>CM021100.1:773451584-773743802 GCA_007115665.2 Sequoiadendron giganteum
TTTGAATGGTTGGAATTTGAAGGTTGTAGAAAGGTGTGACATTGGTCCATTGTGTGGAAGTTGGCTTTTTGATTCTTACATTAGTAATATAGATACATACAATGCCTAAGTGAAAAATTTCATGTTATTTGAAGGATAATACTCCAAGGGAGGCCTCAAAAGAATAACCTTAAATTTGGTGTCTAAAATGGCCAAGAAGTCAATTTGTTTGGACCTTAGATTGGGTGTACTAAGGCCTTATGTTGGCTTGAATTTGCTATGATTTTCATTGTACTATCCTCTAAGGGAGGTTCCAAAAGGAAAATGTATTATGCTTGAAACCTGACAAGTCATGTGTCATATTAGAACAAGATCAAGAACATTTAAAGCTTCAAGATTGTGAAAAGGTGCACGATTGGTTGTTTAAATGTCTAGCATGTTATTGTCACTTACATTGTAGTTGCACAATGCCAAGAGTGGTTTTAAAGCTTATGCCAACTTTACTTTGCTATGATTATTGTGTTTTATTCCCCTAAGGGAAGTTCCAAAAAGAAAACATACTGAGTCTGACACCCAACAAGACATGTGTCATATGTGCACAAGCTTAGGATAAGTTTAAGCTTGTAGTTTGTGCAAAGGTACGATATTGGATATTTTAATATTTGCAAGTCTACTAGAGTGGATCCGAAAGTTTCTAATAAAAATCTATGGTTCACTAATTCCACATGTCACTTGGGTACAAAATTAAGAAGGTCTATGGATAACAAAAGTAAAATAATGCACCATTGGCTCATTGTCACCTTTAGATGGTTCATAGAAATTTGTGTTCGCAATCACACCTCTTGTGAACTCTATTTTGGAAATACCAATGTAATGCTAGGTAGCATTCTAAATTTCAAGTAATACTATTTTTTCATTTTATCGACCAAAGGTGACGGTTTTCCCTTCATACCATGGGTGCATTTAAAACTTAATTTAATGAGTATTAATGTCAAATTACTCTGGCATGCAAAAGCCTTTTAAAAATTAAGGAAAACAACCAAATTTGCTAATGTGATGTACTCATGCCAACATCTATTTTGTGATTTTTTCTTTAAAGACAAAGGTAGTGTATGTGTGAAGCTTGAAAGCCATCATCACTAACCAGATATGTGTACTGTCAATTTTTAGCAATATCTATTGGTACACTCTTTAGGATGCCTTTACAAGAAAGATTATTATTAGCAATCAATGCATCTTAACTGACAGAGAAGTCTAAAATTCATACCATGCATACTTGTTCAAGGGATTTCTGTGTTTTAGCAAAAAAGTATGGATACTCCCATTAGCTTAGTGAGTAACCATAGATAGATGGCCTTTTGAGGTGTGGTCATAGAGCTTTGGTTGAAGAAAATCATTGTTGAAAGTACAAAGTTGTGTCAAGCTTTCAGCCAACTTATCAACACAAATGAATTTAAGTATTTCTAACTAAAAATATTTTTTTGTCAAACATATGATCTAGTAAAATTTATTCTATCTAAGTTAGGTACTTACACAACTTTTTCAACTAAAATTGTTGGCTAAAAATATATGGAGCACCACTTTGAGGCTGATTTACCAAAAAAAATTATTTGAAAAACTTGATGTTTCAATAACTCCTCATGTAAATAACATTTTTTAAAAACTATAAAAATGACCTTTTGTAGATCCATAAGTTTAATTTTCAAATATATATTTATTTTAATATTTTAATTATTATTTATATTTTCCTTTTTCTTTTTACAAAAAGTAGGTTATCAGCACAAAATATGAGGTTGATTACCATGCCAAGGAGAAATACTAAAACTTATTTAAAAAAATTAATATGATGCACTAGATAAAAGAATCTATATCAAGGTGGTATAATTTTTTTTGTATTTTAGATAAATATTTAATATGAAAGTTGATGTCCAATGGAAACAACTATTTTTAATACACACACATTTGAATATTTATTTAAAACTATATACTTATCAAAATTGGAAAAAAAATTATATCCATGCATGAAAGTTTCAAGTTATAAATACACACAAAAAAATTTAAAGAAAAAAAATTACTATAAAAAGTTTTGGTGTCTCATGTAACTTCGTTTTTCAACATTTTATCAAAAACTAAATTATAGTGTTAATTTATTAAAACCTAATTTAAAATATGTATTTAAAAAAAAAATACAAACATAAAATATACTAAAAAATACAAATTTTACTAGTTTACATCATTTCAAAATTGAAAACATATATGCCACTTTTTAGTGATTCAAGTTTAAAAGTTTGATCAATGTTGGTTGTTTCCTTTATAAAGTGTGACATAGCTTTGTGCTTTTACCTGATGGAGCTAGATTTTATGTTGATTGGAGTGGTGAAAATCATCTTGGAGCGAGAATTTTTGGTGTCAGACAAGTGGTATAGGGTTCACACTAACATTTCCTCTCATTTTGTGGTGGTGCTACTCCGAACACGGAGGTGGTGAAAATGGCTTGGAAGATTTTTATACCTAAAATTTTGGCTAGGCTAGAGAAGGTGATGGATGTTGCCTCCTTCGGTCTTGGTATACCCAAGCCCTATGATTTAGAGCATCTACTATTTTTGGGTGAGGAAGTAACCTTCTACCCCTTCATATTTGATATCAAAGGTGAGGTGTTGTGCGAATATAGAGAGTGGGTGGAGGTGGCAATAAGCCTCCTGAAGAAAATGTTGCATGTTGAGCTAGTCCAAGACTTTAAATGGGTTGAAAATTCTATCAATTATATATAGGAAGTTGGTAATGTATAGTCCAATTTAGTCTATAAGGTTTGCACTTTCTTCCTTTTGTCCATATGCATATAATTTATTTCCATAGTTAGTAATTTTATTTGATAACAAGACTTTGAAGATAATTTTGGGTAGCTAGGAGTTTGGGTATATTTTTGAGCAACATTATTTTTGAGTAGTTACTATAGACCTCTTGTTGGGATGATGGGGGTAGTTAAATTTTTTTTTTGAACTTCAGGTTAAAATTTCAGTTCAATGGGATAAGCCTAGTGTAGATGATTTGATCATATATGAATGTATTTATTTCAACTTTAAGAATAATATTAAATATTTAGGCCTTCAAATTTTTATCCAAGAAAAGGGTACCATGATTAATTTTAGGTTGAATAATTAAAAAATAAAAAATTTCACTCTTCTTAGTAGATGTGTTGATGTGGAAAGTTGTATGATGAGTCAGACCTCCAAACCTTAGTTATAGATAGATAAGAGGTCAATCTATGTTTCAAAAAAAATTAAGATCCTACGATATTCCATGTAGTTGCTACATGCTCACAAAGTTAGCCCACATGACTACTAGCCCCTCTCCCCTAGAAAATTTAATACAGATGTTGACTATAGGTAATTTTTAAGAGATAAACACATTTGAATTGTTATAATTTGTGAGTTATTTTTATAGGTTTAAAATATTTTTTATTAATTTATGAAACACAATAAAATAATGTGGGGTATTATGAGGGCTTGAAAAGTGGGGATGAGCCAAATATGGTAGGAAATACACTTATTCTCCTTTATTTCATTAGGAATTGAGATCCACATAGTGAAATGATTGTCAACCAAACGGTGAGTCAAGTTAAGGTGTGAATCTACAGATTTCCTTTTTTGTAAGAATGAAGGTCCTGATTAAACAACACTTTGGGGATAAAGATTAAAAATAGAAAACAAACTCCAAAATGCAAGATATAAAGTGCATCTAATAGATTAAGCTCAAATCTAATGGAACTAAAATAAATGCAAATCTGAGAAAGGGAAAATGATGTCTACCAGTCACCAAAAGTGATTTTTCAAAGCTTACTAAGGACTCATTCACCCTATGGGGAATGGGTCTTGGATAAGGCTCTATTAAAATGGTTTATGGTTCTCTTCCGTTGTGTCTGCACTCTCAGATCCCCGATTTTCACAGTTGGATAGTCAAAAATAAATCCTGTAGGTTAGTTTTTTGTGAAATTTCAACAATGATGACAACAAATGAAACTTTGACAACTTTACAATTTTTCTCTTCAATAGATCTTCCACTAAACCCTACAAACACAAATCAAGAGAAAAAAAAATTTTGATGGTGAATAGGGGCTTGCCTTGGTCAAGCCCTATTTTGGTAATTAAACCTTGAAATAAAACGAAATAGCATGAAAGGAATTATGAATGAACAAGCCTACATCACAACTCACAATTTCCTTGTTTGAACCTTGGAATGTAGATTTTCAACTAGAACGAAATGGCTTTAATAGATGTGGATCTTAATCATGAAACCTGATTTGAAACAATTCCTTTGAATGCTTATATGGATCTTTAACACTACATCAACATATTAGCTCGAATAACATGCATGATTTAAGAATAATTTGACATGATAACGGATCTTGATTGCTGCAATAATTCTTTAATAAATTTTCTCTTGAATTCCTTGAAATTCTCTTGAAAATTCTAGGTGCTCACAAAAAATTTCTAGTAAGTCTTGTTAGTCATAGGATGAAACTTAATGATCTCTTATCAATAGGTATGTTAACATTAATTCTTAAAATTCAAATGACACAATCCGACATGTGAATACACATTTGAAATCATTGAAATACCACCAAAACCTAATAAAAATTTAGGTCCTAGGTCTAAGTGAGGACCCATTCGCCCATGGGAAAATGGGTTCTAGGTCACTCACCTAGGAAACAAATTGCTCAATGAGAACTATAATGTTTTGGCATTAATGAAAGTCAAGTTTTCCTCTTTGAAATTTATAATTAATTAGGCTTGAATTTGAATTAAAGGGGCCAATTAAGGAAAATTAACCTCAATTAATTAAAAAATCCCTAGATAAGTGTGAAAGTGTAAAAGTACACCTTACAACACCACAAATAAGGTGCAATTAAGTCCATTTTATTTAAAAGGGCCCTAAACTTAACATAAATATGCAAAAAAAATTACAACACTAAATTAAGGCATAGTTTAGTTCATTTAATATTAATTCTCAAATTAAGTGTGAAAAAGGGATGATTTTTCCTACACTACAATGTATATTTTTTATTTCAATTATTCAATTGTTTGGTATTTATAAATAGATGATGATAGAATTATTTAAAAATATGTCCTATTGTTTGTTTTTTGGTATATTAATAATTTAAAAAAAAACAAATTTAAAGAAATTTTATGTGGTATTGGTATATGGATTAAAATATAGGCACATCTAATATGCTTTCAAAATAGTGGGACCACCAATATGTGATCTTTATTATTTATTATTTTCACATTTCATATTTAACTAGTATACCTACCATAAAAAAATCTATGAAAGATGAGATATCTTTTCTTGAGGAATTCTTTTATTTATATATTAGATTTCTTTTGGAACCTCAAAAAAATGGGTGAAAAGTAATGATTATTATTAAGTGCTATCACACCCACTTTTAATTTATTCAATTTAAGGATAACCCTAGAGATCTCAATGCAAAAGAGAAATAGATCTTACAATAGGGTTGTCCTAGGGGCTGAAAGTAAACCAATGAGGGGTTCACCATCAAGTTTAGACTTGGAAAAGATAATGAAATGCAAGATGCAACTCTAAACCCTTTTTTAATGTAATGCACTACAAAATGACATAGAAATGCAAATAGAAACAAAACAAAAAATCAGTAAGATGTCTAGTGTACGCCTAGAAATCTGGAATGAATGATTGAAGCTCCGAAATGCTGAAAATTTTGACTTTTTGACCTACTAGGAATCATTAGCCAACCTGGGCAAATCAGTCCCATATCTAGGTTTTTGCATAGGAACCTGTTTCGAGAAAAAAGGGTATTTGAATCTACAAAAAGATATGGAAAACACCTATAGTGGGAATCATTCGCCACTCTTGGTGAATCAATCTCATTTTTATTTTTTGGGAATTTGAAATTTTGATCTACACTTCAACACCTACTCTTTCCTTTTAACTTGAATTCTTGATCTGAATCTGCGAAAATACTTGCAAAACACAACATAAACTTGATTTTCTAATGGGGGGTTTTCCTTGGTCAAACCCCTAGTTTGGTAATTAAACCTTGATAGAAATGATGAAATGTGCATGCAAATAGGACTGCAAATCCTAGCCTTAAGTGTGTCTAAGACTACAAAATCTGAAACATAATGCAATCCTATTCTAATGTGCAAGAATACGATGCAAGAATAAAAATATGAAGATAGATGACTCACTTGGAGAGATTTATAATCACCTCAAATGAATCCTAATGATGCTTGTACCTTCTTAGGTTGAATGTAGAGTGATAATGGAGGATGGAATCACTTAGGAAACAAGTCTTTAGGCCTGGCTTGATGGCTAGTTGCATCTCCCCAACCTAGAATTCATCATGATTCACCATAGATAACCATGATCAACCCTTGACAATGCTATATCTTGAATGAAAGTGATCTTGAAGACCTACAAAAACACTTTAATGTTGCTCCAAAGCTTCAAATTTGTTGATTACTTGCTCTTGAATGCACTTGTAAAAAATTCTTGAAGATTCTTGATGCTTGTCTCATGAAATTTCTCTTGAAAATACTTGATTAGATTGCTTAGATCATAAAAAATGGATTAGAAACTTTCTTATATAGGCATTAACACCTACCATTATTTAGATCTCAAAGGTCGACATCCACCAAAACATTTAATTAAAATGGTGAATTTCTGGCTCAAATTTGAAAACAACCCCAAATGGAACTCATTCAACCAAGGTGGTGAATGGATCCCACCTAGGGGGACTTATTCACCATAGCTTTTTGAAGTCACAAGTTTTTGGGGATTTTGGCAATTTAAGTGATTTTGTAGGTTTTTAGGTGAAATAAGCTTCAAGATAAAAAAAAAATGGGTCTTAGGGGCCTTGACGATTTAAAGGGTAATTAATACAATGATACCCAAAATAGGTCCAAATTAGACAAGGAATCGTACTATCTAGGTGATCCCACAATACTAGTTTACAATTTTTGGCCAAACTAGACATTGAACTATTTTTTTAACTAAATCTTCACTTTCAGGCACTTATAACTACTAAACCATGATGAATTTGAAGATGATGCAAACTAGTGATTTGTGGCATTTTATTTGTATATTATAAATATATATTTTTAATTTTTTTTTAATCATATTGAATTTATTTTTCAATCTCCTTTGAAAACTAGTTTTTAGTAGTATACACCATTTTTAAAGAGGGATGCTCACCGTAAACAACATAACTTTTTTTCTAGGAAGGATAAAAGTACTTTTATTTTTAATTTATCTTTGTAACTATGATATCTAGCATGTTCATTTGGTTTCATAGTGTTTTATTGAATACTTTTTTCTTAATCAAGTTTTGAAGTCAAACCAATTATAATTTAGACATAGGTGGATCGTAAAAAACATAACCATTTTTGTATGTATCAAAATTAAATGTAATGCCCTGCCACGCAACCCTAGAGGAAGTTGCAATTAACTACTTAAACGGAATAATTTTTTTTTTTTAAAAAGGAGAAATAATAAGTAAGTTAATTAACTTAATGACAACAACCTCTAAGGTTATGAGACAAAGGTGATATAGAACCTCAACATAATATGAATAAAACTACGACAATTATTTAATCATTAAATTAACACATACATTCCAAGAAGGTGAAACAATAACAAACATAAGATAAGACTTTTGATTTAATTAATCCATTCAAAACCATAAGATTACAATCTCTCATTCCCCGAATGAGGCAAGTCCAACAAAATAAGATTACAATTACAAATTCCACCTCAATAACAAGAGGGGTAACGATAACATGAATCAAGGAAAGGATAACAAGGAAGAACTGCAATAGAACAACCACGAGCTCTCCAACAGGAAGTCTCACCCCCACGAACATGAAGAAAGAGCCCCAACGGTTAAGGTGCATGCCACCCAACCAAGTGGAACCCAAAGGTCCACCCCTCGTGCTAGGAGATAGTAACCAGAATCCCTAGACAAGCACGACTACCTCAAGACATAGGCTAACATAAACAACATGGATGAGTACAACATAGTCACTCACAAAAGTTACATTGCTTCCAGAATTAAAACAATCAACTGCATAACTGATGCGAACAAATTGTCGACCTAGGGGAAGTGTCATCACATTATTTCATAGGTTATCCTGGTAAGTCTTCCTAGGCCCTAGCCCCCAAACTGGGTTATCCTGGTAACCTCTAACAACTCCCGACCCCTCATGTAAACCAATGTGGAATCAGTTACCTTTTGTAGTGACAAGGTAATGATCTTGCCATTCCAGGCCTTCTCGTCTGAACCCAAGTCTTTACAAGCCCTTGCATGCATGAGCAAGGCATTATTATCTTATTAAGTGTTTGGTGCTCCCAACAGATTAATTTAGTTATCAATGGATTAACTAACTTGTAATGAGTTATCCTGGCACCACTTCGTGTGCCGGCCCTCGTTACAAGCCACTTCCCTATGACGACACGTGGAACAACTCCACAATCCCAAGGATACTCAATGCAACACACAACAAAGGTGTTCCAACCACTCCAACTCTAAGAGGTACAACATAGGGCAAGACCACTCCTTACAAGGAGACACGGATCCCATAATCCTGCACTAATACCAAAACACAATACATCCCCGTTCGTGGAAACCGGGTGATGATTGACCACACACTACATGCTTCCCAAGGTACAAAATAGGTTGACAACCTGACACGACAACCACCAAATTGAAAACTCAACTGGAAGACTTGTTAAGTATAAGACTCACACTTCCCAATAACACGCACATAAATCAATGCAAAGACAAGAATTAAATTCTACTTCAGGTTCACTAAACCCATTTTCTCATTCATATTCAATAATTTGCCGCATTTAATAAATCAGGAAGGGAATAAAATACAACTCCAATGTTTCGGTTTAACTGTTGTTCAATGATATATCTACATTTCAACAATAAACATTTAGAAGACTAAAGGTCTATATAAAAGAAACATTTGTTAACTATTCATGTTTAACCTTTCAATATGACATTGATTCAATACTAATATTTAAAGGTACACCATAATTTAAAAAAACAATTAAACTATTTAATTAGTCATTTAATCGATTATTCGGTTCCCACCTTAGTCCAAAATACCCAACATTATATAATTCTAAGATGTATTATTACTATAATATTATAAATATTAATTATATAAAATATAATTATTAATATTATAATATTATAAATAATAATAAAATATTATATTATATTAATATTTTAATAATATATATATATATACATATATATTATAATATTAAATATTATAATATTAAATATATATAATATACATACATATTAAAAAATATTAATATAATAAATATTAATGAAAAGTAATAAAAAAAAAAAACGAAAATTAATAAAAAGCATCTTAAAAAAACAAAGGGCGAAGCCCTAATCTCTATGGCCGCACCTCTCTAGCGGTTGTGTGTTACACACAGCCGACCCCATTAATGGGGCGACTGTGTGTAACAACAGTTGTCCATAAGCGACTGTCGGCAGCGGCAGAAGGGGTGTGGGTGGGGTGCACGCAGGGCGCAGCTCCCCTCACCCGCCTCCCATGGGGCGCGGTGGGGGTCGAGCCCCCTGCATCTCCCCTCCACAATTTTTATTAAAAAAAAAAATTTATTCCAAAAAAAATGTGAGAACATCCGCTTTTCCAAAGATCCAGGGTTTTTTTAAAACCCCAAAAAAATAATAATATTTTAATTTCGATTGTCATTTTCCAGAATAACATTTTCTATTTTTTTTTTGTCTTATAATTTTTTTTTCAATAGAAAAAAAACCAGAATTAACAAGGTAGGGCATATTTTTCAATTTTTATAAAATTCTGGAAAAGGTTAACCATTTTATTTTTTTGAAATTTTGACGAGCATAACTTTGCTATATGATTTTTTTTGAAAATAAATCTTAACTTAACTATGTTCATCTATCTAAACAAATTATGATTTAACCTTTCATTTATCCATTTGAAGGCTACAAGAAGATGGAAAAACCTCAAGAACAAAGGAGGATTGAATAAAACAAACAATTTTAACCTTTCACTACTCAACATATTGAAATCATCAAAAACACAATCAAACAAAGAGTGAACCTGATTTCTTTGGAGTATGATGAAGAGCCTATTACTGCCTTTCAACCCTCTTGAGCACTTTGAATTCCTCAAGCTTTCCCTTCAAACCCACAAAAACAAGCAATCCTTCCTTCTCCTTTTCAATTTTTCTCAAAAAACAACTCTCTCCAATTTTTGAAGAAAATCAAGTAAATGCAAAAATCTCCCCCAAAATCCTCAACAACCATCATAAATTCATAATGGAAAAATATCTGTTTTTGTTGAATTTTTGAATTTCCAATTGACTTTTACTCTTTATTTCTAATTTTCAAATTTCAATTTCAAATTGCATGTTTTCTTTCAAAATAATTAACTTAATACCATTTCAACATGAACCACAAAATCAATTTAATAATTAGATGTACCAAAATATTAAATAACACTTAATTAGATTAAATTATCTAATAATTGAATCAAAATTCTATATTATTCTAACTCCGCAAATATTTTGAAAATAGGCAAAGGAGCAAAATAGAACAACAAGATTATACAAGACTGACAACACACTACGACTAGGGTGATGACCTGACACGGAATCCTAGCTACTATCTCCCAATCAATTGCCATTGGGAAATGGACACGCTCGAACCTGTGAAACCAGGTGGAGTCATTGTCCTGTACCTGTCAACCTACAGCAAAGAGTATATGCATATATATATATAAACATGTCATAATTAAAATACACCGTGAAGAGGAGATCACGGAATCGCAGGGCGCTCACAAGCGAGTGATGCGATGCCGTCCTCTTCACCAATACAGTCATTCTAACTAACACATCTAACATATCAACAACATCAAAGCATAGAACATCATAAACTAAATAACCACTTATGCTAATTTCATACATGTCATAATAATTCACATCAAAAAGTAGGATCATCAAGTCAAGTTACATCACGATA
Source organism: Sequoiadendron giganteum (assembly GCA_007115665.2). NCBI lineage: Eukaryota > Viridiplantae > Streptophyta > Pinopsida > Cupressales > Cupressaceae > Sequoiadendron > Sequoiadendron giganteum. The sequence continues at coordinate 773,462,629 of CM021100.1, forward strand.
ACATAGAGATAAACTATAACCAAGTACAATGTCACAGTACACCCCAATACTAAAGCATAAATAGGAACCAATAATGTTCATACAAAATACAAAACAGAGGGGTATTACAATTAAATTTATTTATTTTTAATGGATGAAGGGCATCAATACCTAGCCTGAACATATTTTTCAAATTTTTTTTTTTTGATAATCTACTATTTTTTCATATGTGCAAAATAGAGAGCTTGATTTTTGGTGAAAAATCTGCATTCACAAGAAATTAAGAATAAATATAATAATCAAATTAAACATATTTAAAATTATACTTTTGGGGAAGATTATAATGACTACATAGTCATAAAAATTAAATTTTAAATGAATTCATTTGATCTCGCAAAAGGTAAATCAAAAGTGGTTTTTTATCAACATTTTAATAAATGTAAAGGAGACTCTATTAAAGGTATGGTTTAAAACTAGTGAGGTTATATCCAAGGGGATTTGATCTAAGGTGGTTTTATCAAACCCTATTCAATTGGAATCCTCTAAATGAAAGTTTTCAAGGCTTAAATTATTACATTTTCTAAAAATATGTGATTTCAACAAAAATCAGGATGTCCCAAGAAGTATAAACCACTATTGTGGGATCACCCATCTCCAAGAAGGGAGTACAATTTTGGTTGTCACATTTAGCCCCCACTTTAATACCCATTTGACTCTACATGCATATGCAAGCTAAAGGAATCTAAACAATACACTTTATCTCTTAAAAGGATAATCATATAAGTTCATTCACAAAACAGGAGAATGAAGCCCCTTGTGTAGTTATCTACAAAACCACAATGCTAGGAACCACATCCTACAAAATGAATTCATTAGTTGTCCAAAAATGCTTTTTATCTAACTTATTTCTAGAAATCACATTCAAGGTTAGATGTATGCCCCCCTTGATTCTGCTTGCTTTACAAAAGTGGAATGAAGGTAGCAATCCAACCAAGTTGAATAAGGTAGGTCATATCATAGGGAAATTCCAAGTATCATACCGCATAATGATAAATATTTTATGAGGAAAAGAGTGGAAACATGATTCCAAACCAACAAACGACATCGAAAATGGAGCTCTCTAGCACCTATTATATTGATTTGAATGAAAGGCACTTTTTAACCCTAATATAGTAAAAACCCTAATTTTAACTTAGATTAGAGCAAAAAGTGAAGTAAACTATAACTATTTTTTCATTTACCTTTTCGTAGCTTGAAAGAGATTGAAGAGTAGTTGAAGATGACAAGCTTATGAGACTATAGGCCTATGAGACTGGACATCCTACAAGACCAAGTGGTCCATGATGAGCACTATCATGAGGTGAGTTGATTTTTCTACCTTAGCTTTGTCTTTACACATTTATTTTATGATTTTTACACATTTCTAGGTTAATCTACGACCATGGAAAAAATTTCACAAAGTATCCCCTTTTTTTGCAAAGTGTCCCCTTTTTTCGCAAAGTGTCCCCTTTTTTTGCAAAGTGTCCCTTTTATTCGTGAAGTGTCCCATTTCTTCGTGAAGTGTCCCAAAAGGGGTCTAAAGTGTTTAGGACCTCTATGAAAGTACACTAGAAGAACTTTAGTACACTTTTATGACTGTTGATGTAAATATTTAAGACTTTTGACTACCTATAGGATTTTTTTTTCTTTTTTGTTAGGTTCCCACCCATTCGTGACAGCATCTAGGTGGTAGATAGATTAGCCTCCTTCAAGATTTATCCCCCTCTCTTTCAGTGGAGGATACAAATATTTTACAGACTGTTGGATTATATTGGGCTTACCTCATGCCCCCATGAGGTACCACAATCCTATGCTAATGGAATTAGTACAATGATGGGATGTAGATACATGTACATTTCTTTTGCCTACTGGTGAGATGGTCATCACACTAGAGGATGTACACCGCATACTCCAAGTTCCAATTTGAGGCAAGAGAGTAAGTTTCCTAGCAAAGAAGTCATTTTGGAAGATGAAATATGACATGCAATACTACATGGGAGGTTTAGTACATGATGAGAGGGTGAGACCACTGATAGATCTAGCAATGCTACTATACTCATGAACCCCACTAGTTACACACATTATGATTTTGGAATTGGCACTATTAATCATCCTTGATGGTTGGGGAGCACACTTAGAGGGAGGACTAGTACACATGATGCATGGGATGAAAAAGCATATGATTTTGTATGTCTAGGGGCACAACATCCCAGCACATCTATATTATGATCTTAGATGATTTTTATTTCAGGAGGTGGACAGCATGGTACAATGTATGCTTCTACAAGTGTGGTGCCTAGATTGTATTGAATGAACCAAATCAATAGGGTTCCCATGTCTAACAACCTTAGGTATCCTTAAGCTTTCAACTATCCTTTACAGCGGCTTTGGCAGTATCACAACTTGCACATTTGGAGTCTGTTTTGACCGACTAGAGGAGGATGAGATCCTTTAGAGTCCTTATCAACTTGTGCTATAGTGGCTAGATGAGACTTAGTAGATGAGGAGATTTTGGATGGATAGGTTCTTGATTAGTAGACATGATTACATGATATGACCTTTCTACTATGATCACATCATGTGATAGTTTGATCACGTTCAAATAGCACCTACAACATGTCCCTTTTTTAAGAGATCAGTATAGAGTTCTTTGAGACCTGATGATTCTAGATAGTTCACTATCGAGGATGTTGTCTATAGTGACTTTAAGTTCTCAAATAATGATATTCCTCCAATATCTAATGCCGATGACATCAATGTCATAGATGAACTTATGAGGAGTAGTGGATAGTATCAAAACCAACTCTTGTATTCATAATGGATGAGCTGATAGGTGATGCAGGGCCACTCCCAAATGAGGGAGATGAGGTGGGGGATAGGGCTAAGGAGACATGCTACAAGGTTGCAAACATATTTATAGATGTGATAGATGAGGAGTATGACAAGGATGTAGATCCTAACTGTGATGGCCAAGAGAGTGGAGATAAGGAGGAGGATCAGTCTAGGAGTGAGGGTGGTGAGGTATTAGATGAGGGTCCAACAAGCCACAAGTGGAGAGAGCAATCTCCAATTCATGTTACTAAATCATGATCAATAGTTGCAGTAGACACCAACACCCACAACCATGGAGAGGCTAGCACATCCTTCATGCCCCTTACACATGATGAGGTTGATTTCACACAACCTACCCAAGAGCTAGGTGATGATATTCTATTTACTATTATGCTTTATGCTTATGCTTATGTTTTATACTTTAATTATATGTGTACATATATCATAATGTGTACTAATTCTATTTATGGTTTCTATCTTGTAAAATTTGTGAGATATCTTCATGATCTCTATCGTTATGTGGCTATAGAGATAGTGCCCCCATCAGTTAAGGAGGAGGCCACTGATTTAGACTATGTTCCCCCACCCATTGTGGAGTGGGATCCAGATTTGTTCGGTTCATACATCAAACTATGGGTAGTGTATGAGAGTCTTAGGAGGTGCATCCACTGAGCCAATGCTACCTAGGATGCACAATTTTCTCATACCCTAACAGAGTTTGAGAGACTACACTCTAAGGTAGCTAGTCTATAGGTGGAGAGAGATCAAATAGTAGGGGACTATCAGGAGGCCCTTAGAAAGGTACGAGGCTTGTATTTTTCTCTTAGTACACTTTGTGGATCGCCATCACGATTTCATACCATCATCTCCTGATAGACTACCACTAGATAGATGTGAGGACCAAGTCCTAAGAGATCTAGCAATCACATACCTTAATAGCATTGTATATATTGATGGAATGTACACAAAAACTTTGGTATATATAAGCATTTGATGTGTTATTACTTGTGTTTATGTGTTGAATTTTTAATAGAAATGCAATTAATTAAATAATATTTATAAGACTATTTAATGAATGTCTCCATGATTTAACATGTTTTATGTGATCTAATTAAAGAACATTAAATACTTATAACGATTTAATCTAACACAACATAGAAATGAACTTGAATAGCATGAAACCTAAATTAATTACTTAAAAATGAATTAAATAATCACTTTGGTATTCAAGACACACAAATAATTCTTTTTCAAGAATGAAGCAATGCAAGAGCATATAGAATATTGTCTAGTAAATCTTACACCATTGCTTTATAATTCAAACTATTCAAGAGAATTAGACATAATACCGACACAAATGTGCGACATTAATAGGGTCTTTGAGAGGTGTGCCATGTGTTTCTATTAATGTGTATGCATCAGACCCATAACTTTCATTAATTATATAAGGTCCTAACCAATTAGGAATGCATTTTTTATTTTTCACTTGGGTCAACATTAGCATTACACTGATTCTTGTATAACACAAAATCACCTTTGTTGAATACATGAGGGATGGAATTTTCATTGTAGATACATTTCCTTCTTTCAAAATAAGCATGAAGGTGCTCCAGAATTTTGATGCACTATTCGTCAAGCATTTCAAGTTGATGCAATCGTTTTTCTTTGTAATTATTGTAATCAATAAATCCTTGAAGAGAAAGTCTTAATGTAGGAATCTCTATCTCCAAGGGAATTATTTCCTCACTACCTTAGACAAGATTATAAGGTGTAGTTCTTGTGGATGATCTAATACTCATGTGATAGACCCATAACACATATTATAATTGTGTGTGTCAATCCTTATTATGTTTGCTAAAAGTTTTCCTGAAGATTTGTTCAAGAGTTCAATTAGTTTATTCAACTTGACCATTAGATTGCGGATAGTAGGGTGTTGAGAAGAGATGTTGTATGTTAAAAATTTCCAATAACTCCACATAATTATTCTTAAATGGTGCACAATTATCTCAAACTAATGCAAAAGGAAGTAAAAGTGAGTAATAATGTGTTCCAATATGAAACAACATATCACGTCAATGGTTGATCGAAGGGGAATCACTTCTACCCACTTCATAAATTAATCTGTTGAGGTAATTATAAATGTATGTCTAATGGAGGAAGGTGGTGACATCTTTCCAATGATGTCCAAACCCCAAACCACAAAAGGTCAATTTAAAACTTGAGCTTTAAATTCATAAGCAAGAGCATGAATCAAATTGTTATGTTCTTGACAGTTGTATTTTTTTATGTATTCAAAGCAGTCTTGTTCCATATGTCTCCAATAGTATGGATAATTTTTTGAACTATTTTTTTTCCTCAAAAGTGATCACCATAAGCACTTGTGTGAGATTGTTCAAGTGTCATGGATATTTTATATTTTTTAAGGCATCTAAGTAACAGACTGTGTGCAGGTGTTTTTTACTTCTAAATATGCAAAACTAACTAAGAATGCAATGTAAAGAAAACAAGACCACCTCAATGATTAGCCTAAGTAAAGCACAAAAGAGATAAAAATTAGAGTGATTATACCTTTTTTTTGATCTCCTTGGTTGGCCCTTGATTGAAATTTGGTCGTGTGCTCCTTCGATGGGAATATGATGGAAAATGGATGGAAGATGATTCAAATGCAAGATGATGGTGGATTGGTGACAAATAAATAAAATGGGTGCAAGCTCTTGAATGAAAAAAATATTCTTAATGATGGCTTGAATGGCTTAAGATCATAAGTTTCTTGCATGAGGTCCCTTAAAGCATGTAAGAGGGGGGTATTTATAGAGGAATTTGAATTATCTAGAGGATTAAATGATCAAGATTGAGCTGCCATGGCCAAGATGGAGGGTTATGGTGAGTTGAGGACTCACAAGCCCTCACATCTTGACATGTGGAGGGTAAGTTTTCCAAGGGGCAAGGTGAGATGGAAAAATTACAAATGATGTGGGGGAAGGACAAGTACTTTACAAGTAACTTGGGGGATGAGAGGATTTCCTCACAAAGGAACCTCTTGTCCCCATATGAAGGTGAAAGTGACATATGAGGAATTTTAGTATTCCTAAAAAAATCCCCATGGAGAAGAGAGAAGGTGGTTGGGAGAATAAATATGAATTTTAAATTCATATGATAAGTACCTTGTGGATAAGACAAGGTTCTTATGGAGGAGGTTGAAAAGTTCCTTGTGGATAAAACAAGGCCCTTATAATGGAAGGTTCTTGGCCTTCATGTGACTTGATGTGAGCTTTCATTGATCACATGGGGAAGAGGAAATTCCTTGGAGGAATCAAAAGTGAATTTTAAATTCATGGGGAAGAGGTAAATTCTTGGAGGAATAAAGAATAAATTTTAAATTCACATAGGGAAGAGAACCTATTCCAAATATGGAAGATGTGAAGGTTGACCAAAAAAAGCATGCTAAATGTTGCAAGGGGGTTAGATTAGTCTTGTGCAAATACATGATTAAGTAAGTTAATGAAGGATTAGAAGCAAGTGAGAAATGTAGGAGGATGTGACATTAATCTTGATTAAGTGGTGCACATCTTAATCCAGATTAGAAAAGGGGTTATGGAGGATGTGACAAGGAGAGAGAAAAAAGATGAATTTAAAATTGATTTAAATTCAAAAGGGGCAAATGACTAAATTCAATAATTGATATGTTTATTTAATTTAGAGAAGAAATTATAAAGGATAAATTATTTAATTGTTAAATTAAATACTTTAGAAACCTTAGGTAGAAGGTGAAATATTAATTAAATAAATACATCAATTAATATTGATATTATAGAGGCGTAAGGAGACAGATTTGGCCATATGGAAGTGGTCAAATTTGGATGTCTACAGAGACCATTGAAAAATATTCGATACAACACATGAGTGAGAATTATATAGTTAGACGGAAATTTTCGTAGGCGAACTCAGATTTTCTTTGTTGTTGTCTTGGGAAAGGAAACATCTTTCAAATAGTTAAATATTGTATTGTACCATTCACTCGAGTCTTCCCTGGTTGTTTCTAATACTTCTTATGATTTATCTTCGATCTCGATTTCATAATTATGTGCACAATGAAGGTGAAATATTTTGAAGGATCTTGAGGGGAGATAAGGGAAGTTGCACTTACCATTGCATTTGCATGTTGATTATCTTTTCGGGGGATATTGTCAATGGTAAATGATTCAAACTTCTCTAACAAATACATTGTGAGATTCTTATATTTCAATAATTTATCATTCTTTGTTTGATATGTTCCATTTATTTGTTTATTGACTAATTTTGAATCAACAAATATCTAAATGTCTCTAATGCCCATAATTAAAGTAGCGTGAAATCCAACAAGCAATGATTTATATTCAGCAGTGTTTTTTGCACATAAGAAGCTTAACCAATACAATAAGGGAATAGGCTCTACTATATTTAGTATTATTATAACTCCTACACCGGAGCCAATTCTACACTTAGATCCATCAAAATATAATTCCCATGTATTAGCTTCAATTGTCAACACATTATTGTTCAGGATAGAGTCATTACTAGGTAGTGCTAAAGGAGGAGGACCATTATCTATTTGGTTAGTCAAGGCTTGAATGCTAATTGTTTTTTGTGAAACAAACTTAAGGTCAAACTCAATTAACAACATCACCCATTTAGCTAAGCATCCCGATATGTTTGTTTTTGTAAAGAGATAACTTAAAAGTTCAAATTTTGTTATCACCTGTATTTCAGCATTCAATAAGTAATTTCACAACTTACTAGTAGCAAATACAAGAGACAAAAATTATTTCTCTATTATTGTGCATCACTTCTCATAATTGATCAAGGTTCGGCTAATGTAATAAACAAGATGTCTTTTTGAGCTATCAATGCTCCAAGAGCATGAGTTGATGTTGCGGTATATAAGATGAATGGTTTTTTTTTCAAAGTGGGTTGTTAAAAAGGTGGAGTGACAAGATATTATTTAACATTCTCAAATGTCGCTTTACAATCCTTGCTCCAATTGAAATGAACATCTTCCTTAAGGAGATATGTAAATGGTAATGTGTGATCTACTAAAGATGCTACAAAACGATGGATAGCTTGCATTCTTCCTTGTAAAGGGCATAATTTAGATATGTTTATAGGAGGTGGCATGATAATTATAGCATCAATTTTACTTGTTTCCACCTCAATGCCTCTATGATGTATGATAATCCCTAGAAGTTTTCTACTATCTACACCAAAGACACACTTTTTTGGAGGACATTAACATTGTCTTTTCTTGTAAAATATTTGGTGAGGATATCATCAACACAATATTCTAGAATCTTATGTATGTATTCATGAAATATCAATGTCATTGCTCATTTATATGTTACACTCACATTCTTCAATCCAAAAAGAATCATTACCCAACAAAATGTTCCCCAAACTGTTGTAAATGTTGCCTTATATTGATCTTAAGGAATGCTAAAGATTTTTTTGTATCCATAAAATCCATCCATGAATGAAAAAAAAAAGCATGTCCCACAGTTGAGTCTATTATCATGTCAATATTAGGAAGGGGAAAATCATCTTTTAAATATTTTTTATTTAAATCACAAAAAATCCATACAAATCCTAATACAATTATCTAGTTTTGCAACTACGACAATGTTTGAGATCCAAGGAGAATAATCTATAGGTCTAATAAATCTGGCTTCAAGGAGTTTTTCAATCTCGACTTTGACTAATAAGGCTATCTTAGGATTCATTTTCCAAATCTTTTATCTAATGGGCTTAGAATTTTTCAGCAAGGACTGTATTGTGTGTTACAATCTAAGGGTCAATTCCTAGCATATATGAATAAGTGCAAGCGAAAAGTTCAGGAAAGTCATGAAGTAAGATTGCATGATATTCTTGTTCATCATAATCAAGGAACTTCCCTATCTTAATTACCTTGTCTTCATTTTTAATATCCATTTGAATGTCCACTATATCTCCTAAAGGAAACACATTTTGTTTCAGAAATTCAGGGTTGCAGTCATCTTAGTTCATGTCCTCTTCACTATGTTCTTCTTCTTTTTTCTTGGTACTAATCATAGCACATGTAAGTTTCTTATTATTAGAAGGAGTGGATGGTTTATCATAAAATCCTAGAATTTCTTTCAAAGCTTCATCATCTTTGGAAAACTTCAATGATTATTTAGAAGTTGTATCAATCAATTTCGGATGCTTCAATGTGAGATTTTTTTTAGGATTACACATGATGGTATTGATGTTTAACAATGATCTCTTAGTTGCTTGTGTAAGAGGTAAATATCCCAAACCAGTTTTTATCTCTTGTGAGCTAGGTTCTATAGGAACATAGGTGCCTTGTTCTTTCTTTCCACATCCTTTACCACTATAACCCAGTTGTTTCACAAGTTTATAACCTCTCCCATAAATTTATTCCATTTCTTTAAGATTTGGTGGTTGTTGATAGTCTATGTAATCAAATTTTGTTGTATAACTTGTTTCTTCTTCGGGATTGGATAAGGTAGGCGCCTGTGAATTTTATTCTAATTTTTGTGTGGATATTACTATTGGTTGGTTTTGATTCTCATATTATTTATTTTTGATTATGTATTCTCCCATAAACAAAGGTGTGAACTCCAAGGAACCCCAATCATCATCTAATAATTTTGAAACCATTTCAATATCTTGTTTCTCTTATTTCATAATTTTATGTTTGATGTTGGAATTAATGTGCTTAAAGGACTTGTCATTCCTTTTCCAAATTATAAATAACCCTCAGGTTTGAGGTCTATCTCAACTTGGTATACCTTTTTGTTATAGACATATTTCATGATATGATGGAGAGTCAAAGGCACCACATGCATCTCATGAATCCAAGGTCTTCCTAAAGGAGATTGTATGAAAGGTCATGAGGCATAACATGAATAGGAGTTTGTAAGGTGGCCTTTCCTACTATAATAGGTAAAGTAATCACACTAAGCGATTTCTTTCCTACATTGTCAAATCCTCAAATTGATAAAGAGTCGGGTTCAAGTTTTTATTTGTCCATGTGTAATATATCTAAAAGCTTCACACTACACACATTAAGGGCTAAGACATTATAAAAAAGGGTCCTTTTTATTCCTATTCTATTGAATTTGGATATTATCATGAAGGCATCATGTCGCTTTCTCATCTCCAAAGGAGGGAGATCATGTTGGTGAAAGGTAATCTCTACATTAACTATATTCATTCCTTGTATTAGAGCTGCCACATTGTTTACATTTGTATTAGGAAGGATCACAACTTTTTGTAAGGTTGTTTGAAGCATAGTGTGATAATTAGGTAAATTTTGAATTAGGTTGCAAAGGGATATCTTTGTAGGAGTATTCTTAAGTTGTTCAATAAGATCATACTCATTCCCATTATGTAGAGGAAAATGAGGAGCACTAGGAAAGATGGGATTAGGAAAAGGTAAGGTTATCAGATTTGGTTGTTTCAGTTGTAAATTACTTCTAGTGTTATATGTATGAGCAATGATACTATGAATCGGTTGCTGTAAAACATTATTCTTAGGTGGGTAAAGGATAAGTTCAGGTTTGGTTTGAGTTTTTTTTTTTGTGTGAAGGTGGGTAAAGGATGAGTTGAGGTTGAATCACATTAATGTCTCTTGTTTTTGGTTTGTCATAACAAGCCTTAGTGGATGAAATTTGTGAGATGAAATACTCAAGGGCTTCATCTAACATAACAAAGTCATCACTAATATATAAGGTTTGAGGGTTAGGTTAACTTGGAAAGAGAGATTTGACATAGTCAAATAATTAGACTTTCTCCAAGTGGCTTAGGTGTTGGGTCCTTGTTTTTTGTTTTGTTTTCTAATGTATGTCTAATGTAATGTAATCTAAATGAGCTATGAACTAACGCTGAAAATAGAAAGTGAACAAATCTAATTCTATCCACAATTCAATGAATGTAAATTATGCTACGTCTAATGATTTGAATGTAATAGAAAGTATGCAAACTAAAACAAAAAAGCAATAAGAACAAACAAAATCTTTAAAATAGGAAATTTAACTCAATAAAATCTAGTTTATAATTTGCACTAGGATTGATTCACCCAAGGTGGTAAATGAGTCCTAATATGGATTTTTTTCAAAATTTTCTGAATTTTTTATTTGGATTTTGTGCTTTCTATGTTGTATGATGTAGATGCTAGATACAAATACATATTTTGTATGATTTTTAGTGAAATGAGGTGAAAAAAGGTAAGCTATATGATCTTTCACTAATGATAAAATTGAAAACCCTAGAATGCAAATTAACTAATACAAGTCCTAATGCAATTTTAATGCAAGCCAATTCTAGGATGACAATGCACTCCAAATCAAAATTATGATGCTCTAAATGTAGGTTAACCAAAATGGAAACTTGAAAAAATGGGTGGAGAATAATGATTATTATTAAGTGCTAGCACACCAACATTCAAGCTATTACATTCAAGGATAACCCTAGAGATCTCTATGCAAAAGAGAAAGAGATCTTGCAATAGGGTTGTCCTAGGGGATGAAAGTAGACCAATAAGGGGTTAACCACCAAGTTTGGACTTGGAAAAGATAATTAAATGCAATATGCAATTTTAAACCCTACTTTAATGTAATGAACTACAAAATGACCTAGAAATGAAAATAGAACAAAATAAAAAAGTAGTAAGATGTACGGTGTGCACTTGGAAATCTGGAAATGAATGATTGAAGCTCTAAAATGCTGATTTTTTAAAAAAAATTGACCTATTGGGAATCATTTGCCAACTTGGGTGAATCAATCCCAAATATGGATTTCTACACAAGAACCTATTTTAGGAAAAAGGGTATCTAAATCTACAAAAAGATCTAGAAAACACCTATAGTGGGACTCATTTGCCACTCTTGGTGAATTAGTCCTATTCTACTTTTTTGGGAATTTAAAGTTTTGATCTACAATTCAACAGTTACTCTTTCCTTCCAACTTGAATTCCTGATCCAAATCTATGAAAATACATGCAAAATAGAACATAAAATTGATTTTCTAATGGGGGGTTTTCCTTGGTCAAACCTATAGTTTGGTAATTAGACCTTGATAAAAATGATGAAATGTGCGTGCAAATAGGAATGTAAATTCTATCCTTATGTGTGTCTAAGACTAGAAAATTCGAAACACAATGCAATCCTATTCTAATGTGCAAGAATATGATGCAAGAATGAAAATATGAAGATAGATGACTCACTTGGAGAGATTTCTAATCACCCCAAATGAACCTTGATGATCTTTGTACCTTCCTTAGGCTGAATGTAGAATGATAATGGAGGATGGAATCAGTTAGGAAACATGTCTTTAGGCTTGGCTTGATGGCTAGTTACATCTCCCCAACTTAGAATCCATCATGATTCACCATAGACAACCATGATAAACCCTTGACAATGCTATATCTTCAATGAAAGTGAGCTTGAAGACTTGAAAAAACAATTTAATGCTACTCCAATTTAATGCTACTCCAAAGCTTCAACTTTGTTGATTACTTTCTCTTGAATGATATTGTGAAAAATGCTTGAAGATTCTTGATGCTTGTCTCTTGAATTTTCTCTTGAAAATACTTGCTTAGTTTTCTTAGATCATAAAAAATGGCTTAGAAACTTGATTATATAGGTATTAACACCTAATTGTCCGTTATCTCGATCTTAAAATCAGACATCCACCAAAAAATTGAGTTAAAATGGTAAATTACCCACTCAAATTTGATAGAGACATCAAATGGGGCTCATTCACCCAAGGTGGTGAATGGTTCCCACCTAGGGTGACTCATTCTCCCAAGGTGGCAAATGAGTCCCACCCTAGCTTTTTAAGGTGGTTTTTCAAGATTTTTGGTTTTTTAAGTGATCTTAGTGGGTTTTTAGGTGAAATAAGCCTCGAGATCCAAAATAATGGATCTTAGGGACCTATAAATGATTATTTAAAGGGTAATTAATGCAAGGGTACCCAAGATAGGTCCAAATTAGACAAGGAATCATACTATCTCTAAGAAGGGAGTAAATTTTTGGTTGTCACATTTTTAAAAATTTGGCAACTCTTATTTTGTTTACATCACATATTTTTTTTTAAAACAAACATCTTGATAAGGATATCTCTTGACCTCTTTTATATAGAATTTAATTGTAGACATGTAAAAATGACCTAACACATATCACACATCTTGAATTAATTTTTTCCATTACCAACATCATTATCAATAAGCTAATTGCATTTCACATCATTTTCACTGACTAACCCTATTTTCCTCTATTAATTGAATAGTCTTTAATTATCTAAATTAATTCACTATTTCATCATTAATCTAACTTTATTCCTCCTGATTAATTAGATAAATTCAAATTATTTATTATGTCGCTAATATATCCCAATCCTCTAAATCAATCAAATTGTTATCATTTAATATTTTAATTAAATCACTTTCCCCTCTCTAAACTTGAATAATTAAATTAATTATTCAAATTCATTCAACATGGTCAACAAAAAAATACATATGTATTTGTTAAAGTCAAACATGACTTGCACATTCATCTCCAATATTAATTAATTATTCAATTAATTAATTAACCTCACCCTCTTTTTGATTGAGAAAATCATGATCACTGATTTCTCAGTCTAATTGGCTAACTAACTCATCTATTCTCCAATCTCACTAACCAATCAAATTAGATTTTTTAATCCCACCAATCATTCTAATCTAATCACATTGATTATCCAAATAAAATGCTTAATTAGATTAGTTAGGGATGCTAACTAGCCAATCTATTTCCTCAAGCATCAGTTCTCAACCATTGATTGCAATCTTTGACTATTGAATCTTGACCATTCATCTCAACTTGAAAATATATAAAACAATATTTTAACTTCTCAAAAATCATCTAGAATCTTCATAGTGAAGCACTTAGCAAGTAATTCTTGTGAATACTATGAGTTATTTCCATCTTATTCTAGTTTAGCATTAACGCACTTTGAAGCTTTCGTAAAGAAAAAATGGAGGATTTGTATTGATTCAAACACAATCCAACATCAATAAAAATACAAATCCAATATGGTATGGTAAGACTTGTTTTGTTTTGGATTCATTTAAGTTTCTTAGTTGCTTATTTGTCTAGATTCACAACTTTGTATTTCACATTTCATAAGTATGGGTTTGGAATCTAATCTTGTTTTGAGTTAATTGGTTTAATTCATTTTCTATTTTCCTATGCTTAATAACCCCCTTACATCATTTGGCACACTCGGTGGGACCTAGTTCCTTAACAATAATCTTTTGGCAAGTTTTGTGAGTAGTTATAGGTTTCAAAACGCTAATGTCTTTTGTACGAAAACACTATCATTAATTGAAACATAGAATTTCCAAAATTTTCATGTGGTCATTTTCATGGTTTTATTGTGGCCATACCAAATATGACCACTATCATACTAAATAGGTGTGTTATTGTCATTTTAACCGCTATTGTCTATTTTGTGTTACAGTTTTCTAACAAAACTAACTTCTATAGAGTTGCTATTTTCCTAAACAAGTCTATGATTGCACTTTTTCTTGACTACTATCATCTAACTTGTCCATTTTTGTTCAAGAGAAAATTCTACTACTATACTAAACATATCTTCTATTAATCTATTTTCTATCATTATTCAATCTACAAGTTTTTTTTAATTTTTCGATTTTCCTAAACCTAACGATTGTTTTTTTGTTATGCTTGTCAATTTTTCTGACATTATTTGTGTAGCCCTTATAGGATTATGGAACATTTTTCATGAGAACAACTAACATTTTGATTATCGAGTTGAGGAGTGATCAAAGACCTTTAAAAAAAATTAAGCTTTCTTAGTTTAAACACATTTCATTTTGGTGCTCCTAAAACTAAATCTCACATTTTATTTGGTGCTCTTAAAACTAAGCAAGAAAACCTCACATTTTATATTGGTGCTCATAAAACTGAATGAGAAAATCTCACATTTCATTTTGGAGCTTCTAAAATTGAGCAAGAAAATATCACATTTTGTTTTAGTGCTCTTAAAATTAAATGTTTTCATTTTAAAACTGTTACGATGAACACATTTTCATTTTGTTGACACTATTAAGACAAACAAATGCAACTTGAAATATTCAATTTTATGCTATAAAATTGAACAAATATTTTATGATTTGTAAATTGATATATCTTGCTTTAAGTATCAAATGCTTTGAATTTGGTGTACCTAAGAAAATGAATTGGTATCTTTACACATTTTAAATTTTGGGGCTTAAAAATAAACTACTATGAATTGTTTATTGTGTTCACCGTGCTTGGAAAAGAAAGTGTGTATCCTCTACCCTTGTGTCTTCTAATGATCTTGGGTGATGAGAAACACTTTGGGTTTTGTATTCATTTATTTTACAAGCATTGATTGGGCCTACCTTGAGATACATTCTATGTTGGAGAACTCAAGGTGACTGAAGGTGGTTTTTCCCTTTGTTCGCTATATAAATCAATCAAGGATAAACACCAAAATCTAACTAATGATTACTTGGTTGATAGTGTCATTCAGAATGAGGAGGTACCTTCAATAATATAGAGCCCCTAGTGGGAGTGGCTAAAGCCTTTAGTGTATTTCTATATATTAGCTAGGTGTTGAGTCCCTTAAGCAGTGACTAAGATTTTTAAAGTAGTTTTACCCAACTTATTGATTGAAATATTTTACTTGGAAACATTTTTAAGTACAAGGGATGCACACCATACCGTAAAGATACTTTACTCACCATATGAACTCCCTTGAATTAAGACAAAAATCCCCAGCTTAGCATAAGTTACTTGTAGCTTTTTGAGGAGAGGCTGATTTGGGTTATCCTTCCATTCCAGGAGGCCCCTATCTATCAATTCTTGAAAGGCTTAAGTGTTGAGCCAAATAAAAATGGATTCGATGACTCTCTCTAGGACTTTTATGGTTTTAGAGATAAAAGGAAAGAGATCAACCTTTTTATTCTAAGGCATGGTTCACTCAAGAACAATCCTTGAGATTTGAATGCAAAGGATATTGAAATTTGATAGATGGAATGTTTTAGGGGGATTGAATGATGAGAATAAGGGGTTCACCACCAAGTATAGACTTGGAAAGATAATGATATGAAGGATGAAAAGAAAAAGTTGAGTTTGATGCAATGCTTCAATGAATGACCTATAAATGCAAGTAAAATGTAATAGAAAACAGCTAAACTGGAAAAGCGCACCTAGAAACCTCGAAAGGATTGGAAAAAACTCTAAAATTCTAGAAATGTTGAATTTTTGACCCACTGGAACTCATTCACCAACCTAGGTGAATCAATCCTAGATCCAATTTTTTGTGTGGGATCTTGTTTTAGGAAAAAGGGTATCAGAATCTGCAACTTGATCTAACAGATAACAGTTGTGAGACTCATTCACCACTCTTGGTGAATTAGTCTCATTCAAATTTTCTAGGATTTGAAAACTTCGATTTGTACTTTAACACCTTCCTTTCCCTTCCAACTTGAGTTTTGGATCTGAACCTATGAAAAACACCTGCAAAACATAATTTGAATTGATTTGGTAATGGGGGTTTTCCTTGGTCAAACCCCTATTTTGGTAATTAAACCTTGAGGAACAAAATAAAATGTGCATGAAAACCCTAGCCTTAAGTGTGTCTAAGACTAGGAAATCTAAAACATGATGCAATCCTATTCTAACATGAACGAATATGATGCAAGAATGAAAATTCAAGAGATGAATGATTCACTTGTGATGATCTTCAATCACCCCAAATGAATCCTAATGATTCTTGCACCTTATTTAGGTTGATTGTAAAGTGATAATGGAGGATGGGATCACTTAGGAAACAAGTCGTTAGGATTGTCTTGATGGCTAGTTGCATCTCCCTAACCTAGAATCCATCATGATTCACCATTGGCATCCATGATCAACCCTTAACAATGCTAGATCTTGATTGAAAGTGAGCTTAAAGACCTACAAAAAACACATTAATGTTGATCCAAAGCTTCAACCTTACTTTCTCTTGAAACTTGAATGCTCTTGTGAGAACTTTCTTGAATATTCTCGATACTTGATACTTGAAAATTCTTGCTCAAAGTGCTTAAAGATTGATAAAAATGACATATAATCTTGGTTTTATAGGCATCAACATCTAATTAACCATTATTTAGATCTCAAAGGCCAACATTCACCAAAAAATTGAATTAAATTGATGAATACCCACTCAAACTTGAAAAAGGCCCCAAAAGGGACTCATTCGCCACCCTTGGTGAATGGGTCCCACCTAAGGGGACTCATTCACCCAAGGTGGCGAATGAGTCCCACCTTAATTTTTTGAGGTGGTTTTTTGAATTTTTCATGATTTTGATAGATTTTACATGATTTTTGAGTGGAATGGGAATCATAATTCTAAAATAATGGGTCCTAGGGGCCTATAAATGATTATTTTGAAGGATAATTAATGCAAGGGTGCCAAAATGGGTCCAAGTTAAGCGTGAAATCATCTCATTTTTCAAGAGTGCATAATTTTATATGCTACAATTAGCCCCCACTTTAGCGCCCATATGACTTTATGTGCATATGTAAAATAATGTAATCTAAAAAGGATACACATATGAGTTCAATAATGAAATAGGAGAATGAAGCCCCACTATAGTTATCTACAAAACCAAAATGTTAGGAACCACATCCTCCAACATGAATCTATTAGTTGTACAAAAATAATTGTCTTAGAAAACCTCTATCTAGAGATTGTATTTGAGGGTAGATGTATTCCCCCCCTTGATTCCACTTTCTTTTCAGAGGTGGAATTAAGGTAGCAGTCTAGCCAATCAAATAGGGTAATTCATATCATAGGGAATTTCCAAGTACCATGCCACATAATGATACATGATTGATGATGTTGGGGGTGTAATTATGATTCTAATGCAACAAATGACATAAAAAAACAAAGTGTTATAGCACTTGTTATGTTGATTTGATTAAAATGAACTTTTTAACCCTAATGTAGTAAAAAACCTAATTTAAACTTACATAAGACTTAAAAAGTGAAGTAAATTCATACTATTTTTCCTTTTACCTTTTTGTATCTTGATAGTAATTGAAGAACAATGAAATATGCCTAGCAGATGACATTATAGGCCTACAAGACTGGATCTATTATGGGACCAGGTGGCATGCAACAAATTTCATCATGAGGTAGGTCAAATCTTTGGCCTACACTTTGTCCTTAAGCAGTGATTTGATGATTTTTATGCATTTGTAGGTTAATTTAGGGCCTTGGAAAAAAGGTTCACAAAGCATTCCCTTTTTTCGTGAAGTGTCCAATTTTTTTGCAAAGTGTCATGTTTCTTCGCGAAGTGTCCCAAAAGGGTTCTAAAGTGTCTAGGACCTTTGTAAAAACACACTAGAGTAGCTTTAGTACACTTATGATTATTGATGTAAAAATTGAGGAGATTAGACTACTTATATGACATATTGTTGTTTTTTTGTTAGGTTTCCGTCCATTCACTTCAGCATCTAGGTGGAAAACAAATCAATCTTCTTAGAGATTTAGCCCCCACTCTTTCAGTGGAGGATAAAGAGTTATTACAAGTTGTTGGAGTTTATTGGGTGTACCTCATGCCCCCATGAGGTACCATGATGTGATGTTTATGGTGCTAGCAATGTGCTAGGACTCCAATACATGCACATTTCATTTGTTGACTAGTGAGATGATGATCACACTATAAGGCATGCACCACATACTCTGAGATCCTATTCAAGGTGAGCAAGTATGCTTTCGAGTGGAGCGAACATTCCAAGAGATGAAATATGACACATAGTACTGTTTGAATGAACTAGTACATGATGAGAGAGTGAGGGCACAAATAGATGTGCTGATTCTTATATACTAATGAGCCCCATTAATTAGATGGATTATGATGTTGAAAGTTGCACTAGTGCTCATCCTTGGTGGGAGAGGAGTACACCTGGAAGTAGGACTAGTACATTTGATATGAGGGATAGCAGAGCACCACACAATATACACTTGGGGGTGTTGTTTCCTAGCTCAGTTTTATTATGATCTTGGTCAATTTTTTTTTCGAGAGGTGGATAGTATGGTACATTGTATGCTTCTACAAGTTTGGTGCCTTGAGCATATTACTTGTACCAGACCTACTAGATTCCCATGTCTAATAGCCTTGGGGTATCCTTGATTGTTTATCTATCCTCTATGATGGTTTTGGTAGTATGGTGATTTACACTTCTAG
Source organism: Sequoiadendron giganteum (assembly GCA_007115665.2). NCBI lineage: Eukaryota > Viridiplantae > Streptophyta > Pinopsida > Cupressales > Cupressaceae > Sequoiadendron > Sequoiadendron giganteum. Next base: position 773,481,761 of record CM021100.1, read on the forward strand.
AGAGTATGATTTTATCGCCTGGAGGAGGATGAGATCCTTTGGAGACCTTATCAGCTTGTGCTTTAGTGGCCAGATCACACTTGACAGATGAGGAGATTATAACTAGAAAAAATTTTGGTTGGTTAAAATGAATATGTAGTAAGTCCTTTCTACTACAATTGAGTCAGGCAGTATTTTTGGCAGTTACAAATAGCACCTAGGGAACAACCCTTCTTCGAGAGATTAGTGTGGAGTGCTCAGAGACTTGGTGATACTGTACAATTCACTATAGATGATGTTGTTAATCATGACTCTAGGTATTCAGATCATGACATGCCTTTGATCTCAAATGTGGATGATGTTGGAGCCATATATGACTATGAGGAGTGGTGGATTGTATCACAACTCTCCCTTGTGTTTCCTATGGAGGAGCTGAAAGGTGATGTAGGACCACTCCCAGATGAGGGAGATGATGTAGATGATAGAGTCAAGGAGACACGCTACAGGGCCATAGACATATTTATAGATGTCATAGATGATAACTATGATGAGTATGTCAATCTTGACTATGATGGCTAGGAGGGAGGAGATGAGGAGGATGATGAAGAGGAGGAGGAGGAAAAATTCAAGAGTGAGAGTGGTGAGGTAGAAGATGAGGATCCAATAGGGCACGAGTGGGGAGAGACCTCTCTCATTTGTATGACTAGATCACAAGCAGTGGTTGTAGTAGGCACTAGTACCTACATTCATGGAGAGGCTAGCACATCCTCCATGCCCCATGCATGGGATGAGGCTGATTTCTTACAACCTACCAGAGATATAGGTGATGATATATTATTTATTATTATGCTTTCATGCCTTTGCTTACTCTTTATATATATATCATGATGTGTACTAATTTTTTATTGTTTCTATCTTGTGAGATCTATGAGAGACTTTAGGGATCTCTATCGATAGGTGGCTATAGAGATAGTGCCCCCATTAGTTGATGAGGAGGCCAACGACTTAGACTATGTTCCCCCACCTATTGTAGATCAAGACCTAAATTTGTTTAGGCCATATGTTAGACTATGTGCAGTGTATGAAAGTTTGAGGAGACACATCCATCGAGCCCATGTTTCCCTAGAGACATAGTCATCCTAAACTCCTATAGAGTTCAAGATACTAGAGGCATAGGTATCAAGGATACAGGTGGAGAGAGATCAAATAGTAGGAGCACATCGAGAGGCCTTTGGATAGATACAAGGTTTAGATTTTTCTCTTTGTACACTCAATGTATTGTGATCACAATCACACACAACTGTCTCCCGAAAGATTGCTACCAGATAGATGCAACCACTAGGTCCTAAGGGATCTGGTATACATAGACCTCAGTAGTACTATATATTTGATGACATGTACACAAAACATTGATATATATATATATATATGAGCACTTGATGTTTTATTATTATTTATGTTAGAATGTTAAATGTCAATGTGATTAATTAAATAACCTTTGTAAGATTTTTTTATGAATACTTCGATGATTTAGCATGCTTTATGTGATATAATTCAAAAAATTATTATAGTTTCTCTTAGATGCAGCATTGTGATGAAGTATCCTATGTTAAATTAAATGCACTTATGATTTAATTAGGGAACATTAAATTCTTATAAGCATCTAATATAACATCACATGGAATAAAATTGAATAGTATGAGACCTAAATTAATTAAATAAAAGGAAATTAAATAATCACTTTAGATTTCAAGACACAGAAGGAGTTTCTTGTCAAGAATGAAGCAATGTGAAAGCTCAAGGAATATAATCCATTAGCTCTAACAACACTACTTACCATCCATGCTATTCAAGGGGATTTAGATGTACTACTGATGCAGATGCATGGTATTGATAGGATCTTTAAGGGGCGTACCATCCATTTTTGTTAACGTGTATGTGTCAGACCCATAATTTTCATTGATTATGTAAGGTCCTAACCAATTAGGACAATTTTTTTCTTTTTCAGGTGGGTCATCATTAACTCTTCATTGGTTTTCATACAAGACCAAATCACCTTTACTAAATACATGAGAGATGAAATGATTACTATGCTTACGTTGTAATTGCTTAGCATAAGCTTGGAGGTGCTTGAGTTTTTTAATGAGTTGTTTGTCAAGCATCTCAAGCTAATGCAATATTTGTTGTTTGTAAGTGTCATCATCAATGACCTCTTGAAGAGCAATCCTTAATGTGGGGATTTCTAACTCCAAGGGAATCACTACCTCGGTAACAGAGACAGATCTAAAACTAGTACGGTAAGCCCATAACGCATCTGTCAGTTGTGTATGCCAATCCTTTTTTATGTTTATTAATTGTTTTTCTTAGAATTTTCTTGATATTTTTATTAGTTGCTTCAGCTTGGCCACTATATTGTGGGTAGTAAGGTGTTGAGAAGAGATTTTGAATATTAAATGTGTCAAGGAATTTATTCAAAAAATTGTTCTTGAATGGTGTGCCATTATCTGAAACTAATGTAGAAGGAGTTCCAAAGCGAGCAATAATGTGTTCCAATATGAAATGACATATTACATCAATAGTTTTGGATCAAAGAGGAACAAATTCTACCCATTTTGTGAAAAAAATTGTGGTTGTGATTACAAATGTATGGCCAACATATGAAGGTGGAATTTTTTTTTCCAATTAGATCCAATCCACATACTGAGAACAACCAAATAGAAATTTGGGCACAAAGCTCAACAACAGGAGCATAAATCAAGTTTCTATGTTCTTGACATTTATGACATTTCTTAACATTTGCAAAACAATCACTTTACATAGGTCTCTAGTAATATCACATATGAATGAGTATTTTCACTAAATATCTACCTCCAAAATGACCTCCATAGGCACCCTCATGCACCTTTTTGAGTGTTATGGGGATTTTCATATTTGTTAAGGCATATAAGTAGAATACCATTAAAGAGCCTTCTATATAATATGTCAGCTAGAATAACGTACTTGGTTGCTATTTTTTGCAAGTGACATTAGGTATTCATTATTGTGGGCTTAGGAATAGTACCATCTTTCAAATAGTTGAATATTGTATCATACCATTCACTTGAGTCTTGCTTGGTCATTGCTAACACTTCTTCAATTTTACCTTAAATGGATGGTTTCATGATTGGGTGAACAATAAATGTGAAATATTTTGAAGGATCTTGAGGTGATATAAGAGAGGTGGCACTCACCATTGCATCTAAATTTCAATTGTCTTTTCATGGGACGTTGTCAATGGTGAATGATTCAAACTTCTCTAATAAGTTCATTGTGAGATCCTTATATTTTCATAATTTGTCATGCTTTACTTGGTATGTCTCATTTATTTGTTTGATTACTAATTGTGAATCACCAAAGATCCTAATATTTTTTGCACCCAAGATTAAAGTAGAATGTAACCTAGAAAACAATGCTTCATACTCATCACTGTTGTTTGTACATAGGAAATTTAACTGATATCACAAGGGAATATGCTTTCCTATAGGGTTATGTGTAGGATCATCATGGAAAAAATAGGCCCTTAAGTGGCGATGAAAATTCATAAAATCAAAGTTAGGGAACTTGACATAAAAAATTGATTAGGTTATTTATATTATTTCAAAAATATGTAAGAATAGAATCTATAGAAAATTGAATGTAGTTTCTAAACTACTATGTTTTTTTTAAAAAAAAATCTATTTGGTGAAAATTTGAAATTTCAATGCAATAGTACTTAAATTTTAGGAAAAAAATAAGAAGTAGGTGTTTGTCTGACCACCTTAACAACAATGAAATGATAATATTTTAATAATATAATAGATATAAGTAGAGGAATCATGTCTTGATGTGATCTATATTTTTTTGTAATTTTTTTTCAAGTAAATAATTAATTATGAACTTTTTATTACAACTTTTAAAAAATAAAAAAACTCGTATGTCTTACCACCTTAACTTGGTCAAAACTTCATGAAATTCAATTTTTTATCGTAATCCTATAGTATGCAAAGCATAGAATGTGATGCATGTTTCAAATTAAAAAAATGTGATAATTTTTGAAAGCTATAGATGTTTTTCAATCAACCTATCAATTGGGACTTTGGTCGTAATTCAAATAGAAAATGAATAATAATTATTTGTTAAATTCAAAGTAAAGAATAATTATGTTGGTGGAAAGCTGAGAATCTCCTTTAAAAACCCTTTTCATTTCATCAATTTTGGTAAAAAAAAGTCATCAACCACATGGGCCATCATATCACTTACATAGTCCATCATGATCCCGCACATACCCGTAGGTGGGATTAATATAACCCCAACACCATAACCTTCTCTACACTTAGATAAATCAAATTATAATTTTCATGTATCAATTTCAATTGTCAACACATTATCATTGGGGAAAGAGTCAGTACGAGGTAATTCCAAAGGGGATGTAGCATCAGTAACTGGTCAGTCAAGGCTTGACCCTTAATTGTTTTTTTGTGAAACAAGCGTCAAGTCAAACTTATTGAACAACATTACCCATTTAGCTAGATGTCTGAATAAACCTATTTTATTAAAAATATGTTTAAGAGGGTCAAATTTTGTCATCACCTGTATTTCTGCATTCAACAAATAATGTCACAATTTACTTGTAACGAATACAAGGTCCAAACATTATTTTTATATTTGTGTGTATCATTTCTCATAATCAATCAATGTTCAAGTTCTACTAATGTAATAGACTAGATTCTCTTTACCATTTTCATCTTGTTGAGACAACAATGTTGCTAAAGCATGGGCTAAGGTGGCAATACAAAGTATAAATGGTTTGTTTGGCATAACGGGTTGTAAAATAGGTGGAGTTGTGATATATTCCTTCAAAATCTCAAAAGCCTCTTTACAATCATCATTCCAATTAAAGTGCACATCCTTTTTGAGGAGATGTGTTAATGGTAATGTGTGATCGGATAAAGATGCAACAAAATGATAGATAGATTGAATTCTTCCTTGTAATTTGCATAACTGAGAAATTATTTTAGGGGGTGGCATGTTGACAATAGCATCAATATTCTTTGTATCCACCTCAAGGCGTCTATGAGACACGATAAACCCTAAAACAATTCCACTATTAACACCAAAGACATATTTTTTTGGATTCAACCTCATGTTGTATGTTTGCATTCGTTCAAAGACTCTCTAAAGGACATTCACATTGTCTTGTCTTGTTAATCATTTGGTTAGAATTTCATTGACATAATCTTTCAAGATATTATGTTTGTAATCATGGAATATTAATGTCATAGCTTGTTGATATGTTGCACTCGTATTCTTTAATCCAAAAGGAATCATGTCCCAACAAAATATCCCCTAAATATTTGTGAATGCTATTTTTTATTGATCTTGAGGGTTGATGAAGATATGATTATATCCTAAAAATTCCTCCACGAATGACAAAAATGTTGGAAAAACAAGAATAAACAAATGAGAGGGGGGTGAATCAATTGTCACAAAATTAAGACTTATTTAACTTTAAACAACCTTTAATCTCAAATTTGATAATTAATAGTGGAAGCATAAATCAATAGCACATCAGAGACACATGAACACAAAGATTTTTATAAGTGGAAAATCTGTTAGGGGAAAAACCACAATGGATGTTAGTCCACAAGATTATACCCTGTTAGAAGTATAATGAAATAAATGTATAGGGAATGCACATGCATTCAAGAACACTACCTAGAGCTCACTGCTCAGAGGAAGGCTCACTGCCTTACATAAAAATAATCAGATTAAATCCTTTTGATGAGGTTGACTGATAAATTAGCTTCTACAAAAGCCTGATGATAGTTCCGATTAGGTACATAAAAACTTCTACACACTCTGCTCTACCCTTGAATGATTTTATCTTTGTTCACACATATATTTCACATACATACACCAAGCATACATTTAAAATGAATAGAAAATTTCTCTTATATATCCACTATACGGATTTACATCAACAACTCTGTCGACCAAGAATAAAGAATAAATTACAAATGTCGGCCTTAATACATGAACAAATCTTGATGCGCACCAACCTAAGTCAATCAAAACATAGTGTCGACCTAAATCAACATTTTTGAACATGCCAAACAACAAAATATTAATCCTCATGGATCCACAACACATTACCACCATCACGTCAACCACGAACATGAAAAATCAAGCACACATTAGAAAAATCTCCGATCATGATCACACCAAATAGTGTGGATGAGTAGAAAGGATAGAGCATGATCTAGAATCATCCACGAACATCATAAGAACATGCACAATAACTAACATTGCTAGAATTTATCCTCTTCTTCTAAAGACACCTGCTATAGTAACAAAGTGACTATACAAAAAAAACTTCATAACTTCCTGAATTCTTGATGCGTACCATTGAAAATTTTAGACAACATACTAGATAGGCTCAGCAACAAACCCTTTAGTGTGCGACACCTAAAACTCAATGTACAAAAATTTTCACTACTTGGATCTTCATAGCATCATAGATTGCTTGTAACATATTTATTCTAATTTTCTCAATCTCCTTGACATATACAACCTTTAGAATCACCAATGCTAATAGCTTTGACATCAATGACAACCACATATCAAAAACACAACCACAACATCCAACAATCTCCCCCTTTGGCATTGATGGAAACACATGATGTGAAAAATGATATCATCAACATAACTAGTTGTTCACATACTTCTCTCCCTTTGATCTACAGTTCTCCTCTCATAGCTCTTTTCTCCCTTTCTTGACTCTTCTCCCCCTTACTTCAAGAGTTTTTCACATTTTTCTTCTCCCCCTTTGAAATCAATGGAAAAGGTAAACATGCTCTGAACCACATATTTAGCACATCTGACTACTCCTTTTGAGTAGCAACAACCACAACATCAATCTAGAATAAGATATGGATATGAATTCATAGATTGAGGCAAAGACCTACATCACTTAGTTCTGATTAGGAGGGGAAATCACCCCTAAATTTCCTCTGAGATACTCAAAAGTATCCTTAGGCAATGGCTTAGTAAATGTCTGCAATTTTATCCTTGGTAGGTACATACTCCAGTCTAACTTCTTTGTCACTTACTTTATCTCTCAAGAAGTGATATTTGATGGATATATGCTTTGTCTTTGAATGCAACACTGGATTCTTAGAGATTTTTATGGTGCTTGAGTTGTCATAGAATATGGAAATGGGTTCTCCATACTCAATTCTAACATCAATCAACATTTGTTTCATCCATAATACTTGGGTATAATTGTTTCTAGCAACAATGTATTCCACCTTAGCAATAGATAAAGAAATAAAATTTTGTTTTTTCTTAGCCAAGATACCAGCTTCTTTCCTAAGAATAATGCACCACCACTAGTACTCTTCCTATCATCCACATCTCCTACCCAATCTGCACTAGTAAAATTTATTAGGATAAGATCATCATCATTAGGATACCAAAGACCAAAGTCAACTATCCCTTTTAGGTATCTGAAGATTATTTTCACAGTAGTCACATGAGACTCTTTTGGATCAACTTGATATCTAGCAACCATGCATAAATCATTCTATGTAAGTTTGCATCTATTTACCATAGGTGTACCAACTGGCTTTGAGTCTTCCATGCCAAACTTTTTTAGTAACTCTTTTACATATTTAGAGTAGGATATAAAGATTCTATCTTCTAACTAAGTGATTTGTAATCCTAAAAATAATTTTAGTTCTCCAATCATTAACATTTCAAACTCACTTTTCATTTCATCAGTAAACTTCATGCACAAATCATCATCACCTTCAAAAATAATATCATAAAAAAAGACTTCAATGATCAACTCTTTATTCTGATCCAATTTTAAATACATATTTTTGTTAGCAGTACCTTTACTAAATCGAAGCTTCAACAAGTATTTATCCAATCTAGCATACCAAGATCTAGGAGCTTGCTTGAGTCCATATAGAGCTTTATTCAATCGACATACAATGTTATCTTTGTCATTCCATTGAAATCCATCTAGTTTCTCAACATAGACTTCTCCTAGCTCACCATTTAGAAATGTTGACTTTACATCCATATGATAGACTTTGTAATTCTTGAAAGAAGCATAAGCAAGAAATAATCTTACAACTTCAATTCTAGCAACGGGGGAAAAAGTTTCTTCAAAATCAATACCTTCCATCTATGAGTACCCTTTGCAAACTAGTCTTTTTTTTGTTTCTGACCACTTCACCTTGTTCATTCAACTTATTCTGAAACACCCATTTGGTTCCAATCACATTTTTGTTCTAAGGTCTAGGAACAAGATCCCATATATCATTTTTCTCTATCTGCATTAGTTCTTCTTTCATGGCTTCCATCCAATATTCATCTTTGCATGCTTCATTGATATTGCTAGGTTTGGTTTTGGAAATTAGACAGTACTCTTCTAAAATTCTTCTTCTAGTTTGCACACTTTTGATCTTGTCTCCTATGATCTGACTGTCAGAATGATTTCACCTTACATACCTTGGAGCTTTAGAACTTTCTCTAACTTCTTGTTCTTGTGATCTTTCTTCTACATTTCTATTGTTTTTTGCTTCTTGATTCCCTTGGTTCACCAAAAAAATTTGAAATTGATTATGTTTCTAGACATTATTTCCATTGTTAGTACTATCATTTGGTCATTTGAATCATATCCACTAAATTTTGATGGTTTATCAATATCTTGAAATTTTCACTTTCAACCATTTTCTTCAACCTTTTATTAAATCACTGGTAAGCTTTTCTCTTAGTAGAGTAACCTAGAAAGATTCCTTCATCACTTCTAGCATCAAACTTGCGTATATCATCATCTCTCTTGATGTAGCATTTGCTTCCAATTTTTTTGAAATATTTGATGAAAGGTTTATAACCAAACCATAGCTCAAAATGGGTTTACCAAAATTACTGTTGACATTTACCTGGTTAATGGTACACACAACAATTCTTACAACTTCTCTCCAGTCAAAATGAGGAACATTTTCTTCGAACATCATGGTTCTAGTAGTGTCTAGAACAGTTCTGGTTTTTCTTTCAACGACTCCATTTTGTTGAGGGGTCCGAGGAGCAGATAGTTATCTTTGGATTCCATGCTCTTCACAAAAAGAATTGAATTCCTAGGAAGTGAATTCACCACCTCTTTCTAACCTCAAACATTTGATCTTTTGATCTATCTCATTCTTTGCCATATCTTTGAAGCTTTTGAACTTTTCTACTGCTTCATGTTTTTCTCTTTAGAAATCAACCCATATCATTCTAGAGTAATCATCAATAACCAACATAAAGTACCTTTCACCTTGAAGACTTATGATTCTATATGGACCACATAGATCCGTATGTATCAATTATAGTACTCCATTAGAGTTATATTGTTTTCTCTAGAAACAATTTCCTATCTTCTTTCCATCTGACGTTATTTTCACATAGTGTTAGTAGGCTTCACTAACTTAGGAAGATCTTTGGTTTCTTGAGAAGAACTTATTTTGATAATGTTATCAAATTTCACTGTGACATAAGCTCCTATGCCATAACCAACTTATATCAACTTAAGAAATTAAAAAACTTTCACTAGCACTACTTAAGTGAAAAATATTACCTCTTGTCTTTGTACCTAAAGTAATCACATTTCCAAAACTTCCCCTTATCCTGCACTTACCATCCTTGAACTAAACATTGTAACCCTTGTCTACCATTTATCCATCACTCAACGAGTTATGTTTTAAGCCTTCTACATAAAGATCATCATCAGTATTATGTTTACCACCAAAATAAATAGTGCCTCTACCATGAATCACACTAGAAGTGTTGTCTCCAAATCTTACAACACCACCATCATAGTTTTCCAAGCTTAAAAAATTTATTTTTTCACCAGTCATATGATGTGAGCATCCCCTGTCAATTACCCACTCATCCCTTTCTTAATTTTTTGTTGCAAGAGCCTTATTAACATTCACATTACTAGTAGATTCAGTGGACACCTGACCATTTTCTTTGATAGCAATGAATAACCATTCATCTTCATTTCCAATTTCTTTATCAGAGTCATCATCAGTAACACCTTCTTCAACATAATAGAATTTCTTTTGAAACATAGTCTTATCAGGTTTATACTTAGAGACTCTTTTAGGATAGCTTGATGCAAAATGACCTATTTTACCTGCAAGAAAAACATTTGATAGGTAAATTTCCTTTGTACTTACCATGACCTTTGGCTTCTGTTTTCACAATCAATGCTTCTAGTTCATTTAATTCTTTTTCTTCATCTTCAATCTATTTCATCTCATCTTCATACTTGAATGTCTTTTTGGAACTCTCTCCCAGATCATATCTCTACTTGCTTTTCCTAGATACAATAGCTTTGAATACAGATTTAGACTTCGAAGTAGATTCACCAAATTCACTTAGCTCAAAGGTAGCAAGTTTTCCAATCAACATGTCTCTTGTCACATTTCTCACTATCTCGAGTTCATCAATAGCATGAGCTTTTTCTTTGTAGGAAGGAGGCACAAATCTAAGTATTTTAGCCACAACCTCTTCTTCATCCAAGATTCCACTGAAACACCTAATGCTCATCACTAGTTCATTTACCTATTGAGAAAAATAAAGGATGTTCTCATCTTCACTCATCTTCATGTCCTCCAACTTTCCTTTTAAACTCTATAGCTTAGCACTTTTCACTAGTGGATCTCCTTCATACAATATTTCTAAACTTTTTCTAGATCTCATATGCACTCTTCAGACCTATCACATTTGTAATTTTTGAATCTGTCAAAGCACTCAACAATGCTTCAATAGCCTTGGTATTTGTTTCAACTTATTTGATTTCATCAGTAGTAGATGGACCATTCTGAGGAATAGTATATGCATTCTTTGTAATCTTCCAGAAAGGCTCACCAATGCACTTCAAATGACATTTCATTTTGACCTTTCATAGAGAGTAGTTTGTTCCATTGAATCTAGGACTTTCCTTATTGTAAGACAGCATCTCAGATCACCTCAAGTTGTTAAGCTTGCCCTTCAGAGGAACCTGCTCTAATACCAATTATTGGCAAAACAAGAATAGACAACTAAGAGGGGGGGTGAATCATTTGTCACAGAATTAAGACATTTAACTTTAAACAACCTTTAATCTCAGATCTGATAATTAATAGTGGAAGCATAAATCAATAGCACATCAGAGGCACATGAAAACCAATATTTTTATACGTGGAAACCTTATTAGGGGAAAAACCATAGTGGATGATAGTCCACAAGATTATACCTTGTTAGAAGTATAATGAAAGAAATGAATAGGGAATGTGCATGCATTTAGGAACACTGCATAGAGCTCACTACTCAGAGGAAGGCTCACATCCTTACATAAAATAATTAGATTAAATCCATCTGATGAGGTTCAACTAAGAAATTATCTTCTACAAAAGCCTGACGACAGTTCTGGTTAGGCACATAAAAACTCCTTCGCACTCTGCTCAATCTCTTTTACACTTTTCTCAACTCCTGAATGATTTGATCTTTATTCGCACATATATTTCACATACATACACTGAGAATACATTTACAATGAAGAGAAAATCACTCTTTTATATCCTCTATACAAATTTACATCAATAACCTTGTTGGCCAAGAGTAAAGAATATATTACAACTATCGTCCTTAATACATGAACAAATTTTGATGCGCACCAACCTAAATTGGTCACAGCATAGTGAGGACCTAATTCAATATCGTTGAACATGCCAAACAATAAAATTAATCCTCATGGATCCGCAACATGTTACCACCATCATGTTGGCCAAGAACATGAAAACTCGAGCACACATCAGAAAAATCTCCAATCATGATCACACCAAATAGTGCGAATGAGCAGCAAGGATAGAGCATGATCTATACTCATCCACGAATGTCATAGGAACATGTGTAATAACTAACATTGCTATAATTTCACCCTCTTCTTCAAAAAACACCTGCTACAGTAATAGAGTGACTGTAGGAACACAAAACTTCATAACTTCCTCAATTCTTGATGCGTACCATTGAAACTTTCAGACAACATACTAGATAGGATAGGAAACAAAACCTTTTGTGTGTGACACTTGAAAATAAATGTACATAAATTTTCACCACTTGGATCTTCATAGCATCATAGACTTCCTATAACATTTATTCTAATTTTCTCAATCTCCTCGACATATACAACCTTCAGAATCACCAATGCTAATAGTGTTGAAATCAATGACAACCACATATTAGCAACACAACCACAACATCTAACAAATAAAGCATGTTGTGCAGTCGAGTCTACTATCATGTCAATATTAGGAAGGGGAAAGTCATCTTTTTAAATATGCTTTATTTAAGTCTCAAAAATCCATACACATCCTAATACGATTGTTAGGTTTTGTGACTACAACAATATTTGAGATTGATGGAGAATAATCTATAGGTCTTATGAAGCCAACATAAAGGAGCTTTTCAAGTTTAGTTTTAGCAAGAAAATCTATCTTAGGATTCATCTTGCATATATTCTATCGAATGGGCTTGGAATTCTCAACAAGGATAGTGTTGTGTGTCACTATCTTCAAATCTATTCCAAGCATATCTTAATACTTCCAAGCAAAGAGTTTAGGAAAGTCATGAAGCAAGGTTGCAGTATCTTCTTGTTCTTAATCATTGAGGCATTTTCTGATTTTAATGACTTTCTCATTATCCTTCATATTGATTGGTATGTCAATTATGTCCCCTAAAGGGAGTGCATTTTATTTTGGAAATTTAGGATTATATTGTTATGCATGTGTGTCATTTTCATTAATTTCACCTTCAACATCTCTCAACTTGGTACTAATCATAACACATATAACCTTTTTCTTGGGAGGAGTAGTTGGTGTATCATACACTCCTTACATGCATTTCAAATATTCCTCATTAAAGTACTCCCATGATGGGGGTAACTCCATGTCAAGAAATTCAAGATGTTTCATTGTAAGGTTGAATTTTGGTTTGCACATGATAGTATTGATGTTTAACGATGGTTTCTTTTTTTCTTGCATAATTTTAGGATAATATCCCAAAATAGTCTTTGTCTCTTGTATGTTAAGCTTTATAGGGACTCAAATGCCTTGTTCTTTCTTTTCTTATCCTTTACCATTGCAACCCAATTGCTTCACAAGTTCATAACCTCTCCCATAAAGTTGTTCCATTTCTTTTGGGTTTCATGGTTGCTGGTAGCCTATATTTTCAAATTTTGTCATATAACTTGTATTTTCCTCAAGAGTAGGGGAGTTAGATTTTTATGATTGTTCTTCCAAGTTTTGAATTGACATTACCATTGGTTTCTTTTTCTTGTCATCTTCTTTTCTTGTGATTATGTATTCTCCCATAAATGAGGGTGTGAAATCCAAGGAACCCCAATCATCATCCAATGATTTTGAAACTATTTCCCTTTCTTTGTTATCTTCTTTTAAAGGTTCTCTATTGGATGTGGGAATTAATGTGTTGAGAGGACTTGTAGTTCATTTTTTCACTTGTAGGCAACTTTCAGGCTCAGGGTCCATTTCAACTTGGTATACCTTGTTGTCATAGACATACTTCATAATATGATGAAGGGTCAAAGGAACCACATGCATCTCATGAATCCATGGTATTCCCAAAAGAAGATTGTATGAAAGGTCATGAGGCATAATGATGAGCCCAATTTTTTGGCATATTTAGACTATGTTTTTGAAACACCTTTCTACTTTTTATTATGCTGGGATAAACATCTAGTGGTAATTATGGGAGCAAGACATAGAATTTTATTCTTAAATACAATAAGTTTATTATGATAATTCTTTCCATGATTATTGCTTAATTTTTTATTAGTTTGATAGAATATGTATGCTTTGTAACTTTTTGTGATGACATGCCTTTCTTGCAGCCACTACTGTTAAACTTCATATATCCATATCTGAAATATTATTTCCTCTAAAAAAATTCCTAATGAATGTATAAGTGAGGTGATGGATCATCTTAATGGATTCAATGTGTTGAGCTGGCCTTCTATCGTAGGAGTAGCAATTTAGTTATTTGTAGGTACCATGTCTTAAGGAGGAAATTTGGTTTCCACATGATTGCTGGAAGAATCATTCAATGAAGACTAATTCAGTAGCAAATAATAAGGAGGCAGCTTCAATTCATCCACCATGCAAGGAAAGTGTTCCAAGAATCGAATTGAGGCATCTTGATGGCACATAAATCTAGGATAGTGGTGCTTTAAATCTTCAGAACGGATTTGACTCAGTTCTTCCTTTTTGTATCCACCTCTTCATTTAGTTAGTTATGATGTAATAAATACTTACCATTTTATGAGAGAAGGGTTAGTTAGTCGTTAGATTCAATTTTTAATAATAGCCCATTCTCCTTCAGAGAAAGGGCTGGAAGATTGCTATTGTAATACATTTTTAGTTTTTTTAGAAATACAGTTGAAGATTGTGAGCCATGTACTTGTTAGTCTCAAATCAATAAAAGTGTTCATGGGATTTAAAGTCTAATCTGTTGTGTATCTTTGGCACTACTTAAGGGGTCCCACTTAGGGATTTATCCATCTCTTCATTTCTGCAAGTTATAATATCTTCACTTCTTTTTATAGATCTTAGTGTGACTATTCCTACAGCTGACAAAATTACATAACTCTCAACTGTTCCTGTAGCCACTAGGGGTAGAATAGTTTTTGTCTTTAGTTTTCATTCCGAGCAGGTTTAGTTAGTTAAAATTTGTTTCCAGGAACTTCAATTCTGGTATAGAATTCTTAGAAGGTAATACATGTCTGGAATAGGTGATTAATGCATATACTTTGCTGACCCATTTCAAGTCTAACATCCCTAGGTTGACAATCAAATGATGTCCTTTAGTATATTATTACAACCAATTGTGATGTTCAATCCTTGAGTAGAGAAATTCATGTTCTTAGTTATTAAGCTAATTAAAGGACACTACATTTTTGGCGCCATTGTCAGGGATGGTGTCAAACTAAAGAGCTGTTGCAGGCATGCTAATAGAGAGTTTTAATTTCATTCCAAGTATTTAGTTTAGAATTCATCATTCCAACATTTTCATAGTTTAGTCTACTTTTTGTTGTATGCTTAGAAGAAGAGACCAATTTGGAAGATTGCTTCCTGGAAAAATAGACATTGAAGAAATTGAACCAGACCTTTTCCAAGAAGAGCCATATTTAGATGTTGGCCAAGACTTAGTTACCTCATCTTCTTCCTTAGAGTTAAGCTTCAACATCTAAATAATCTAAAAAATTCCAACAACCAGGGCCCATTAAATAATTTGCTTGCCCTTGTAGTTCATCATCTAGGAGCTAACCCAGGAACACAACCAAGGATGGCAATGCCTACTTTTCCATTTCCAATTCCTGACCTACATGACAATAATAACCTCAAGAACATCCCTGGCTCATTACTTCCAAAGTTATATGGGCTTATTACAAAAGACCCTCATACCTTCTTGTTTCAATTTGACATCCTTTGTAGGAGTTATTACTACACAAATTCAGCACACAAGCTAAAGTTGTTTCCCTCTACCCTAAAGGAGTCAACCTTGAGGTGGTTTATGGGATTAGGAGGCAATATAGCAACCACTTGGGATGAAATGAAGGACTTGTTCTTGGTAAAATATAAAGCATATTATAGGGGGAATGATATAAGAGGAGATGACATCTTCAAAATGTCACAAAAGGAGGATGAAACTTTGGAAGACTATGTGTCAAGGTTTTTGTTCAGTGTGTAGAAAAATACTCAGCACCAGCTGAATGAAGAATCTCAAAAACTTCTCTTTCTAAGAGGAGTCAATGATACTTTCATGGAGGCACTAGACCTCATGGCTGGAGGTGATTTCACCCAAATTGATTGGGTTGATATCAAGAATATTTGTCTCAATTACTCCAGAGAAGCTATGAAGAAAGGCAAAGGGTTTAGATCATCAATTAAAAAAGGAAACGACTCTAGAGTGTCTAAGGGGGATATTTCTAATCTCTTGTCCAATTTAAAGCAAGATATAATCAATGATGTAGCTACTCAATTGGACACTATGCAAGCTAGAAGGAAGAAAGAGGAAGTCGAGGCAATGCTAGTTGAATATTTCCCTCACTGTAGACAAAGGAAGAAGGATTGCAGATGCAAGGCGGTGGCCAATTTAGAGGTACAACATCTTCCCACTAAGTTCAAAACCATAGAAGGAGAGGAAGAAGTGTTCTTTGTTGGTCAGCGCAAGCCATGGGCCCCAAGACAAGGTATGCCTCAGGACCATTTGCAAAATTTTATTTCATATAATAATCAGTGGTAGAACCAGTACCCTCCAAATTATGGCCAATACTCCCAACCTCAATGAAATAATCCTTGGCCAAATGCTCAGAAAAACTGATGGCAGCCTCCTCAAGGGAATTGGCAGTAACCACAACAAAATCAATGGCAACCTCCATAAGGGAATTGGCAGCAGTCTAGCCAATGGAGGGGAGGCTAGCAATGATCAAATCAACCCACTGGTTTCCTACAACAGCCCCAGCAGCAGTCAATCATGCCACCTCTTACAGTTAATCAAAGCCAAAATCCTAAGCCAGCCCAACTTCCTACTCAAGCAACACCTAATCCAAATAACCAACCTCAACAACAACAAAAAGTTTATTTCACTGATCCTAATCAATAGCATGCTTATTCTCTCAACTTGAACAATATTAACTTGCAGTTAGGAATAATATTACCTACACCATCTCCTCCCATAATCTCAGAATTTCCATCTGAGGAGAATGAGCAAGAAGATACCAATGACCTAGCTCAAAAAAATGAGCCAATGCAAAATCCATCATAGTCTAAAGTATCCAATAAACCCTCACCTCCGTTTCCACAAGTTTTGGAAGGTGAAGTTGTCCAAATACAAGAATAACCTACCTTTGACATTCTTGATCAACTAAAGCACATATGTATAAAAATTGCCTTGTTCCAAGCAATCAAAGAAGTACCTATCTATAGCAAGGCTATTAAAGAGGCATGTTTGAAGAAACCAGGTAGGAAAAAGAAAGACCCTCAAACTATGCATGTCTTAGGTCAACTCTCTAATTTGATGCTAGGGAAACTTACCATCCCAAAATATTCAAACTCTGGCAGTCCTGTTGTGAAAATCAATATTAATGGGGTTCAAATTAAGAATGCTTTAGTAGATCTTGGAGCAGCTATCAATATCATGACTAAGGACCTTGTGGTAAAGCTAAGTATTTCATACCTAAGGGCTACACCTACAGTACTATAGCTCACAGATAGTTCAACTATCAAGCCTGATTGAGTAGTTGAAGACCTAGTAGTCACCCTAGATTCATGGGAGTATCCTGCAGATTTTATGGTTTTGTCTCCAAAAGCATCACTAGAAGGATATCCTATAATACTATGAAGGCCTTGGCTAGCCACTAATGATGCTTGCATAGGATGTAGTTTTGGTAACGTGACAATCTCTAATGGATATAACACTAAGAAGCTTACCCTTTATTCTCCAGCCCAGCCTCAACTTGAGTCTGGACAAGCAGTCTGGCTAGATTTAGGAGAGGAAGAAGAAGTGAACTTTGTGGAAAATCTAATGATTATTACAAGAGATCCTTTTATTGCAAAACAAGAAGAGGAAGATATATTATCTAATGTCCTTTTGAACAATTATGGCATTGAATACCCCCTTTGTGAAAAAGTTCCATGTTCTTTGCAGACAATTCTTCCTCTGCCCACTTCAGCTCATTATCTTACAACAACTGACTATTTGCACACCTTATTGTCTCACAAGGTAGAAATTCCTTTTCTGCCTGAAGTATCTATGCTTGAATTGACCTCACAGGTGGAGGTAGCTACAGGAAAAACATTGAATATCAATAATAAACTTACTAGTGAGTAGCAAGAGTCAATTTTCCAAATGCTCACTAGCCACAAGACAACTTTTTTCTGGGATTATAGTGATATGAAAGGTCTAGATCCAAAGCTATGTACACACTAAATATTCATCAATACTGAGTTTAAACCTATCAAACAACCCCAAAAGAGAATCAACCTAGCCTTAAGAGAAATTTTTAAAGAGGAATTGCAGAAGATGTTGAATGTTGGCTTTATCTACCCAATCTAAGATAGCCAGTGGGTTTCTCCACTGGTTATTGTCCCTAAGAAAGGAGGAAAATGGAGAGTGTGTGTAGATTACAGGGAGCTCAACTTGGCAACAAAGAAAGATTACTTTCCTCTTCCCTTCATTGATCAAGTCCTAGATAACTTATCAGGGAAACAATACTTCTCCTTTCTTGATGGCTTTAGTGAATACAATTAGATAAAGATTTCTCTAGAGGACCAGGAAAAGACTACTTTCACATGCCCCTAGGGAATGTTTTCCTATTTAGACTTGCCTTTCGGTCTCTGTAATGCACCTGCAACTTTCCAAAGAGTTGTGATTACTATTTTCTCAGATATCTCATATGATTGTATGGAAATATACATGGATGACTTTACTGTTTATGGTGTAACATTTGAGGAAGCCTAGGAAAATTTGAAAAAGGTACTATAGAGGTGTGAAGATAATAATTTTTCACTAAATAGCCAAAAGTGCTTCATGATGATGCAAGAAGGAATAGTGCTTGGTCACTATATTTCTGCTGTAGGAATATAGGTAGATCCTTCTAAAATTGAAGTCATTTCTAATCTACCCCTCCCTACCAAGCAAAAGGAACTAAGAAGATTTTTGGGACATGCTGGATATTATAGGATATTTATTAAAGATTTCAATCAAACAGCAAGGCCTCTATACAATTTGCTAAAGAAAGATGTAGAGTTTATCTGGATAGCAGAATGTGAAAAAGCATTCCTTGATCTGAAAATTTCCCTTACACAAGCACCTATTTTGAAAGGTCTTGATTGGTCACTTCCATTCCATATTCATACAGATGCATCCGATTATGCTATTGGTTCTATCGTAGGATAAAAGGGTGGTTCAAATAAGCATGCACTTTATTATATCAGCAAGAATTTGCAAGGAGCTGAACTCAACTACACTATTACAGAAAAAGAAATGTTAGCAATCATCTATGCCCTCAAAAAGTTCAAGAATTATATCACAGGCTATCAAATATTTTTCCATACTGATCATGCAATAATCAAGTATCTCATGAACAAAAGCTCAATTAAAGGGAGACTAGTTAGGTGGTTGTTGCTGATGCAAGAATTTGATATTACAATCATGGACAAGCTAGGGAAGGCCAATGTGGTTGCAAATTTCCTATCTAGAATACAAAGGCAAGATTACATTGTACTTATAGAGGATTCCTTTCCTGATGAACATTTTTTTTCCATCAAATTCATTCATCCATGGTATGCAAATATAGCAAACTATCTGGTTGTAGGAAGAACTCCTCCTCAACTCTCACCTAAGGAAAAAAGATTGTTAGTAGAGAAAAGATTTAACTTCTCTTGGATTGCAAATTGCATGTTTTACACAGGACCAGATCAAGTAATGAGGAGATGTATACAAGAGGAAGACACTCATGACATATTGCATGCAAGCCATGATGAACCTTGTGGAGGACATTTTGCTGCTAAGAGAACAACCATGAAAATCTTAAATACTAGCTATTATTGGCCAACGTTACATAAACATGCAGCCAAGTATACCAGGAGGTGTGATAGATGCCAAAGGATGGGGAGGCCAACCAAATAAAATGAAATGCCTTTATTTCCACAATTTATTGTTACACCCTTTGATAAATGGGGACTGGACTTTATAGGCCCAATTGATCTGCCTTTAAATGGTAGGTCTTACATTCTTGTATGCACATATTATGTAACAAAATGGGTAGAGGCTAGACCTATGAAGCATGCTAGAGATAATAAAGTAGCAGAGTTCCTCTATGAAGAAATCTTCACCAGATTTGGTGTTCCTAGAGAAATAGTGATAGACCAAGGGGCACAATTTACCTCTACTCTTATTAAAACCTTAGTAAATGAATACAACATAAGGCATAGGAAGTCAAATCCTTATCATCCATAGGCTAATGGCTGAGTTGAGATCACTAACAGAGACATAGAGGCAATTTTGACAAAAACTGCAGATCTGCATCGGAAGGATTGGGCTGCAAGGTTACCTAATTCTATATGGGCCTATAGAACTACATGGAAGACCACAATAGGTTTTACACCTTTTGAAATGGTGTATGGTAATAAAGCTATGATGCCAATAGAGTTTGAACATAAAACTCTCATAACAACTTTTGAAATGAACATGGAGTTAACAAGTGCATAGAGGGAAAGAGTCATGCAGCTCAATGCCTTGGATGAGCTCAGAAAGAATGCCCTGCAACATATTGAAATAATATAGAATTAGCGAATCAGGTGGCATGATAAGTATATCAAGGAGAAGAAATTCAAAGCCGGAGATTGGGCTCTACTCTATGACTCAAGTTATAAGGACAGTCAACGGAAATTGCAGACTAGATGGTTGGGCCCATACAAAATAGAAGAGGTATTTGACAATGGTGTGGTACAACTGAGAACCATTGATGAAGTCAGGTTCAAGTTATTGGTCAATGGGCATCTACTAAAGCTTTACTTCAAGCCCATTGACAAGGAAGAATTTTTGAGATAGTTTGAGTAGGAAATTATTGATCCTACAGCCGAAGGAATTGAGTCTCGGCTCGATTCCCTAGGCCATGCATGAAAGTGCATAAAAATATCATAATAAAAGGGTTATCCACAAGTATCCCCATTCCATCCAATCATTCCATTCACAATCTATACAATCTCTTCTATTTCCACCTCATCCACTTGTCATACACCACAACATCCACGTTTCTCAAGATCACCTTTCGTAATCAGGAAGATGGGTTACATCAAACAATTACGGCGAATCATTCCGGGTAAGATCCATTTCACTTAAAGATTGATTAGTTATTTCATTTATTACGTTAATTTAAGTATTAATTAATACAAACAGATTTCCTATACGACTACAATATCCTAAGGCCTTTTCCACATGTTTGAGCACTTTTTCTAATTCATGACTATTAGCCATGTCATTTCTTTCGCCACCATGAAGCCTTGTCACATCAACTATTACTATCCTTTTGGCTTAAGTTCAAGATATTTTTTGAAAATTTGCAATAAATGAACAAAAACCCATTACTTCCTGCAATAATGACCAAGCATGTCTTTCACTCCTCCATGATTAATCTTTTCTTTCTTTCTTCAACTTGAGTTAAGATGTTTGAATTCATTGTTTCTATTTTCTGCATCTTTTGAAAGAAGTTCAAATGTTTTGGTTGAGGGGAGAGTAAAGCAAAGAAGTTGGTTTGAAGTTGCAAGAAGTAAAATTTGGGAAGGTGAATTGAAAATAGCCAGGTTGAGTTCTCACCTAAAGAGTTGAGTTGCAACAACAATAGTGAAATGGGAGGCCAGCCCATTAGGCATGAACCAATAGACCATAATGTCTTGTTGCAAGATGTGAATCATTTTCCGCCATTTAGATAGTACAGGTGGCTCAACTATTTTCCTAAACTTGAAAAGTTTGATGAGAGCATTGCAGAGGAATTCACAAGGACATTTCAAGAAGGAAAGGAAAAGGTTAGGGGAGTAAAAATTGATGCCTCGATAGACAGAATTGCAGAAGTAATAGGGTTACCATAGGCTGGTGAACTATTTCCTCGACCAAGGGATGCACGTAGTGCTAGGGCAGAGTTTACTTGGCCTAGTGATCCTCCTTTACATGTGGATAAGCAAAGCACCCAAAGAATGAGTTTTTCGTAGGACTGGATTCCACGAGTAGGTTATATAATCAAATACTTGACATGTGAAGGTCGGTTTTCTATTTTGCATTCTCATCATTTTAAGCTATTGTCTCATTTACATCATGGCCTATTAATGAACATACCATATTTCTTATATAATCTACTTTCTAATAGTGTTGTCGAGTTCAAGAAGGGTAGAATTAACTCTATCTCCCACCATTTCCTCATAAAGTTTCTCTTCAAAAAATCCGTTAAGGATGTATCACCAATGACTTGGGAAGAGTTTGTTATTAATTTTAACCCAAGGGTTTGAAATGTCAGACCCAAAGGTCAGCCTCTCACCTTCAAAGAATGAACCTCTCAGTCAAAAGGTTAGTCCTCTACTATTACATCTCCTATTGCACAATCATCTGATTCACAAGACGCAGTCCCTCTTTCTAAAAAGTTTTCCAAAAAGACCAATAAAAACCCCTGTTTTAAACCCCGAGCCTTCCTCCAAGAATAAAAAAGGGAAATTCACCCATAGTAACACCCCAACAAAGGGCTCCTCGCCCACTCCTAAATCTGTTAAGAGGAAGCAAATAGGGGAATCACCTATTCCTGTAGCTAAAACCCTAAAGAAACATAAGACAATTCCCACTCCCTTATGAAGAAGCTCTAGGATTCAAAACCAGGTAGCTCAACAATCACTCAATGCTTCTCAGGTCACACCATCACCCTCAGACCCTTCTATTTCTATACTTGAGGAGAAGGAGCGTATTGTTGATGAGGCTGGGAATATTCCTAAAGGGGCTAGCCTTGATGAGCTAGTAGCTATTGCTGAAAAAATGCAAGTGAGGTTGATAGATCAGCTATAGGAATAAGTGGAATGTACTAAGAAGGAGGGAATGACAATTGTAATTCAATCAGAAGAGGAATGTGAAAATAATGAAATGACAGATGAATCACCTACTGTTCAAGAAGATATACTGGAACATCATATGGCTCAGGAAGAATAGGAAAACTAGCAATTGGATGATGGAATAGAACAAGAAATCTCTAGGCAATCAAATGCCATAGAAATAATTGAGGAAGCAAAGCAAGAAAATGTTAGTGTACCTGAAGAAATTCAAAGGCCACTTGTAGCAAATTATAACCATAGGCCTTCATTCCATGTTACAAATTTTGCTGCAGGAATGACATGCTATTCAAAACTTCAAAATCAACAGACTACCTATGAACTAGAAATCGAGAGATTGCAGAAGGTAATCCAGAACAAGAATATGGAAATTGCTAATCTAATAGACACTTTCAACTAGGTAGTCCAAATTGTTCCACAAATAATGCAATGTAGATCTCCCTTTCCTGTTTACGTAATGTACCCAAAGGAGTTATACCTAAAATTCCAATTGATAAGGATATGGCAAGGTAAAAACCCTTCCTTGAACACACGAGAGGAATTTTATGATGCATATAGGGACTCACCTCAGCATGTTAGATACCTTTTGTGTGAGTTTTATTTGCATAGTTTGGTTGTACCTCATTATAAAGAATGGAATCCCCTATGCTATGTAGGCGACATACACATCAGTGCTCTGATCTCCTGGATCAAAAATGAAATAAGCAGGGGAGAGCAATTTGACAGTTACAAACATGATGAGGTTAACATGCCACTAATAATGAGAAATGAATCTAAAAGGGGGATGGGTATCTATTTTTATTGGAAGAAGCTATGGGTAGATGAGAGGGATAGGCCAATAATTGAGCCATTAAGACAAGAAGTGTTTACTTAGTACTCCCAGATTGCAAACAATGATCTTGATGTTGCCATACAACATATTCAAACAAGATGGGAGCACTTACCATTGAAATTAAGAAGGGGAAAGCCACATATCCCAAACAACCTATATGCAGCCACTCGGACGGTAGAAAGATATATGAGAAATGCAAGAACAAAGAAAGAGAATTGGTTTCCATTAGTCATGCAGCCACCCATTCTCTTATGGCCATTGCTGGCCATGCAAGGGGAAAACAACACCTACAACAGGAACTTTGAGGATAGCAGATGGCAGTGACTGAAATCTATGCGAGCGCACTTTTGGAGTTTTCAACATGGGGAATGTGGACAGCAACAAAATGTTGATTTAAAGGATTTTTCTTGAAGGAAGAATGCTAGACTTGCTGAAGGGGCCAGCAAGTAGTTGGTTGAGGGGAAATGATGAGGGCAGTTTTTGACATATTTAGACAATGTTTTTAAAACACCTTTCTACTTTTTACTATGATGAGATAAACATTTAGTGGTAATAATGGGAGCAAGACATAGAATTTTATGCTTAAATGCAATAATTTTATTATGATAATTCTTTCCATGATTATTGCTTAAATGTTTTATTAGTTTGATAGAATATGTATGCCTTGTAAATTTTTGTGATGACATGCCTTTCTTGCAGCCACTACTATTAAACTTCCTGCAGCCATATCTGAAATATTGTTTTCTCTAAACTAATGCCTAATGAATGTATAAATGAGGTGATGGATCCTCTTAATGGGTTGAATTTGTTGAGTTGACCTTCTATCACAGGAGTAGTTGTTTAGTTATTTGTAGGTACCATGTCTTAAGGACGAAATTCAGTTTCCACTTGATTGTTGGAAGACTAATTCAATGAAGACTGATTCAACAACAAAGAATAAGGAGGCAGCTTCAAGTCATCCACCATGCAAGGGAAGTGTTCCAAGAATCTAGCTGACGTGTCTTGGTAGCACATAAATCTAGGATAGTGGTGCTTTAAATCTTCAAAAATGATTTGACTCAGTTCTTCCTTTTTGTATCCACCTCTTCATTTAGTTAGTTATTATGTAATAAAGACTTCCCATTTTATGAGGGAAGGGTTAGTTAGTCGTTAGATTTAGTTTTTAATAAATAACCCATTCTCCTTCAGAGAAAGAGTTGGAAGATTGTTGTTGTAATATATTTTTAGTTTTTTAGAAATACAGTTGAAGATTGTGAGCCATGTACTTATTAGTCTCAAATCAATAAAAGTGTTCATGGGATTTACAATACAATCTATTGTGTATCTTTGGCACTACCTAAGGGGGGCCACTTAGGGAGTTGTCCATCTCTTCATTTCTGCAAGTTAGAATAGTTGCACTTCCTTTTATAGAGCTTAGTGTGACTATTCCTATAGCTAACATAATTATAGAACTCTCAACTATTTCTACAGCCACTAGGGGAAGAATAGTTTTTGTCTTTAGTTTTCATTCCAAGCAGGTTTAGTCAGTTAAAGTTTGTTTCCAGCAATTTCAATTCCAGTATATCATTCTTAGAAGGTAATACATGTTTAAAATAGGTGATTAGTGCATATAATTTGTGGATTCATTTCAATTCTAACTTCCTTGGGTTGACAATCAACTGATGTCCTTTAGTAGATTATGACTACTAGTTGTGATGTTTAATCCCTGAGTAGAGGAATTCATGTTCCTAGTTATTAACATAATTAAAGGACACTACACATAACATGAATAGGAGTTTGTGAGGTAACCTTTTTAACTATTATAGGTAAAGTAATCACACCAAGCGATTACCTTCCTACATTGCCGAATCCTTGGATGGATAAGGATTCAAGTTGCATTGTTGATTTATCTACCCACATCTTATCTAAGAGTTTCACATTTCATACATTAAGGGAGAAACCATTATCAACCATGGTCCTTTTTATTCCTATTCTGCTAAATCGATCAATGCTCATAAAGGCCTCATTTTTCTGTCTCAATTCCAAATGGGGCAAGTCATGTTGATAAAATTTTATGTCAACATTAACTGTATTCATTCCTTGTATAATAGTTTCCACATCATTTGCATTTGTACCAAGAAGAGCCACTACTTTTTGTAAAGATATTTGAAGCATACTATGATAGTTTGGGGAATTCTGAATTAAATCCCATAAAGATATCTTTGCAAGAGTATTCTTAAGTTGTTCAATGAGATTATACTCCTTTCCACTATGCGAAGTTAAATGAGGAGCACTAGGTAGGGTGTGATTGGATAAAGACAAGGGTGTTGGGGTTGGTTGGTGTGGCTGTGGGTTGTTTCTAGTACTATATGTATGAGAACCAATATTATGATTTGATTTCTACAATATACTATTTTGAGGAGGATAAAGGGTAAACTTAGGTTGTGGTTTATGCGAAGGTGGGTAAAGGATAAGTTGAGGTTGGATTATGTTAACTTCTCTTATTTTTGGTTTCTCATGACAAGCCTTAGTGGATGGTATTTGTGAGATGAAATCCTCAAGGGTTTCATCTAACATATCAAATTCATCACTACTAAAAGGCTTGAGGGGTAGGTTAACTTTGTTTGGTTTTTTCTTTTCATGACAAGCCTTAGTGGATAATCCTAGTGAGAGGAAGTCCACGATGGCTTCATCTAACATATCTAGGTCATCACTACTAAGCGCTTGGATGATATGCTTTTCCTAAATTTAAGCATTTATTGAATTGGGTCTTTTGATGTTTTTAATTTTTTGTTTTTGTTTTCCAATGAATCTGATCTAAAGGAACTAGGAACTAATGTTCAAAATGAAAATTGTAGAAATATAATGTTATCCATAATTGCCATGAATGTAAATGATGCTAATTCTAATCATTTAAATACAAAAACAAGTAACTAAATTCAAACAGGAAAGTAGCAAAACCAAAAAAAAGCTTAAAAACTAGAAATTTAATTCTCTAAACAAAAGCTAAAATTTTGCACTAGGACTGATTTGCCCAAGGTGGCGAATGAGTCCCAATAAGGGGTTTTTTTTTTAAATTGAGATTATTTTTGTTGTTTTCAATGTTGTATGTTCTATATCTAGGATGAAAATGTAGAATTTTATGGATTTTTAATGAAATTAATTATAATAATGCAATCTAAATGAGCTTTTCACTAATACCAAGATTGAAACCCTAGAATGCAAATTAACTAATGTAAAACCTAATGCAATGTTGATGCAAGCTAAATCTAGGATGTAAATGAACTCCAAATCAAAATTTTGATGCTCCAAATGTAGATTCACTAAAATGAATCAAATAAAAATGGGGTGGGTGACTCTCTGTAGGAATTATAGGGTTTTAGACCTAAAAGGAAAGAGATCCACCTTTTTCTTCTAAGGCATAGTTCACTCAAGAACAACCCTTAAGATTTCAATGCAAAGGAGATTGAAATATGATAGAGGGAATATTCTAGGGGGTTTGAATGATGAGAATGAGGGGTTCACCACCAAGTATAGACTTGGAAAGATAATTCTATGAAGGATGAAAAGAAAAAACCTAGTTTGATGCAATGCTTCAATGAATGACCTAGAAATGCAAGTAAAATGTAACAAAAAACTGCTAAACTGGAAATGTACACCTAGAAACCTCCAAAGGATAGGAAATAGATATGAAATTCTAGAAATTTTGAATTTTTGAGCCATTGGGACTCATTCGCAAACCTTGGTGAATCAATCCCAGATCTGAATTACTGTGCAAGAGCCTATTCCAAGAAAAAGGGTATCGAAATTTGTAACTTGATTTGATGGAAAACAATAGTGGGAATCATTCACCACTCTTTGAAAATCAATCCCATTCACCTTTTTTGGGATTTGAAAACTTTGATCTATACTTTAACACCTTCCATTCCATTCCAATTTGAGTTCCAAATCCAAACCTATCAAAAACACTTGCAAAATAGAATTTGAATTGATTTGGTAATGAGGGGTTCACCTCAATCAAACCCCTACTTTGGTAATTAACCCTTGAGGAAGAAAATGAAATGTGCATGAAAGCCCTAGCCTTAAGTGTGTCTAAGACTAGGAAATTTGAAACATGATACAATCCTATTCTAACATAAACGAATATGATGGAAAAATGGAAATGAAGAGATGAATGATTCACTTGTGATGACCTTCAATCACCCCAAATGAATCCTAATGATGTTTGTACCTTCCTTAGGCTGAATGTAGAGTGATAATGGAGGATTGAATATCTTAGGAAACAAGTCTTTAGGATTGGATTGATGGATAGTTGCATCCCCCTAACCTAGAATCCATCATGATTCACCACAAGAATCCATGATCAACCTTTAACAATACTATATCTTGATTGAAAGTTTGCTTGAAGACCTGTTAACAACATCTTAATGTTGCTCTAAAGCTTCAACTATACTTGCTCTGAAACTTGAATGCTCTTGTGAGAAATTTCTTGAAGATTCTTGATACTTGATACTTGAAAATTCTTTCTCAAAGTGCTTAAAGATTGATAAAAATGACTTAGAAGCTTTCTTTTATAGGCATCAACACCTGATTGACCATTATTTAGATCCCAAAGGCCGACATTCACCATAAACTTTAATTAAATTGATGAATTCTTGCTCAAATTTGAATAAGGACCCAAAAGGGACTCATTTTCCACCCTTGTTGAATGGGTCTCACCTAAGGGGACCCATTCACCATGGTGGCGAATGAGTCCCATCTTCAGTTTTTGAGCTGGGTTTTTTATTTTTTTGGGATTTTGATAGATTTTACATGATTTTTGAGTGGAATGGGCCTTAGAATTCCAAAATAATGGGTCCTAGGGGCCTATTAATGGTTATTTTGAAGGATAATTAATGAAAGGGTGCCAAAATGGGTCCAAATTAAGTGTGAAATCATCTCTTTTTCAAGAGTGCATGCAAGACCCATTTTCCACCCTTGGTGAATGGGTCCCACCTAAGGGGACTCATTTGTCCAAGGTGGTGAATGAGTCCCACCTTAAGTCTTTGAGGTGGGTTTTTTAATTTTTTAGGATTAGTTTACATGTTTTTTGAGTGGAATGGACCTCAAAATTCCAAAATAATGGGTCCTAGGGGCCTATAAATGATGATTTTGAAGGATAATTAATGCAATGGTGCCAAAATGGGTCCAAATTAAGTGTGAAATCATCTCTTTTTTCAAGAGTGCATGATTTTATACCCTACAAGTGTATACATCCCTCTACCCATACTTCAAAGGAGCTTCCAAGTTGTGGGCATGAAATTTTTTCCATTGGCCAATTTGACCGTAGGGATAAAATGCTTGATATGTCTTTGATGTTGTTACCAATTTAAACTTGGGTTGATTTTGGCCTCTTATCATAAAAACATTACATTTAGTTTTGTACACTTTGATTGATGTGCCTTATCACTTGCCAAATCTTAGAAATATTTCTCAAAATATCAAATAAACCAAGCATTTTAAAAGTTCAAACTTATTCAAAGAAACTAGAAAATTTAGAAACAGGGACACTATTTTTATTCTTGCTACTATTGTTCAAAATTATTACCACTATTGTACTAAGTTTTGACCACTATTGTACTATATTCCATCCACTTCTATTTTTAACAAAGCCACTCTTTTTCTCACTATTTCAGCAATCAAAAAAATTGAAATAGAGACCACTCTCAATAAACATGCCATAATTGTTCTAACAAATGAACCACTACTCTCTTAGAAATTACCACTTTTGTCAAAAAAATTGCTATTCTCTTCTTAGTTTACTAGTCACAAATTTAAATAAAGACTGCTATTGCTCAAATTTTGAACAATTTTATCTTAATTTTTGACCACTACTATCATGAACATCATCAATAATATCTTGAATATTGTCGCTATTGTCCTGAATAGAGACTACTTTTTTCCTATTTTCTAGTGCAAATCAAAATTTATCCAAAACTTGTTAATCTTTCATCCTTTGAAAGCAAAAACAACCAAAACTTTCACCAAGTTATATCAACATCTTTCCATATCCATTTGAAAATAAAAAAATCAACCTAGTTTGAAGACATAAATCAAACACAAACAACTTGGGTTATCTTATTGCTCTCAATTTCTAAGATATTAACATCACCTTTTTTTGCAACCTCAAGGATAGTTCAAGTAAAGTATCAACATATCCTCTAGAAATGGATCAAAATATTAATCCAAGTCTTATACACTTTGTGTCTCAAAAAATAGCGTCACATCAAAACATCCACCAAAAATCACTCATACTTTAAGGTTTTGAGCATCAAAATCCATAGAAACCATCAATTCTTTTGTCCAAAAGGTTTTCACCCATCATTTCCATTATACATCATTCTTTCTAAATAAAAAAAATCCAAAAAACTAAACACCATTCCATTTCATAAATTAGTGGTCATAAAATTCACCAAGGTCTTGAACTTGTTTTTGAAAACAGTGAGATCTCAACACAAGAAAATGATGGAAGCCAAAAAAATTAGTTCAAGTTCACCCATGAAAAGTTCCACTAATGAGAAAAATCAACCATGGGGTTACAATCCAAATGACCTTTCAACTCCTCAAAGAGAACCCACATTTAAAGAAAACCAAGTTTAACCACCTAGTGAGTCAAAAATACTTCTTAGAAATCAAGAAGGAATTGCTAGACAAAACCAACCTCATGGTTCTAAAACTTACACCATAGAATAATATGATAGTGATGAGGAACTTACAAATGAGAAAATATTAGAATACTCCCAAAATCCTAAGATGCAAAAACTTCTAGACAAAATTCTTGGGAAGAACACAAAACAATATTTCCTTACACTAGCACAAAGTGGTGCCAAACTACCCATAAAATTCAATGTGGACATTCTTAAGGATCCAAAGATTATTCCTATGAACCCCAATCCTATTCCTGCATAGACATGACAAAAAAACACATTACATAGTTCATATACAAGATAAAAGAGGGATTCCCCATGAAATACATTTACAATACTTAAAATAGGAAAATGAAGAACAAAACATGTAAATATAAATGAAATCTTAATTAAGCATGCAAAATCTTGATCCCATGGGAGTTTTGGTGCCAATTGGTGTGTTGAAATTAGCCCTTTCCCAACTCCTTTGTAAGCTTGATAGTGATTTTATGATGATTGAATCTTCTTGATGGCAATTTGGCATAACCTAGCTATGAAATGGAAAAAATTAGCTCTCAAGGTGAAGATAGTAATTTTTCCCTAAGTGTGGATAAGGATGAAGTTGAGTATAGTAAGTTTACTCAAATTGTGGATGATAGAATGAGAGGAAGAGTCTCTCATTTATAAATTTCCAAAATGGAAGAGAGAGTGAAAATAAGCAATGTGGGATCATTTAACATCCAATGGCTGAGTGCCACTTGTCAATATGTGAATGGTTGAGGAATGAGCACATTTTGGTCAATGTGCATGATAAATGCCATTAGGTGGAATTTGAAATTGGGGAAATGACATGTGAGAGGGAAAAATGAATGAAATAAGTGCCACTTGGCTCAATGCATAAGGACATGTAAGAGGAGTGAATGCTTTGTTGGATGTACAAATCCACTTGGATTTTGAATTCAAATTTGAGGGAATATTCCTCCTTTATTCCATGTTGAGAGAAAATAGGTAATTAAATAAATCAAAGTAATTGATTTATTGTGCAAGTTGCATTATCTAGAGGATTTTAGTGATTGAGATTAAATTAATCAAGATTTGATCAATTTAATGAGAGATTAGATGATTTGACAATTTTGATTTAGATTTTAGAATTTATTTAAATCAAGATTGAGAGGAAAATGATTTAGACTTTAGTTAAATAAAGATTTTTATTTATTTAACTAAAGGGGGATGGTGTTATATTAAATTAAATAAGGTTTAATTTATTCAATTTAATGAGAAGACCTTAGGGATTTAATTACATAAGATGAATTATTTAATTAAAGAGGGACTTTAGGGTCAACTAAATTAAATTGGTTAATTTAATCAGCAAAGGAGAAAGACTTAATTAAAATAAATAATGATTTATCTAATTAAGAGACAAAAGGTGATGATAAGCTCAGAGTGTGATTCAGGAAGAAATATTGTTAGTAATCAGGATCAAGTGTGGTGGATCGAATTGTACATTTTCCATGTCTACATTTTGCCCCTCTTTGAAGCAATGTGCTTGTTGCATTGATTCAAAGAATAAACTGTTGTGATCAAAGTTCAAATTTTTCTTGATTTTTCAGATGCCCTAGTGAAAGGATTATGCTGGTATATTGCCCCCTCATGAGATCAAATAAAAAAAATTGATTTTTGGATGATCTCATGAAGAAAAGAGGACAAGGTTCCCTAGAGGTCCGAAAATGCCCCACGATGCTAGAAAACATGCTAAGATGCCAAAAATAGATGTGAAATGGTCCTTGATTGGGAAAAAGTAGGATCGGGGGACAAAAACCCTAATTTGCAGGCTTAAATAAACCTTGAGAGGTCACTTTCAATACATTTTCACTTTTAGCCTTTATAATTTTTTACATTTTGAGATCTGATCCCCGATTGAGATGGCACAATGACAGCTTCCCAGGAACATGTCGGAGAGAGTACGAGTGCACCAACTTCCAGATGACATAGGACTTGTGGTATGTACCTCCTTCCTAACTTTTAATTTCTCATTTTTCATGCATTAAATAGGGTAAAAAAAATTTTTAGGTTGAGCAGTGCGATATAGCACCACTACAAATGTTTGGTTGGCGTCGTGCTGTCCTAAATTGGGTCGCATATACAAATAGTGTCACATGATGCAGTTTAGAAATTAGGGTTCCAAAGGTCAAACTTGGCCACACGCAAAAATAGCATCACATGATGCAGTTTAGAAACTAGGTTTGTCAAAGTCCATCACGCGGCACAGTTTAGAACTTTTAAAACTGCACCGCATTTGCAAATAGTGCCACACTTGTTTCAAATGCGAAAAATTGATGTGAAAGATAGGTTTCTTTACAAGACTTGACATGGTGATTTCCCTTATGTAGGAGGAGCTTGATATACTTAATTCAAGGGAGTACAGATGGTCGGTGCTTGGAAAATTGCAGGGTATGCATGTGTACCTCTAGGAGCAGCTTGGTATTCTCGGCCTCTGGTACGTTGCGTGCGTCCCTCATATTTAGACACACTTGGATATGATGTCTGCTTTGGCTGAGCGGTGGCATAGTGAGACCTCATCCTTCCATATTCCTACTGGTGAGGCTACTGTCACTCTTGAGGATGTCTGACACATTCTCTGATTTCCCATTCATGGAGGTAGAGTGATCTAGGATCCAGAGGAGGGCAGGGAGGCCTGTTTTATTGTTATGGGTGTTGATGAGCTCATCCTTTCTGATGAACAAATTGACTTGGAGTGATACCAGGGTAGAGCACCCACCTACAGGTTGATCATTGTGGCTATCATCTTTGGTCTTGTGGCACCTGATTGGTAGGGCTGGTACTTTAGTCTAGGCCGGGGACTAGCATGGCAGAAGATGTATGTTCATCGGGAGTGCTTTGCTTGGGCGCCAATGATGATGGCCTCCTTATAAATGGATTTAAATGAGTTCACATACTTGGACAGCTGATCCCTCGAGGATGGAGTTACTTTGTTACACATCTGGGCATGGAAGCAGATTCTGGTGCTCCATTTAGATGTCACACTAGTTTTTCTTAATATTGATGACCTTGTTGTTTAGTGGTATGGTGGGGCACAGATCTATTTTACTCACACTGGTATAGGTGGCCTTGCCTACTGGCAACGAGTTCTTGATGAGATGAGGGAGTTCATCTAGAAGCCTTGGATAGGCATAGGCCCTTGGTGCGATGATGCAAAGAATTTTTTTTTTGCTAGACAGAACATATGTATGTAGGGTCAGAAGCATACCATGATAGAGCGATATCTCCTGGATAGGGTGGCTTGCTAGTTTGGTGAGATATAGGATAGACTAGATGATTAGTACATGGTGATCTTCACCTGTACCATGAGAGAGACATGGGGATAGCCCATCTCAATAGCCGAGGTAGTGTCCTCATTTTGATAGCTTGTGGCTAGGTCGTGGCCATATGATCAGGGGCCAGTAAATGCAAGAGAGACCTAGGCATACAGAGCCTGGTTTTGGCCTCCCTTGAGATTGATAGTTCCTTGTGCAACACTTCCATGATGAAGGCTCAAGGGCAGATCAGTTGGTAGGGGCAGAGGGTAGGGTGGAAGAGGTGACACAGATGGAGATGGAGATAGAGGGGGAAGTGGATTACCTCCTCATCAAACACCACCTAGGGATCAGGCGCAGCATACACCTCCCCGAGCGCAGACACCACCACAAGCACCCACACCACCATGAGATGGTGATAGAGTAGTTCCACAGTAGTAGCTAGTGGCATAGCCAAATCTGAGAGATGCAATGATCCAACAATTTCAGGGTGAGATTCAAGTATTGACTCTAGAGAGGGACTAGGCTCGACAATAGGTTGTGACAGTTACTACTGAGAGGGACTAGGCTCGATCTGAGAGGGATCAGGAGATTGGTTGGTGGAGGCAGCTGGAGAGTACAACCTCATCATCCTAGGGCCAATTAGTTTCTTTACGGGCTTATAGAGAGGTAGTCAGAGAGGTTGAGTATTATCGACAACATTATAGATAGGCAGTGCTAGCAGCAGGCCGGGTGCCAAACTATTCATAGTAGATAGGGATAAGGTTGCCACAGTAACATGGTGAGAGGTAGTTGGGAGAGGGCAGCAACTAACATGGCTAGCCCCTTGATCATAGATAGTTTCCATTTTTGATTCATGGGCCTCAATTATTGCCCCTATTGTATTATGAATTTTGATGCACACTTGACCCGATTTTGTATCATAACAATTATGCATTTTTTGATGATATATATGAGATGATTCACCTTTATGATATGTAGATGCATTTCTTAATTCCCTATGTGCTATGAGATTTTTATGAAATTCTTTTATTTTATTCTCATGTGATATGATGTATGCTTCTAATGGATTTATTTCCTTTTGTATCTTTTCTATGCTTTTTTATGGTGATCCTATGGATGTAATGTATGCTAATGATGGTGTATCAATATGCAAATTTCATTTGATATGAAAAATGATTAATTATGGTAATGGATGCTAATGATTTCTATTATGTCCTTAATCATTCATGCATGATAAATTTGATGCAATTATTTCTTAAGGTACTTAGAATAACAAATCTATATTATTCCCCCTAACTTAAGATGATGATGTGGTATGATATATATGATATGATATGCACTTATGCTATTGATGTGGTGGATGTAGGATGGATGCATTGGTGATGCTTTGATTAATTTTAATGATACCATTTTAGTATGGAAAGAAGATAGAAGAACTTAGAGTCAATGAGTCACTTAGAATGATGGTGATTTTTTTACCAGGAGTTAGGATTTTCAAAGGTATAATTACGTTATGTTTGATAACACACATAGGTATAATGCATCTGGGTATTAAAGAACTAGGATGGCATGGTACGTAGTGTGATGGAATTTGACTCATCAATCAAATAGGAGTATTCTTGTTCACACTTAGCATACAAAACTTCATTCAGGATGTAGTTTATAAATTATAAACATCTCGGGCCAAACATAGATATGAAAGCTTTCCTATGTGGTCAACAAGATATCTAAAACAACCTCTCCACATTCCAAATAAAGTATGCATGAATAAGTTATTTTACAAGTTTATCCCACAAGCACAAAGGATAAACGATACAATGATCATTTCCCCATTCCTTTCTCTCTAAACTTGTTTTGTTTAGGCATCATTGAGAGGTCCTTGGAATGAGCACAAAATAAGGTAAGTCAAAAAGACCAAATAAAGTAAAAAAACAAGCTAATGTTCTTCATACCGCTAACCAAGACTAAAATATTGTGAGATACTTGATGCTTATGTCCATCATGGGAAGGATACATCCTAGGACATGTTATGATTAGGGTTTTGGTGGGACTGATTTGATGATAAACTATTGATACTCTGAGTTGATCAACTTGCTTGCTTATTGACCTAGAATTGAGACTTTTGATGATTAGGGTGTTCACTTTTGAACCTGCTAGACTTATTTCTGACTGAATCACCAAAGGATGACGGTGATGATTTATTTTATTATGAGTGATGATAATCGCAGGTGAAAGCAAGATGAGATTAAAGCACCATTTTGGATTTTTCAGATGTTTTGAGGTTATTTTTTGGTATTTTTGAAATTTTTCAATGTTTTAGATTTTTGAGATTTATGATGAAGAGAATAACCTAAAGACCTATCGTAGGGGTCTTGGGAGCTAATCTATAAATTATCCTTTCCTACATTATACATGCAGAGACCATGTAGTTCGATTGACAATAAACTCTATTTGATGATGAGTTAGATGGGCAAACAGATTGCCAATTATTGTGATGGACACCTAAGGACTAACCTAAAGTGTCTCGAGGGATGATCAAAGATAAGCCTTTCCTATGTTCAATCTCATAGATGACATAGTTTGGTAGGACTGACAAGACTTTATGATGAATTTTTTGAAGATTTTTTGAGTTTTTCCCGATATTTTTGGATTTTTGATTTTTTGATGTTTTGGGAAGATCACAAAAAATATAAATGAATCTGATCTGATGCAAGTACATGAACATGCCCCCAGTGTCAAGTGATCGACTACTTCAATAAAGGAAGGAAAAACTGACCTTAGGATATGCCAAGTAGTACTATGGTGGAATATGATATGAGCACAAGATCAGGCTATGGTATGGATGCGAATGAATGGATGGAAGGAAGATTAATGAAATGTGATGGAATGCAATGAGTGAGTGAGTCATGTAGATCCTAGTGGATAGAGAGTGCTTTATTTATGCTTGGCACCTGTTTGCCAAGTTTTCACCAAGGTACTTTCCCAAAGCACCACCGAAGTGGTTTTCATTAGGGTGACCATTTTTCAGGACATTTTTTGATTTTTTTGTATTTTTGGTTCTATACCTTGCAAGATTTTTAGGCATAAAACTTTTTGAGATGGGAGGCATTCATGGGCTCCTATAGAGGTTCACCTTCTGGTGTTGATAGTTGATATGCCCCTAATTTATAGCTTTCCATGATGATGAAAGGTCCCAACTAGTTGCCCAACTAGTTGGGCTCAAATTTTCCTTTGCTTTCTAGATTCAACATATTCTTTTGGTTCTCTTTCAACACTAGTTTACCGACTTGGAAGGTTTTCCTCTTGATCTTCTTGTTATAGTTATGTTTCAAGTGCTTATGATAGACTTGTAGATGGTTGAGGGAATTCATTCACCATTCATCTAATAGCTCCAACTCATGCAATTGTGAAACCCTGTATTCTTCATCTTTAATGAGGTTTTGTAATTATATTCTCAATGATGGGAGCTTCATCTCAATTGGGAGGATGGCTTCTGATCTATAGACCAGGGAGAATGGGGTGGCACTTGTTGGCATACAAATGCTACTATGGTAGGCCCATAAGGCGATATTT
Organism: Sequoiadendron giganteum; assembly: GCA_007115665.2. Taxonomy (NCBI): domain Eukaryota; kingdom Viridiplantae; phylum Streptophyta; class Pinopsida; order Cupressales; family Cupressaceae; genus Sequoiadendron; species Sequoiadendron giganteum. The sequence continues at coordinate 773,518,824 of CM021100.1, forward strand.
AGCTACAGATGCCAGTCACGACCAGAGTCATTGACTTTCTTTTTAAGGATTCTCATAATGGTTTTGTTGGTAGCTTCTGCTTGGCCATTACCTTAGGGATAGTATGGAGTGGAAAAGCGATGTTGGATTTTGAATTTGTTGCATAGGTCTTGGACATCCTGATTCTTGAAAGGTGTCCCATTATCAAAGATAATGGATTGGGGGACACCATATCAAAAAATGAGATAGTTCAGAAAGAACTTGGAAATTTGCTTTCCTATTATGTAGGTCATGGGAATTGCTTTGACCCACTTTGTGAAATAATTTGTGGCGGTGATGATGAACTTATGGCCATTGGATGAGGTGGGTGTGATTTTTCCTATGAGATCGAGTTCCCACTATGAAAAGGGCCATGGTGTAACAATAGGATGGAGTTCTTGAGCTGGTGCATGAATAAGGTCTCAATGTTGTTGGCACTGTAAACACTTTCTAAAAAATTCATGTGCCTCTCTTTCCATTGTTGACCAGTAGTACCTGGTTCTTAGCAACTTCTTGGCCAAGGTCATACTGCTTGAGTGTGAACTGCAAGTTCCACTATGCACTTCATTTAAAGTAGTCAGGGCCTCCTCATGATTTAAGAAATGCAAAAGGGTTCCCTCAATGCCCCTATGATAGAGGGTTTCTCCTAAGATGAAAAAACATAAGCACCTTTTGATAGAAGCTCTTTTAAGGTTTGGGTTAATGTCAGCTGGGGGGACTCCTATTCTTAGGTAGGTATAGATGTCATGATACCAGGGATCATCAGGACCAATGATTTTGCACTCATATTCAAACTTTGGTACCTCAAATGTGGGTACGAGAAGCTTCTCTACCAAGAATTCATGTTTTGACACATTGTGAGGGATATGCAGTAAGGATCCAATTGTTGTGATAGCATCAGCTACTCTATTGTTACCCCTCAGTATCTGCTCAAATATGATATCGATGAATGATTCTTTGAGGATGTCTACTAACTTCTTGTATGGTGTCAGCTTGTCATCCTTAGTTTGGTACTCATCATTGACTTGGTTAATAATAAGTTGTGAATCCCCACAAACTTTTAGTGTCATGATTCGCCACTATGCTGCAATCTCGAGACCTATGGTTAAGGCCTCATACTCTACAATGTTGTTAGTTCAGGGGATTTCCAATTTGTAGGATCTAGGTATATAATCCCCCTATGGGATCATGAAGAAAACTCTGGATCTTGATCCATTTTGTGTGTATGATCCATTGAAGTAGAGTTTCCAGTGATTGGTTGTGTTGAGATTGAAGATGGACTCGTCTAGAAATTGTGATATTAGTGGATTCTCTGAATATATTGAAGCCTCTACCAGTTGGTCGACAATCACCTATGCCTTGATATCCTTGCACTCTAAATATTCAATATCATGTTTTGTCAATATCACAACCCATTTTTTTGTTCGTCCTATGAGACTCATTTTAGAGAGAAATTATTTTAGTGGATCAATCTTTGCAATCGGCTTGATCTAATGAGCCAACATGTAGTATCTGAACTTTTGGGCTGCAAACACAACTACTAGGAAAGATTTTTCTATTGGTGTGTAGTTGAGCTCATTCCCTTCCATTGTCTTGCTGATATAGTATATCGCTCTCTCTCTTCCCTTGTCATCATTTTGGGCTAACAGAGCACCGAGAGCTGCCATGGTTACTAAAATATATAGAATCAGTGGTTTTCCTAGGATGGGTGGCATCAAAATTGGTGGCGTAAGTAAATATTTTTTGATTTTCCTAAATGCTTGTTCACACTTGTTGTCCCACTTGTATGCTACTCCCTTGTGGAGTAGATGTGAATATGCAACCTATTAATCCACCAATTGCACTATGAATCTCTAGATGGATTGGAGTCTGCCCTATAGGCCTCTGAGCTTCTTTATTGTTCTTGGTGCTTCCATTTCAAGGATTTATTTGACCTTGGTGGGATCCACCTCTATTTCTCTCATCGATACTATGTATCCCATAATTTTACCTGATTGTACCCCAAAAACATATTTCTTGGGGTTGAGTTTGACCTTGTTGTGCCAACAAAGCTTGTTGTTGTGCCTAAAAATTTTGCAGGGATTGCTGGTATGCTTGTTGATGAATTTCTTGCAACTGTGTGTGGTATTGTTCTTGTGCTTGTTGAGCCTGGTGCTAGGCTTGAGTTTGAGCTTGTGCTTGTTGGGCTTCTTGCGCAACTTGTGCAGTTTGTTGTGCTTGTGCAATTTGTGCAGCTTATTGGGCAACTAGTTGTGCTTGTGCTTGCTGAGTAGCCTACTATGTAGCTTGTTGGTTTTGTTGAAGTACCCTTTGATGGGTGGCCTTTTGGACTACCTGAATCATGGTGATGAATGAATTCATCACTTTGGCTTTTGGTGGGATTGGTGGTGGATTGGGAATGGTGCTGACCATTGTGGTGGGCGGAGGGGTTGTGTTGGTAGTCGGAACTTGGGTTGTTGGTGGTGTGGTTGAGATGCTAGGTCCTTGAGAAGGTATGCTTTAAGGGATTTGGGGACTGGTTGATGTATTGACCGTGGTGGCTTGAATGGTTTCCACCTGTTGTTACGATGCTACTGGAAAAAGGAGATGATTTGATGTGATGCTTAGATTGCCTTGATTTGAGAAACTAGTTGTGGGTAGGGGGGAAGACCCAACCCAAGAGGTGATAGGAATGTGAGCGGTAATGGAGGGAATGATGGTATGCTCCCTTGGAAAATTGATGATGAGAATGGGTCAGTGACTCCCATTTTTTTGAACAAACCAACTTCTCCTTGCAATACAAAAGTTTGTATGTTTAGTGGATAGATTGGTGTTGCATGAAATGAGGATGAGTCCGCGTGATTATGTAAAATGAGCAGGACATACAGGTGTGATGGATTCACTAGGATAGATTTATCCGGGGTGGTGCTCATATTTACCTCTTTGTTGTTTACAAGGTGATGCTTTTGTAATTCATGAAACATGGCACTTCCCTTGTTAGTAATTGGTGAGGTTGATGTAATTGTCAATATGGTTTGGGGAATTTCTTGAGTGATGTTTGGAATTGACATTGGCGGTATGCTTGCAAGAGGCCTTTCCATACTGGTACTTATGTTAAGGTCAAAAGGGAATTGGCCCCCTCCTTATGTTAATGTGTGTATGTATATATAAGGATTAAGTTTAAGCATGGCATTGACAATTATATGATTCTCTGGATTTTGAATCATTTCATTTATTTCCTTTTGTTTCATTCCCAAGTCCTCATTGATGATTTCCTCTTCATAGTCTTCCTCTTGAGGATTTTTTCATGGTAGAGAAGAGTTTTTTGGGGGATTTATTGATCCTGAAAGGTTTACTTCAGAGTTTGCTTGACTTAAGTCACTTGAATTTGATGTTTATTTGGTGATTTCCATGTTTCTCTTGTGTTGTGATCTTGTTTGGACCATAAAATAGAGATCGTTTGACCATAATCCTTAGGAACAAAAAAGGAGAAGAACTAGGAGAGTTCAAGGATCAAAGGGGTGATGATGGGGATGAGATAAATGGATGATGTGGATGAATAAAAATCTTGAAGAAATTTTAGGGGTGATGCTAAAATTTTTAGAGCTTGGACTTATTTGATTTCGATAGTTTGACTAGCTGTGTTAAGCCAAACAAAATGTTGGTGAACTTGTAAACCCTAGGAAGTTGTGTTGTCCTAGAGAAAAATCACACAAGATAATGAATTGGCTAAGTGTGTTAATCCAATCAAAAGTGATTATGAACTAGTAAAGCTTAGAAAGTTGTGTTATCCCAGAGGTAAATTTGTTCAAGAGGATTGATAATTTGACTAGGTGTGTTAAGTCAAATAAAGTGATGCTGATTTTTCCTTTAAGTTTAGCATAAATGATGTTTCAAATTTCTCAAGAGTTTGTTGGTGAGATGAGATTTGATTGATGGAGAGATGGATGAGAGTAATGATTTTAATCCTAGACTTGACCTAGACAAAACTCTTTTTACAAGACCACGGTATTGAAGAACATGCCATACTTCCTATGTGAGAAAAGCAAACCTTTGAAAAAGAGTTGGATTCTATTGCTAATAAAACTCATATAAACTTGGGTTGTTCTTTAAATCCTTCTTGTATAAATTGTATACCAATCTATCTCTAACTTCAAAAATCCTTTCAAGACGCTCCTCACGAGTTTTTAGACTATGCTTTTTGAACTTTGGTTTTTGGTTTTTGATTTTTCGAGAAATCATTTGAGAAAACACATGTGAGGTCCAATTGTCCTTATATTTTCTTAGTGAGTTCCTTTTACCAAAATAACTTTCTTGATTCATGATTTCAAACTAAATGTATATATCTTAATTCCTTTTCATTCCACAAGGTCCATTATGTGAAAATCAAGGTTTCAAGAGCACGGTTTCCTAGGTTGAATTTAGTGAAAATAAATGATGATTAAACCCAAGCACTTAGAAACCTCTAAGGATGGAATCCCTAGGGCAAGCAAGAGCACATGGATTTGTCAAGGGTATTTTTTTCTCTGAAGGGTTTGAAATTTCAAAGCTTTTGTAAATGTTTGTTTCTCAAAGTTTTAGAATCAAGCAAGGTATTTTTGATTTCAAGAACATGTACACTCCCTAGACTGAAAAGAAAATATTTGTTGGGTTCCCACTTGGAATGAATCCAGTTGTGCATATTCAGGTCACGGATGATTAGATGCTTGACCACATAGGTTCCCCTTATAGTGTACTCTCGAGTCAACCAAGCAATGGTATCCATGAATCTCCATGGCATATTTTCATCTCTACAACAAAACCACATGTATAACATGGGCAGCTTCAAAGGACATGACCTTTGCACCAACAAATAGATAGGATTTTGGCCTTTGCTAAACAAAGGGTTTTAATGTGAGCATTCCATTTTTGGGACTATCCCAGTACAATGAGAGACCATTGTTTCCTCTTGTCCGAAATAATCCTCGTGATATTGGCCTTGTTCTAATATCCTCACTTATATCCCGGGTGGAAGTCACTTGGCTTTAGTGTTCCTGGTTGGGTCGTTCCCTTGGGTGATTACTTTTCCCACAAGGCAGGCCCACTAAGATAAACAAAAGAAAGAAAGAATATCTCATAGTTCAATTGACCTTTGTTTTTTCAATTGACCTTTGTTGAGAAAACAAAGGGAGAACACTCGCAATATGCCATGCTCACACTCACAAGATTGGTTCAATTTTAATCCCAAAATGAAATGTGGAGGTAATTAATTTACTCAACTTAAGATCACCAAAAGAGATTTTGATTCTCAAGATTGTCGTGAGGTGCAAGAGAAGTGCATACATCCTTTTGATGACATTATTTTGAATAAATAATTACAAAACAAAGCAAAACTTGTTCATTTTAAGCCCACAAAGAAAAATGAATTCTTTTTAAAGCACCAAACCAAGTGTGAAATTTTCCTTATTCAATTTTTAAACCTCAACTAAATCTAGTAAAATTGTTTCTAAGGTTATTTTTAAGCCTTTGTTTGCAAACTTTGAAAGGAAATTCGTGTTGTTCTTTTTAGAGCCCAAAAGAAAATTTATTGTTCCCTACAGCATAAAAGATAAAAAATTTCCTAAAAGGAGATTTGAAATCCCCTAAAAGTGTTAAACAACACTATAGTGTTCAAAAACACTTCTATAGTATGAGATTGATGTCACAATGAAGCCTTCCATTTTTCTCTCTTCCTTGCTCTTACCTACAAATAATCAAAACAAGAAGATGCAGAGCAGTAAATAAGTTGGGAAATCAAAAAGCTAGAAACAAAACAACACATGTTAAAAAAAGAAATCAAATTTAATTTTTCCTCTATCTGCTAGTGGTGCACTCAGCAAATGCGATGCAGTTTGGAAACTCAGCGGTGCAATATAGCGTCAGACCTCGATTGAGTGTAGCACTCTGCAAAAAATAGAGAGCGCAAATGTAGCGCAATTTGAGCACGCGTCATAGTTTGGACTCAACAGATCTGCGATGGGTTTTGGAAATTTAAAAATCTTGCACGGAAAAGCAAGTGCAGTGTAGTTTGAGCTTTGAGTGGTGTGATATAGCATCGTGCCTCTGAAAGCAATGCAACATAGCGCCACGAGACTGTGTGTGGCATAGTTTCCTGTAAGCAAATAAAATGTCAAAAAGTCACAAAATTTTGGAAAAACATGATGAATTTCTCCAATCAGGCCCTCCTTCTAGTGTCAAAATGTGAACCCCGATCCTATTCCTGCATAGACATGACAAAAAAACACATTATTTAGTTCATCAGCAAGATAAAAGAGGGATTCCCCATGAAATACATTTACAATACTTAAAATAGGAAAATGAAGAACAAAACATGTAAATATAAATGAAATCCTAATTAAGCATGCAAACTCTTGATCCCATAGGGGGAGGTGGTGCCAATTGGTGTGTCGAAATTAGCCCTTTGCCAACTCCTTTGTAAGATTGATAGTGATTTGATGATGATTGAAGCTTCTTGATGGAAATTTGGCACAACCTAGCTATGAAATGGACAAAATTAGCTCTCAAGGTGAAGATAGTAATTTTTCCTTAAGTGTGGATAATGATGAAGTTGAGTATAGTAAGTTTACTCAAATTGTGGATGATAGAATGAGAGGAAGAGTCTCTCATTTATAAATTTCCAAAATGGAAGAGAGAGTGAAAATAAGCAATGTGGGATCATTCAACATCCAATGGCCAAGTGCCACTTGTCAAGATGTGAATGGTTGAGGAATGAGCACATTTTGGTCAATGTGCATGATAAATTCCATTAGGTGGAATTTTAAATTGGGGAAATGACATGTGAGAGGGAAAAAAGAATGAAATAAATGCCACTTGGCTCAATGCACAAGGACATGTAAGAGGAGTGAATGCTTGATTGGATGTACAAATCCACTTGGATTTTGAATTCAAATTTGAGGGAATATTCCTCCTTTATTCCATGTTGAGAGAAAATAGGTAATTAAATAAATCAAAGTAATTGATTTATTGTGCAAGTTGCATTATCTAGAGGATTTTAGTGATTGAGATTAAATTAATCAAGATTTGATCAATTTAATGAGAGATTAGATGATTTGACAATTTTGACTTAGATTTTAGAATTTATTTAAATCAAGATTAAGAGGAAAATGATTTAGACTTTAGTTAAATAAAGATTTTGATTTATTTAACTAAAGGGAGATGATGTTAGACTAAATTAAATAAGGTTTAATTTATTCAATTTAATGAGAAGACCTTAGGGGTTTAATTAAATAAGATGAATTATTAAATTAAAGAGGGATTTTAGGGCTAACTAAATTAAATTGATTAATTTAATAAATAGAGGAGAAAGACTTAATTAAAATAAATAATGATTTATCTAATTAAGAGACAAAAGGTGATGATAAGTTGAGAGTGTGATTCAGGAAGAAATGTCATTAGTAATCAGGATCAAGTGTGTTGGATCGTATTGTACATTTTCCAGGTCTACAATTCCACTAGGAGATAAAATGGTGGTTAGATAAATACCAAAACCAATGATTAATCCCAACATACCACCGTTATTCTCACAAAAAAATGATTAACCTAAGCCAAAACCTATGGATAACCCATTGCTTAGGAAACCATCACAAGTTGAGCAAGAAACAATGGTAGAACAATATCAAGGAGATTCAACTCAAAACATGCCACAACTCAACACTATGCAAAACATGGGAAGTCTTCCAACAATGGACGAACAAGGTAACATCCCATCACAAGGACAATACATGCCACATCACACATCATACATTGACCCTTCAAATAATGTACAATATCAACAAGGGAAATCACAACAAAATCCCAAACCACAAGGTGTACCTCAAACAAACTACCAAGGTACCCTTCAACCAAATCCATGAGAAATGGGTGTACCCCAAATGAACTACCAAGGTACCATTCAAAATCCACAACAACAAGGTGTATCCTAGACAATTTGCCAAGGTACCCTTCAATAGAATTCCCAACAACAAGGTGTACCCCAAATGAACTACAAAGGTACCCTTCAAAATTCAAAACAATAAGGTGCACCCAAAATAAACTACCAAGGAACCCTTCAAAAAAATTCCCAACAACAAGGTGTACCCCAAATGAACTACCAAGGAACCCTTCAACATAATTTCCAACAACAAGGTGTACCCCAAACAAACTACCAAGGTACCCTTCAACAGAATTCCCAACAACAAGGTGTACCCCAAATGAATTACCAAGGTACTAAAAAAAAATAGCAAGGTATACCCCAAATGCATCATTAAGGTATTCCTCAAAAAAAAAAAAAGGTGTACCCCAAACACACTACCAAGGTACTCCTCAAAATCAACAACACCAAGGTGTACCCATAAAAAACTACCAAGGTACCCTTCAAAAAAATTCCCAACAACAAGGTGTACCCCAAACAAACTACCAAGGCACCCTTCAATAAAATTACCAACAAAAAGGTGTACCTCAAATGCAATACCAAGGTATCCCTCAAAATTAATAATATCAAGGAGTTCAAAATAATCAATATCAAGGAGTACCTCAAAATCAATATTAGGGTGTATGGAAAACTCAAAATACCTACAACACATAGCAAGGACCCAATCTTCCTCACACACAACATGGTCCTCAAGGTCCCATACCTACACTATATCCTATTTATGACAAAAAAAATGTCATAGGAAAATAGGGCTACAATGCACAAAATCCTTAAACAAGCACACCAACTAACAACATAAACATGCAACTAAAAACACTCAATCAAATAATATCAGACATACAAATTGGAAATCCAAAGAAGAGTTATTATCTAAAAGATATTTTCCATATCCTTTTGATCAAAACTTATCCATGATACCTTTCCCCAAAGGCTTTGAAATACCAAAATTTGACAAATACAGGGGACGAGGTGATCCAATAGAGCACGTGTATGAATTGTTAGTATCTTGCATGGAACTACAACAAAAATGATACCTACTTAATGAGAATTTTTCCATAAAGTCTTGATGGGGCTGCTATTGACTTAATTTCTTGTCTAATACCTAGTATTAGAACATTCGATGAGTTGTTAGATAAAATTTTCAACCATTTCCCATACAACATAGAGTAGGATATAACAATCACCGATCTCTACAAATTAAAACAAAATCAAGGTCATTTGCTTCATACCTATAGAGATGGAGACAAAAAGAGAGGAAATGTAAGTGGATTGTTCTAGAAAAATAGCTTGTAGGCATCTTTACGTCTAACATACACATGGACATCAATTACCAACTCACTATATTTTTCCCTGATGACTTTGATGAAACTATTGAAAAAGGTTTTCTAATCGAAAGAGCTCCCATCACAAGAGGAGTTATTAAACTCTACAGCCCTAAGGATCAACCTTCTAGTTCAAATGAAAACCAAAGATATGGGCTAAAAAAAAGTAACCAGTGATGGAGTGGTCGATGCTAAGGTTGTATTAAAAATACAAAATTCTAATGTACCAAAAAATATTGTTCAAACAACACAACAAAGCTATACCCCAAATAATGCGACAAACAATCAACTCAATTATCCCTAGAAAAACCAACCAAATAAACAATAGAAAAATAAAGGACAGGATAATGGAAGGTAATATGATGAACCTAGAAGAAAATTTACTCCATTAGGGGAATTCAACACAAACTAATCCAAATAAACATCATCAAAATTAATGAAAAAAAGAGCTACGAGGATCCAAACTTCAAACCCCCTTGGTATAATAGCAACAACCAATGTGAATTTCACAAGATCAAGGGGCATACCACCAACAATTTCACAAGGCTCAAAAACATTGTGCAAGATCTAATAGAAAAGAGAGAGGTCAAGATGGAACATCATATTTGAAATAAAGACTTAAAAATATACAAGGATCCAATCCTCGAACATTCTATGGGAAACAACAAGGGTAAAGAGAAATATTACCATAAATCCACCTTCACCTATGACAAACTTATAGGAAACATATCTCAAGAAAATCATACCATTAATGTTGTAGCTATATTAGGAAAATATCCTGAGTGTAACATAACTACACAAAAGGAGAGAGTTACAATACAAGGAGCCCCACCCCAAGAAAAAGCCACAAGTAAGCAATCAAATGACTACAACATTATGGAACAACTAAAGAAAAATCCTACCTTAATCTCCATCCTCGAGCTTTTGAAATTATCACCAACACATAAAGAAATCTTGGAGAATCTCTTGTCAAAAAATTGGATCCTAATTACCTCAATGTAGATCAGTTTCAAGCCATGGTTGGTAACATCACCTCCACCCATAATTTAGTCTTGTATAAGAGAAACCTTCCACAAAAATCTTTCCATATTCAAGCTCTCTATCTAGAAATTTGTGTCCATAAACATAAATTCAATAGAGTACTAATAGATAATAGTGCAAGCTTGAACATTTGTACCCTAAAATTAGTGAAATAATTGGGATATTTTGATGGCGTAATTGATAAGAACAAGAGTATCACAATCAAAGCTTATGATGATATGGGGAAAAACATGGAAGGAACCATCAAACTGCTAGTATAAATTGGACTAGCAATAGTAGAGAAAACATGTCAAGTATTGGATCTTGAGCTACCATATAACCTTCTCTTGGGATGACCATGAATTCATGCCTAACAAGAATTCCCTTCCATGTTTCATCAATTCTTATGATTTCCTTATAATGGTAAGGAATTTAACATATATACCAACCTCAAACCTTTTATTGTGTTAAATTGGAGGAGAAGTACAAGAAGATTCTTCAGATACCCAACAACAATATATCGTTCCACTCTTTTTCATATGTTGACCATCATCACTAGCTTCACCCTCCACTGCAACTCCATCAATTGAACCACAAAAATTCGATCTCAAGATCCAAGCCTTGAAAAATGTTGTGGGGAATACCACTTCAACCAACCCTTTTACATTGGAATGCATCCCCCAACACAAAAGACATATGGAGGACCAAAAGAGATCAAACATGTTCAAGTTGTTACAATGATAATTAAACCCACAATTTTCACCAAGTGGGGAGACATGCAAAATAAGGAAGTGTGCAAAGAAGACCTATCTTCATGGATTTACAAAGGAGGGAGAAACCACTACCTTCCATTCCTACCGATCAAAACAATAAAGGATATTAGATAGAAAAAAGCATGGGTTTCACTAGAAAAAGGGGCCTTGGTCTACATGAACAAGGAAAAAGAGAACCAATGATCATGGAAAGGCACTCAAAGAATCTTGGACTAGGTTATGGTTCATCTGATGTGATTACCCCAAGTAACAAAAGCACCTCATATGAGGAAGTAGCTACTTCTACCACTGCTGAGACATCAAAATAATTTTGAACATCTAGATGACTACTTGTATATCTAAAGCATGATTGAAAACCTCAACATAAATACAATCATTGCTAAACCTACATTTGACTATGACTACATTGAAACAAATTCCAATGAATATAAATGGGATTCTTTAGAATCTAGTTAACATAACCTATAAACCATATGGAGCCTTGATAAAACTAATATATCCACCCTAGCTATAGCCTCCATAAGCTTTGTTGATACCAATGAAAAAATACCCTTGCTATACCCAGAGTTAATAGAATTGGACTAACAACATCATACACCTATTTTGGACTCATTCTAGAATGATGAGGCTATTGCAGAGTTCATGGTACTTTGAGTTGGTATACCATGAGGAGATAATAAGGATGGATTTATAATGGAGCTTGATCAAGGAGCATATTTTGGATGGGAGATTGCATCTTCTAGTCACAAAAAATAAAATAAAAAATTTGAAAATAAAAAAAGAGGTCCCCTAAAGAAAAACATAATGTGGCTTTTCTAGATCAAGAAAAGAGAAAAAAAGGATATATCTGAGGGTGAAAACCTATCTAAGGTGTATGAAGATGGAGGATTAAATCTCCCCATTATAACATATGAAGAAAAATCAACACTCTTAGTTGAAGGTTCTAAACCTATCAACGTGGGCACAAAAGAGGCACCAAAAATAACATATCATACATTTACCAATGGACAAAAAATAAAATTTGCATGGAAATATGTAGACATTCCAAGGGTAGATTTTTCCTTAGCATTAAATTGCCTAATAGTGTTCACTGGAGATAAACCTATCAAACAAAAGCTACGCAAGATGCATCCATAGATAACACTCTTAGTCAAAGTAGAACTTTAGAAACTTTTGGAGGTGGGATTCATTAGACCCATTGAGTATCTTGAGTGGGTATCTAACCTTTTTCTAGTGTTAAAATCCATTAGGGGCATACGGATCTACATGAATTCTATGGATCTCAACAAGACATGCCCCAAGGATGACCTCCCTCTACCTAGCATTGACATGATTGTAGACCTAACTGCGGGAGATGAAATGTTGTCACTAATGGAAAATTTATCTGGATACAATCAAATAAAGATAGCCCCTAAAGATCAACATAAAACAAATTTCACTTGCTCATGGGGAACCTTTTTCTAGAACATCATGTCATTCACTTTGAAGAATTCAAGGGGTAACCTACCAACGAGCAATGACCACCATTTTCTATGACATGTTGCATATCACTATGGAGGATTATATGGATGACATATTAGGAGAATATATCCAAAGAAAATATCATCTAGGTAACCTAGCCAAGGTATTTGATAGGCTAGTGGAATACAAACTGAAGCTTAATCCAAAGAAGTGGATATTCAGAGTGAAATATGGAAAATTGTTAGGGTACATTATGTCTAGAATGGGAATTGAGGTGGATCCTTCCAAAGTAAAATCTATATTAGAAATTCCTCATCCAAAAATATGAAAACATTTGCAAAGTCTATGAGGTAAGCTTCAATCCCTCAGACAACCCATCACATAGTTGGTAGAAAAGTTCCATCCATTCACCCATTTGCTACATAAGGACATAACATTCAAGTGGGATGGTACATGTGACCCATCTTTCTAATAGGTCAAGGATTATTTTCTCACTCCCCTAGTGCTATTGCCTCCAATTCAAGATATGGCAATGATCTCATATATATTTGTAACATCAATAGCTTTAGGAGCTCTATTAGCATATTCAGATGATCAAAACAAGGAAAGGGTTGTGTACTATATCAGTCGAACATTGGTGGGCTGTGAATTAAACTATTCAACCATAGAAAGAGTGTTTGCCTCACATCTTTGCAACATATAATACTTGACACTACATATTAAACAAGAAAGTAAATCTAATATCAAAAGTGGATCCCTCAAAGTATCTATTGGAAAAATTAGCTCTAATAGGGAGGATCGCTAAGTGGGCAATTATACTTAGTGAGTTTGACATAGAGTACATTGATTAAAAATCCATAAAGGAAAAAATAATAGCATATTAACTAGCAGATGCACCAATGGAAGATCATCAACCTCGAGTATTAGAATTTCTAGATGAAAGCATACTTCTAACCAATCAGTCAAGTGGTTGGACCTTGTGCTTTGATGGGTCCCACACTCAATATGGCTCAGCAGCTTGTATCTTATTTCTCACACCGTAGGGAGATAGTATACCTAAATCTTACATGATCACCTTTCCATGTACTAACAATATTTATGAATATGAATCACACATGATTGGACTAAAGATTGCTATAAAATGGAATTTAAAAGAACTATACGTCTTTGGAGAATCCCAACTAGTCATCAGGTAGGTAAATGATGAATATCAGACAAAGGATGACAAGCTTATGCCATACAAAAGAATGGTGGATAGCTTTAAGAAGTACTTTTTCATCATCACCTTCAAACAAGTTCCCATAATTAGCTACACAACAAATAATGCTATGTAAACAAGAGGTTCACTCCTAGACATGCCACAAAACATTCCCAAATATGAATTCCTTGTGGAGCAACTACTTATACTGAGATTTGATATCTTGAAATCAGAACTTGTCTATGATGTTGTTGGCCCTAACTCACCTTGGTACGAAGACATGTTTTCCTATATCCAACATGGTTTCTTACCACCTAACTTAACAACAAACCAAAAGAAAACCTTTATTTGCAAAACATCTTGACTCACCATCTTAGGAGATACCCTATAGAGACAAAGTCTAGATGGTACATTACTTTGATTTCTTAACATGGATGAAGAGAAAACAACTTTACAAGAAGTACACAAAGGCATTTATGGGTCTCATTCTAGTGGACCTAATCTACTACAAAAGTTGTTGAGAATAGGTATTATTTTCCCTCAATGGAGAAAGAATCCATTCATTATTCAAGGAAGTGTTGCCAATCTCAATAGCATAGTTATCTTGTTCACACACTGACACAAGAACTATGACCTATTACTACACCATAACCTTTCTTGTAGTGGTGACTTTACTTGGTAGGGAAGATATCTCCCACTTCATTCAATGCACATGAGTTTATCATAACTACAACAAAATACTTTACAAAGTGGATAGAAGCCATTCCATTAACCTATATGAAAGTAAACATCCAAGTTTATCTTGAATTATTTTATCTATTGGCATGGAATTCCCAAAACTATCATAATGGATAACAAAACCCTATTCAAGAACCAAGATGTTCATGAGATTTATTAAAACCTCTTTATCAAACAAGAATTCTCGACCCCATACTACCCCCAAGGAAATGGTCAGGCTAAAGCATCCAATAAAACCATTCTAAAAATATTGAAAAATACTATTAATGATGTTGTGATCGAAAGATTAGTATGGTCCAATTATGCTTGATCCATGATGAATCAAAGCATAATGAAGCCACTAACATCAAATCTCAATAGGATCATTCAAATAAAGATTAAACTAAACATTTAACAAAGCTAAGCATTCTAAACTATGAAAGCATTAAATGTCTACTCTAACCCATCTAAAACTTATCCCATTGTGAGATTGGTGTCGCATTGATGTGAAATGATGACCCTTTCCCAATCTTATAGATAAGTGAGCTTTCCCTAGTCAGTTTTATTGAAGAAAATTGATGGAACGATTATGAGATGTGTATGAAAACATGATTTTAATCTGAATGAGCATGATGCAAGTTATTTTAATATGATTTTATGCTCAAATTTATCCAAGTATACAAAAGCTAAGTTAATATGAGTGGATTCTAAGCTAAACGATCTAAACCCTAATTAATAAACAAGCTAAATGAATGCATTATGTGATCATGGAAGGCATTAATGGAAGCTAAAAACTAACTAATGCAATTAAAATGAACTAAAAGATGTTAAATTCATGCTAAATATGAGTGTGAGTGATTTCAACAACATAAGTTTTCTTTTGAAAGATGGATCCATGTGTCTCCAAATATTGACCTATTTATAGGAAATCAAATAAGAAATAGAGGGTTGAGATTTAAAAAGCTTTAATCAATGGTCAAGTATGGAATAATTTGGAGGCATGGATCATGGATTCTCATCAATAGGTGAGAATGTAAGATGAGATTTAATCAAGGGTTCAGATTTTGTCAAACAAACACACTTTTGACTTGTACAAGAGGTCAAAAGTTAACTTGCACAAGAAGTCACATGGTAACTTGCACATGAAGCTAAGTAAGTTTGTTGAGAAAATGAATATTCCCTTTTTCAAATGATTGAGGAGAGAATATTCTTTGGAATATTCTCATGGGTGAGGAAAAAAGATAGTTAATTAATTAAAACAAAGTTTAATTGTGAAAAAGGGGAAGGAATATTCCTTTTGGAGGAATGTGCAAAGGAGGAATATTCCTTTGGAATATTCTCTTGCAAGTGGGTGGAATTAAATTAATTAACAATTGATAATTAAACAATGTTAATTATGCAATTAGGGGATTAGAATAATTTAGATGATATTCATTAAATAAAATGATTTAATGAATGGGGGAAATGTGGAATGACATTTAATTAAATAACATAGGCTTATTCAATTAAATAAGATTTAGGAGTTTAAATCAAATAATTTGTTTTATTTAATTTAAAATGATGAAGTGTTAGCATGAAAGGGGTGAATTAACCTAATTTGATGAATTAGGTCAATAGATGCAAATAATGCCATTAATTAATTAGGTAGGATAATTTAATTAATTAAGAAAAAATAGGATGTATTTCAAGTGGAAATGATGTTAGTATACCTAATTTGAGTGCATGATATCATTTAGGACATTTTTTAGTGTCTACATTTTGCCCCTCTTTGAAGTGAGGTACTTGTTGCTTTGGTTCAAAGAATAACACCCTTCATATTATAAACTATTGTTTAAATTAATAAAAAATAAATAAAATTAGATGCCCCAGTAGAAGGATCAAACTAGTTCCCTGCCCCTCAAGAAATCAGATGGAAATTTTGAATTTTGGGTTGATTTCTCAACAAAGGTTAAAATGTTGCCCAAGGGGTCTGAAAAGGCTCTAGAATGCAAAACACATAAAAACGATGCAAAATAAGGTCCAGTATGGAAAGATTGGTGAAAGTGATAAAAATCCTAGCTTCATGGTCAATTAGGTCAAAAATACCTAATTTTCAAGTATAAATAGGTTAAGAAGGGTCACTTCAAAGTCATTTGTGCATTCACACCTGCAGGATTTATTGAATTTTTAGCTCTGAAACTCTAGTGAAATGGCACAATAAGTGCTCCCACAACACATTTCTGACTAGGTTCACGAGTACCAGAGACTTCCAAGCACATGACCACTGATATGTGATTTGAAACTTGATTTGAAATTTGACTTTTGGATGCATTTAATGCCTTTTAAAATTTAAACTTTGGAAATGTCACTCTAGAGTGATGCTATTTTGAGAATCAACAATGCTAATTTGAATTTTAGAAATGCATATGTGAATTGTGATGCAGTTTTCAATTTAGAATTAGGGTTTTAGATTCTAAATTGTGACACATATGTATATAGTGACACATCTTTTGATTGGAAAATTAGGGTTAGGGTTTTCCAAAGTTAAAATGGGATACATGTGAGTTTAGCAACGCATATCACGATTTTCATTTTAAATGCCTCGGGTATCATAGTTTGAAATTTTAATTATAGTGATGCTATTGTAAATATAAATGATATTGTCATTTTGGGGATGAAAACTCCAAACTTAGCCCAAAAAAAATTGATTTGACATCGTGTGCTTCATGGGTGTAGGAGGTGATCCCACCTTTGATGTCCTATGAGCATTGGCCCATAGTTTTTAGATAGCGATCTTGGTTTCAAATGCTAGCATGATATGATGATGTAAAATAGATTTTCTTCACATGAAAAAATTGATACATGTAGGGTCAAGAGCACACCATCATTGAGAGCTACCTGCTAGATAGGGTGGCGAGATAGTTTGGAGATAGGTAAGATAGGCTAGACAATGCATATACTACCATCTTTTCTAGGTTAGCATGAGAGATAGGAGTGTGGTGATCTACCATCCTAGCCCACAAGGTTATTGAGGGATTTTATCAATTGGTTGCTTGACCATTGGCATATGATCAGGGATAGGAAGATTCCTAGATGATTCCTGTGTATGATGCATGGTTCACACTCCCTCATCGATTGATAGATCTAGTAGGTGCACCTCCATGAGGGATACCAAGAGGGAGGGGTGTATGTAGAGGAAAAGGTAGCTAGATGATGGGCAGGACCAAGGATGGGGCAGAGGACAAGATGGATAGGATCAAGAGGATGGATATGTCCCAAGTGCACCACCAGGGAATCAACAACCTCACATCAGACAACAATCAGTACAACCACCACTATCGAGCCCAAATCCTCATGATTTATAGATATAACAGCTACAACAGTAGATACAAGTAATTAAAAGACAGAGGGATCAAGCCCATCAATAGATTTTTATGATTACTACTAAGAGAGACTAGGCTAGGAAATAGGTATAGGTCTTTGAGATGTAGTTGGCTCAAGAATTCAGGTAGTCTCAACAACTAGAGACTATGTCAGCTGCAGCCCAAGGGTGGACATTGTCTTCCAAATTATATAGAGAGGTCATGACTAAGGTGGCCTACTATCGAATGAATTATCATAGAGATGTCCCCATGACACTTAGATATTCAGATTACTTGCAAAGGGGCAGGGCACGTCCTAGGGCTAAGAATCAGACAAAGAGATAGCTTGGTGAGGGGAGTAACCATCAGGGATAACTCATTTTTTATAGACACTTTTTTTATTATCAATCGATTCTTTATAGAGATATACATTCATGGGCTCCTTTTTTATAGCCTCATGGATATTGTATATTTGATCAATATACATACACTGACTTAGATATTGTACCATGAGAGTCATTTTTTGATATATATGATATGATATGGATTCATGATGATGTGTTCTTTTATTTCATGCTTATGAATGTATGGATGCACTTTGATATGATGTGACGCTTATATATGCTTCTGTATGGATTCAATTCTTTTATTATAGTTTTTATATGATATGTGATGGCATATTTGGTGATATGGAATGGATAAAATGTTATATTATTTTTCAATATCTTTTCATGACATGTTTATGAGATGGATGATATGATATGCAAATTTTATAGATGCATTTATTTTTTTATGATGTATATGCATTTTAATGACAAGATGATGAATGCATATGGATGTATGGATGGATGTATATGTTCATGCTTATGATATGATAACATGATTCATGTTTATGATATGTGATGCAATGATTCAAGATGCTTAGAATAACCGATCTATATTATTTGTCACAACTTAAATGACAATGATGATGCAAGATGTATGTTTGTATGATATGCTATGATTATGAGATATATGCATGTTGATGATTTATGGATGTAGGATGGATGCATTCATGATGTTTTTTCTAACTATCATAACACTAGGTCAATGTGGAAAGAAGATAGAAGAAATAAGATGATTGAACATTGATTTTAATGATTGCCTCAAAATATCCAACAATTCTATAATCTATCGAGACTTTATTAGAGATGGTGATGAGAAATGCACGATGATGATGATAATGATGATGATGATGATGATGATGATGATGATGATGATGATGATGATGATTTTCTCATATCTTGGGATTGATATTTTCCATTGTTCCTTATTGTTTGATTTAACACATATACAAGATGCATCAAGGTATTGATAACCAGGATGGCATTGTATATAGTGTAATGGATTGTGACTCTACAAACTGATAAGATAGTTCCTGTTCACACCTTGACATACAAAAATCTCATTGTAATGTAAGTTAGAATTTTATAATATCTCAGACCAAATCATACACAATGGTTAACAAACTACTCCAAACAACCTCCCCACACACAACCAAACAATTATGTGCCAAGATTATTTTACAAGAAGAACCACAAGTACATCAACCAAAAGATAATGATCGATGCCCCATTCCTTTCACTCTAAATCATATTGATAGAAATTATCGAGAGGTCCTTAAAATGGTTCATTAACATAAATCATAAGAAAATATGAAAGACAAACAGTCAATGTTAATTATGTCTCTTGACAATTTAAAAAAATGTAGCTAAGGTGATTTTTGATATTGATGTCCATCGCAGGAAGGATACATCCTAGGACATGTTGATCAGATGGGTTGATTAGGATGATGATGTTTCTTTATGATAAGTTGTTGATACAAAATTTACTGACTCATTTACCTATGATCTAGAATTTATATTTCGACACTTAGGGTCTCACTTTACGACTTGCAAAACTTGTTTTCTAATTGTTTTTCCAAAGGTTGAAGGTGATGATCAGTTTATTTTGGATGAAGGTTTATTGTGGGTGAAAGAAAAATGGGATGGATGGTTTTGAGTTTTTCTAGAATATTTCAATGTTTTTGGTATTTTTGAATATGTTTTGAGGTTGTTTTTGATCTTTTTGCAAGTTTATGTTTTTGATTATTTGAGGTTGTTTAGAGCCTTTCTAACTTTTCTAGTGTTTTTGGGATTTTTGATTTTTAAATGTTTAGGGTTTTTTGGGATTTTATGAGTTTTTAGGGTTTTTATGAGAGTTTATGAGTGTTTAGGGTTTTTTGAGAGTTTTGACCAAGAACCTCACCTAAAATACCAATCCTAGGGGCCTCGAGGACTAATCAAAGATTAGCATTTCCTATGTTATACATGCAGAGACCATGTAGTTCAATTGACTTGACTTATTTAACAATGAGATATTAACAGTTGATGGAATGTTATTTTATTATGAAAAAATCCTAAAGGAATAACCTAGGGTGTCTCAAGGGCACATCAATGATGGCCTTTCCTATATTCAAGCTCAAAGACTCATAGTTCAACAAGGTTTTTTTTTTGGATTTTCAATGCTTTGACCATTTTTAGGGTTTTTTTATGTGTTTTGGATGTTTTAGATTTTGACTTTACAATTTTTGAATGTTTTTAAATTTTTTGATGAATATTTTATGAATGTTTTTTATGGTTTTTGATGAGATTTCAAATAACCTTAAGATATACAAGAACTCGATCTAATCCATAACAAATTTCCCCTAGTGTGATATGATAGACTACCTCGTTATATGTAGGACAAACTAACCTTAGGAATATGCCAAGTAGTACTAAAGGGATGCAATAATTCACAACACCAAGCTATGATAAGGAAAAATATGGATGGTAGAATAAATAGGATGAGTGAGGTGCTGGATGGATGTAAAGAGTGATATGATAAAGAGCCAAAGAATAGATGGAAGTGCTTTATTTATGCAAGGTGCCTATTTTCTAGGTTTTCACCAAGGTAATTTCCCAAAGCACCATTGAAGTGGTTTTCACTAGAGGACAATTTTTTTCATTACTTTTTCAATCCTTTTTCTCGTTTTTTTAAGATTTTGGGTAGTTTTTGATTTTTTTGTATTTTCTAGATTTATACCCTTCAAGACTAGGCATAATTTTTTTTGAGATGCAAGTTGTTGGTTGGTTCCTACAAGGGTTCACCTTCAAGTGTTGATAATTGGTATGCTCCTGATCCATAGCTTACCATGATGATAAAGGGACTGAACTAGTTAGGATCAAAGTTTCCTTTACTGTCCTGATCTATAAGATTCTTATAATTATGTTTTATGACAAGATCCCCTACCTAAAAAGACTGAAATTTGATCTTCTTTTTATATCTTTGTTCTAGTTAGTTTTGATATACTTGCAAAGGATTAAGAGCATCGAGACAATGATCTTCTAGGAATTATAGCTCATTAAGATGAGATACTCTATATTATTCATTAGTTATTCGGTTATGTAATGATACTCGTAGTGATGGGAGCTCAACCTCAATAGGTAAAATGGAATTTGATCTATAGACAAAGGAGAACAAGGTTCCACCTTTTGGCATGCATATACTAGTTTGATAGGCCTAGAGAGCAAGATTTAACTACAGATGCCAATCACGACTAGCTTCATTGACTATTTTCTTTAGGATCTTCAAAATAGTTTTATTTGTAGCCTCAGCTTGGTGATTACCTTGGGGATAATAAGGGGTAAAGAATCGAAGTTGGACGTTAAATATTTGGCATAGCTCTTTCACATCCTAATTCTTGAAGGGTGTTCCATTTTTTGAGATAAGGGTTTGTGGAGCACCACAATGGTAGATTAAAAAACTCAAGATAAATTTGGCAATTTTCTTCCCCATTATGTAGGTCAGAGGAATGGCTTAAACCCACTTGGTAAAGTATTAAATGGTTGTTATGATAAACTTGTGGCCACTAGATGAGGTTGGAGTGATCTTTCCTATGACATCAAGTCCCCACAATGAGAAAGCCCAAGGTGTGATCATTAGTTGCAACTTCTAAGCTAGAGAATGAATTAGATCTCCATGTTGTTGACATTGGACACATTTTTGAATATATTGATGGGCTTCTTTTTCCATGGTTGGCTAGTTGTACCTTGTCCTCAATAGTTTCTTAGCTAAAGTTGTACTGCTAGAATGGGAACCACATATGCCATCATGAACTTCTGTTAAAGTAGTCAAGGCTTCCTCTTGGTTAATACATTGTAGTAATGTTCCTTCAATTCTTTGGTGGTAAAGGGTATCACCTAGGATCATGAATCATGATGCCTTCCTAACAAAGGTCTTTTTAAGGTTGGAGGTGATATTATATGGGAGGGTTCCTTTTCTTAGGTAGATGAATGTGGCATGGTACCATGGGGATCTAGGACCAATAATGACACATGAAAATTCAGATTCAAGGATTTTGAAAGTCGGTATGAGAAGTTGTTATACCAAGAATTCACATTAAAGGATGTTGTTCAACATTTATAAAAATGATCCAATTGTTGCCATTATGTCTACTACTTAGTTATTCATGCAAGGGATCTTATAAAAATTTATACCAATGAAAAGATGTTTGATACTTTGTACCATCTTCTTGTAAGGAGTGAGTTTTCCATACTTAGTTTGATAGTAACCATCTATGAGTATCCATAGACTTTCATCTCTTGTATCTAGCACTGTATTTCTATCCTTAGACCTATGACTAGGGCTTCATACTCAAAAAATTTGTTAGTACATGGAAATGATAACCTATATGACTTTGGGATGTAACATACTTGAGGGGTGATGAAAATAATACCTGCTCTTGATCCATGTTGGGTAAACAATCCATCAAAATACATTTTCCACTAATTGGTTGGATTGATAAGGAACATTGATTCATCAAGGAATTCATATATCAAAGGGTTCTCTACATAGATAGATGCATCTTCTAGCTAGTTTGCAATCACTTGTCCTTTGATTATCTTATGCTCCATATACTCTATGTCAAATTTAGTTAAGATCATCACCCATTTAGCCATTCACCCAGTGAGAGTTGCTTTGGATAAAAGGTATTTCAATGGGTTGATCTTTCCAGTGAGCTTTACTTGATGTGGCAACATGTAGTGTCTGAATTTTTGTGAAGCAAAATATACTACCAAGCATGCTTTCTCAATGAGTGAATAGTTCATTGCATAGCCCACTAAGGTCCTACTAATTTAATAGATAGCCCTTTTCTTTCCATCTTCATCATGTTGTGCTAGAAGAGCACCTAGTGCTACTGAGGTTGGTGAGATATACAAGATCAATGGCTTGTTCGGTATCAACAACATGAGAACTAGAGGTGTCAATAGATAGTCTTTGATTTGTTGGAAAGCTTTATCACACTTTTCATCCCACTTGTATGTTATTTCTTTATGGAGAAGACGAGAAGGGGTGGATTTTATCTGATAGTTACACTATGACCCTTTTGATGGACTGCAACCTTCCTTGTGAACCTCTCATCTATTTTAGTGTTTTTGGTGGTTCCATGTCTAGGATGGATTCTACCTTTGGATCAATTTCTATGCCTCTTTGTGAGACGATATAGCTGATAAGTTTCCCTAATGTAACCCCAAAGATATTTTTTTGGATTCAATCGTACCTTGTACTCTTTGAGTCTATCAAAGATGGGTCCTAAGACTTATATGCTCATTTATTTTCCTTGACTTTTCCAAAATATCATCCACATAATCTTCAACCTTTTTGTGGATCATGTCATGAAATATGAGGTTCATTGCTCTTTGATAGGTTTCTCTTGCATTCTTTAATGCAAATGGCATCACATTCCAACAATAGGTTCCCCATGGACAAGTGAATGTAGTTTTGTGTTGATCCTCCATGGTGATCATGATTTGATTGTAGCTTGAAAAACCATCCATGAGTGAAAAAATTTCATGCCTATTTGTTAAGTCTATGATGAGTTCGATGTTAGGATGAGGGAAATCATCCTTCAAGAATTATTTATTTAAGCCTCTAAATTGTGTGCATATTCTAATGGCCCTAGTGGGTTTTGAGGCTGGTACTAGGTTTGAAACCCACTCAAGATAAACTATCAGTTAGATAAAGCCAATTTCAAGAAGATTTTATAACTCAAGTTTTATCAAGAGTGTTATCTAAGGATTCATCTTCCTTAATTTTTGCTTCACGAGTTTGGCTTTAGGATAAATTGCTAAGTGATGCACAACTACTTCTGGATCAATCCCCGACATATCAGTATATGACCATGAAAATTTGTCTCTTCACTCTTTCAGGAATGCTGCTAGGTTTTTCTATTCTTCATCCAACAAGGATTCAACATAGAAAATGATCTTGGGTAATTATTTTGTTCCCACATTGAATGGAGTGTCCTTTTTTTCTAGCAATGCTAACTTCTCTAGATGCATTGCACTAAGGGGGAGATTGAATCCTTCATCCTTAAGAAACTTAGATAGGTTTTCAACCTCGGATGCATCCTTTATTTTTACTATTTTAGGATAAAAAAGTTCCATGGTGTGGTTTTTACTCAAAGATCTGCATGTTAGTTCTATTTCATTAATTTTATGACTAAAGGACTCAATCGTCTCTGTATAGTACACCCCTATGTCTAGATGTATGTGAAAACAAGCTTTGTGATCTAACCATGGTAAGTCTCCATTGAGTCCCATGAATTATTAGATCACTTCATCATTTTTTTAATAAATCTAGAATTGGTAGTCCCTGTTTGTCCAAGTCAATGAGTTGTGGATATACTATGTATTTCAATTTCTTGATTGCTTAGAGAAAAGGATTTTATGGATATCATGAAAAGGGAGTTGTTCTCAAATAGGTCAGAAACATCAAGGGGGAAATCATCTAGGGTTGTATCACATGATGTATGTAACCAAGAGGAAGCCTCGACTTGTTTATCAGAAGTACCTTTTCCAATAAGAGTAACCCTTTTAGTAGTATAACCTAGACCGAGATTCTTTAGTTGTTTCCCAAGAATGATAGGTTCTAGCAAACCATTACCATTCTATCTTAGTTTTTCATTCTTGTTATAGCCCCATCCCTTCATTAGCTATAAGCCTTTGTTGTCATCTTCCATAGGAGGAATAGGGGTGGATTTTTCATCTTAATAGAGGAGTTTAGAGACATCTTCCTCATTCATATCTTCTTGGTTTAGATCTCCCACTTGGTGAAGGTAGTAGCTTCCGTCTTGATTTTTTTAGGCTCTTTCTTTCTAGATGTTGGTTTCCCATGGGATTGAGGAGAAAGAGGTAGCTCTCCCAAGACAATGGTATTATTCAATAGCTTATAGTTTCCACAACCATCATCCTAGATTAATACTTTGATGTTAGGAATGCTCTGCACAATAGGTGTTTTTGTTTTTGAGGTTGATGCAAGGGATGATGGGTCAAAAAATGAGGTAGAAGGTGAAGGCCCTTCATCATTCTTGGGTATCTAAGGGATCTTATAAAACTTGGCCTCAAGATTCTTGTAGTAGTAAAAAGGCTCAAGATCTCAATGGATGGTAATTTATCCACCCTCGAAAGAAAAATTTATGCACTGATTGTAGAAATAGCTTTTAGGGCATTCCATGTTCAACCTAAGATATGTTAGAAACCCTAGTCAGACATGCAAACCTAAACACCTTCCACAAAAGAGAAAACATAAAAAAGAAGAGCTTTGCATGTAATGTGCAAATTGATATTATTCAGGAATCCAATATTACAATGAGATGATTTTCTTTATAAAAGCAAAGTATGCAACCCTAATGACCTAAAATTAGCTCAACTAAGTAAAGTTATGCAAGTGTAATTAAATATTAATTACACTAACAAGATATTGTAAGGAAGATGAAGGTCTAATACTTGACATGTAATTTTTGAAATAATGGGGCCTACTTGGATGGGTAATACAATCATTCCTTGTGATACTCTCTTGGTTGTCATATGCTCTGATGGTGGTACTCTCGGCTTTCTCAATAGTATCCTTTGGATATCCCAGGTTCATGATTGACTAAAGGGTACAAATTTTCATACCAGCACCTCCATTTACTAAGACTCTTTTGACCTTGTTTTCATGAATGACAACCTCAAGGTGTAAAGCATGGTTATGAGATGGTTTTGATGGTAGGTCTTGTTCTAATAAGGTAAGGGGATGATTATAAATATTCCCTGATTTTTATCAATATCCTCAAGGATGGATGATTCTAACAAAAAATTCTCTAAGATTTCCCTGTGTGTGGGTGATAGCCTGAATAGTTCTAAGATGGATATCTATACAAGGGTTTTCTTAAGTTGATCTAGGAGATTTTAGTTGCTAGGATTTGATAATGGAAAAGTAGGGTGTGCCCTAGATTGAGATGGGAGTCCTTGGATGGTGACTTTTCCACATTGTGTGGTGACTCCACACTTTGCACTAGGCCCTTTGATCATGACAACAATAATGATGCTATCACATGAAGAAACCACATTGGAATAGTTATGTTTTAGATTTGTGTAATCCTTAGCTTTTCCATTGTTGTTCCCATTTTTGTGATCTGACATGGGATTCTTGGATATCTTAAGATCTTGGTTACCATCTAGTACTTCAATAGATATGGTGTCATTTCCTATGAGTTCTTGGCTAATGTTAGTCAACCTCATATAGTTTTTTGTTTTGTGTCCTTTGATTTTGTGAAAGTCATGAACATCATTCTCTTACCAGGATGGTTTCACTTGTGGTTGTTGGTAGTTCTCAAAGCTAGGAAGTGTTATCAGGTTTGACTCTACCAAATTTTTCATGATGGTTTCAATAGGTTTTGATAATTGTGTGTACTTGCATTTAGGATAGTTTTTCTTGTTAGGGTTTTTCCTTTGATGCATCTTGATGTTGTTTATCTAATTGTTCTGAGGAGGTGTTGTTTGTGGTAAATTTGGTTGAATGTTAGCAACTTGATTATTGTTTAGTCTAGGAGCACTTAATACCACCTTAGCATCTACCACACCATCATTTTTCATGTTCTTGTTCTTAGCCTAGAAACGAGGCTTGTCATCTGAACTAGTTGATGGGTGATTATAAGCTTGAGTATTCCCTTGTCAGATTAGAGATATCTCAATGTTAAGACCACTCTAGGGACACACTCATCATAGGATGTGATGCACTGAATTTTTAAGTGGAAGGATGGATTTGGATCTATATTAGTGATGATGATCCCCACTTTTTGTTCATCAAGAAGGGGCCACTTTCTCTTACTAGCTCTTTGTCTCCACCATTTTTATAAATTAGCAAAAGATTCTCCTTTTTTTTGTCTGGGAGTGTACAGTTCTTCTAGACTTATGTCCATGTCCAAATTGAAGGAGAAGTGATCAATGAATTTATCATTAATTTCTTGGGAAGTTTTGATATCGGGAGGTAGTTGAGAAAGCCAATACATGGAAAGGCCTATTAAAATTTGAGGCAAGAGACACATTAAATAGGAATCATTATAGGCCACATCCATATACATGACATTAAACTATTTGGCAAGGCCCACATGAATTTCTCTCCCTTTGTATTTATCAAATTTTGGGATTTCTAAGTTAGGAGGGAATGGTACCATTGTGATGTTTTGATTGAATGGATATGGAAAAAGATTCCATGTATGGGGATTCTTTGTATTTCCCATTCAAATATCCTACATCTCTTATGACAACACCTTAACTTGTGATGCTAGATCATCTTGCGGGTTTGGTGGGGGAACATGAATTACATATTGTGAGATGGTGGATGGATTATATGTGGGATTCTAATATGATAAAGTTTTTTATGGTGTATATGGTGGTGTGCGATTATGTGAAGGTGATTGAGGTGTTGATGTATATATTCCTAATGCATTTGTATTAATGATGTTCTATTAAGGATTATATTAGGAACTTTGTTGTTGTTGTTGTTGGGCATATTGATGAGCTAGTAAGGCTTGTTATTGTTATTGGACCACAAGGGTTGCTTGTTGGGATTGTTATTTTTATTGCACCTTGAGGGCTTGTTGTTGGGCTTGATTTTGTTGTTGTGCTGCTAAGAATGCTTGATGTGCCGCTAAGGCTACTTGTTTTTATTGCTACTATTATTATGTTGTTTTTTGTGCCACAAACACTGCTTATTTTTGTTGCTACTATTGTTGTGCTAATTTTTGTGATGCTAAGGTTTCTTTCTATTGTTGTTGTTATTGTGTTGCTTGGTGTATTGCTAAGGTTGCTTTCTATTGTTGCTAACGTTGGATGGATTTTTGATAAGCCTATTGTGCTTGTTGTAAAGCTAAGGCATTCACTTGTAATGCAAGATTAGTTTGTTGTTGGGGCACTTGTGATGGATTGTGGGTGTTGATGTTTTGAGTGGTAGCAGATTGGCGATGAGAGGTTGGGGGTTCCCTTAGTTTAAAATTCCTTGGATGATGACAGATTGAGATGGAGGAATGTAAGATTGAGGTCTCATTTAATTTCTCATGGTGAAGGGGATCATGGGGAAATATGAGGATGGTGCCATTAGATTTTGCAATGGTAATAACATGCTAGGACCTAGAGTCCATTGATTGAAAAGGCTCCCTTGTCTAAGGTCTTGAGTATTTACTTGCACTAGTGATGTGGACAAAGTATTACTTGGGTTGATGGGATTCATTACCAAGGGATTTTTTTTATTTGAGTTGATGATGGATGGAATGGGTGTGTTTGGTGAAACCAATGGTCTAGATGAACTAGTTGGGGGATTGGATAAAGATGTACCTATTTGCATTAAGGGTTGATTTTGCATTATGGTGTTGGCATGCACTTGTGGGTTAATTTTAGACACTTGGTCCATAATTGTGAGATATTGGGCACACTTGTGGCACTTGTGGGGATGGATGAGGATTGGTACCCTCGATATGTTGATGTCATGGATTCATGAAGTGTTAGTGGTTGTTGTTGATGTCGGGGGTGTTCAAGAATGGTGAAAGTTCCAAATTTGGGTGTCCAAGTAGTGAATGGATTGGTGTTGAGGGTGTCCACAAGTGTATTTATTTTGAATGGAAGAGTTAGACCAAAGTCCTTGGAAAGACTAGTTACAAGAATAGGCTTGTGGATGTTTGATTCAGCCCTAGGAATGGATTTGTCAGAATAGTAGATGAAGTCAAGCCTTGGGCTAATGATTGTGCAACAAAAGATGGAGAATTAGGAATTATGTTTTCCAAGGCTTGATGTTCCATGATTTCCTCCCTAGTAAGTCCAAATGAATTATTCTTAATTTCTTCTATCTCATATGGCTTTGATGGTGATAAAGATTGTTGCAATGGGGTCACCTAGCTTCTTTGATCAAACTCTATAGGATTTGGATCAATTGAGGTGAATGTGGCTTTGGTTTTCTCCATGATTCTCCTATGTTGTGATCTTGTCTTTACTATAAATTTTGGGTCACCTATGGGAGAGTTGTGTTGAGATTTGCAATATTTGAGCTCTCTAGTTGACTCAAATCTAGGTTAAAGAGATATTCTAAGTCTTTTGGGAGAAATGATGATAATGGGGGATGAAGAGATGGATGATGTGTGGAGTTATTTTTACAAACATTTTGGGACAACACTTTTGACTTGAGTTTCATGTTAGGATAAAGTATGTTTATGAACTTAGAAATATTTAGGCTAGACTCATGACCTTCATGATAAAATAGCTCAAAGATGATAAATAACTTAACTAAGTGCATGGAAAATGATACATTTCACATGAAAAGTAGCTAAGTTAGGGATTGGTTTGAAATATTTTTAACTCAAAAAGTCTTGGTGTATTCAATTTTTTTGCAAATTTTGGTGAAGTGAAAGGTGAATCTTGATGAAAGGCTGAATGAAGTGTTTTGACCCAATGACCTAAAGTGAACCTTTGTTTGACAAGACCAAGGTAATGAAAATATGCTAGACCTCTAAAGTTTACAAATCGTAAAGACCCAATGTTTTAGATAGGTTTGTTGTCATGAAAAATTCTAAGATTTTTACCAAAAAAGAACATATGCAATTTTACATTGTTCCTTGAAGCATGTTTGTAGAAGTAGTATAACAACTTGGTTCTATTTGGTGAAGTTTTGCAAGGTGTTTTTTGAGAGATTTTGGATTAAGATGCCTAAGTTTGAAATGATGACTTGTAGAACTTCTCTTGGGGATTCTAATTTTGTATGAGATCATTTATTAAAGTTTCAAGTTCATGGAAGAAAGGATGATATTTATTGCCATATGGGTGGTGGTAATATGGGCCTTATAGTCTCAATATCAATTTTTTCCTCTTCTTCCTCTAAGATATTTGTTGTGTTTCTCCACTGAATGGGTGTTTCCTTTGTTTCAAAAGTAAAGCTTCTCAAAATACTAATTATATTAGAGTGTTCTCCTTCAATGTGTTCAAAGTTTTGTTGAAGAATAGCAGATGTAAGATCAAGTTGTTCAACGGGACCAATCAGTCTCCAAATGGTCATATGAGGTTCAATTTGTTGTTGTTGAACCACAAGGGTTTCTTGTTGGGATTGTTATTGTTATTACACCGTGAGGATTTGTTGTTGGGCTTGATGTTGTTGTGATACTAAGAATGCTTGATGTGCTGCTAAGGCTGCTTGTTGTTGTTGTTACTATTATCATGTTGCTTTTTGTGCTGCAAAGGTTGCTTGTTTTTGTTGCTACTATTGTTGTGCTAATTTTTGTGATGGTAAGGTTTCTTGCTTTTTTTTTTTGTTGTTGTGCTTCTTGGTGTATTGCTAAGGTTTCTTTCTATTGTTGCTAATGTTGGATGGATTTTTGATAAGCCTATTATGCTTGTTATAAAGCTAAGGCATGCACTTGCAATGCAGGATTAGTTTGTTGTTGGGGCACTTGTGATGGATTGTGGGTGTTGATGTTTTGAGTGGTAGCAGATTGCTGATGAGAGGTTGGGGGTTCCCTTAGTTTAACACTCCTTGGATGATGGAAGATTGAGGTCTCATTTAATTTCTCATGGTGAAGGGGATCATGGGGAAATATGAGGATGGTGCCATTAGATTTTGCAATGGTAATCACATGCTAGGACCTAGAGTCCATTGATTGAAAAGGTTCCCTTGTCCAAGGTCTTGAGTATTTACTTGTGCTAGTGATGTGGACAAAGTATTACTTGGGTTGATGGGATTCATTACCAAGGGATTTTTTTTATTTGAGTTGATGATGGATGGAATGGGTGTGTTTTGTGAAACCAATGGTCCAGATGAACTAGTTGGGGGATTGGATAAAGATGTACCTATTTGCATTAAGGGTTGATTTTGCATTATGGTGTTGGCATGCACTTGTGGGTTAATTTTAGATACTTGGTCCATACTTGTGAGATA
The DNA here is from genome assembly GCA_007115665.2 of Sequoiadendron giganteum. Taxonomy (NCBI): domain Eukaryota; kingdom Viridiplantae; phylum Streptophyta; class Pinopsida; order Cupressales; family Cupressaceae; genus Sequoiadendron; species Sequoiadendron giganteum. The sequence goes on from CM021100.1 coordinate 773,549,903, forward strand.
TTGGGCACACTTGTGGTACTTGTGGGGATGGATGAGGATTGGTACACTCAATATGTTGATGTCATGGATTCATGAAGTGTTAGTAGTTGTTGTTCATGCTGGGGGTGTTCAAGAATGGTGGAAGTTCCAAATGTTGGTGTGCAAGTAGTGAATGGATTGGCATTGAAGGTGTCCACAAGTGTATTTATTTTGAATGGAAGAGTTAGACCAAAGTCCTTGGAAATATTAGTTGCAAGAATAGGCTTGTGGATCTTTGATTCAGCCCTAGGAATGGATTTTCTAGAATAGTAGATGAATTCAAGCCTTGGTCTAATGATTGTGCAACAAAAGATGGAGAATTAGGAATAATTTTTTCAAAGGCTTGATGTTCCATGATTTCCTCCCTAGTAAGTCCAAATGAATTATTCTTAATTTCTTCTATCTCATATGGCTCTAATGGTGATAAAGGTTGTTGCAATGAGGTCACCTAGCTTCTTGGATCAAACTCTAGAGAAATTTGGATCACTTGAGTTGAATGTGGCTTTGGTTTTCTCAATGATTCTCCTATGTTGTGATCTTGTCTTTACCATAAATTTTGGGTCACCTATGGGAGATTTTTGTTGAGATTTGCAATGTTTGAACTCTCTAGTTGACTCAAATCTAGGTTAAAGATATTTTATAATTCTTTTGGGAGCAATGATGATAACGAGGGATGAAGAGATGGATGATGTGTGGAGTGATTTTTGCAAACATTTTGGGACAACACTTTTGACTTGAGTTTGATGTTAGGATAAAGTATGTTTATGAACTTGGAAATATTTAGGCTAGACTCGTGACCTTCATGATAAATTAGCTCAAAGATGATAAATAACTTAACTAAGTGCATGGAAAAGGATACATTTCACATACATTTCAATTTTTTTGCATATTTTGGTGAAGTGAAAGGTGAATCTTGATGAAGGGGTGAATGAAGTGTTTTGACCCAATGACCTAAATTGAACCTTTTTTTGACAAGACCAAGGTAGTGAAAAATATGCTAGGCCTCTAAAGTTTTCAAATCCTAAGAACCCAATGTTTTAGATAGGTTTTTTGTCATGAAAAAGAACATGTGCAATTTTACATTGTTCCTTGAAGCATGTTTGTAGAAGTAGTATAACAACTTGGTTCTATTTGGTGAAGTTTTGCAAGGTGTTTTTTCAGAGCTTTTGGAGTAAGATGCCTAAGTTTGAAATGATGACTTGTAGAAATTCTATTGGGGATTCTAATTTTGTATGAGATCATTTAGAAAATTTTCAAGTTCATGGAAGAAAGGATGATATTTATTGCCATGTGGGTGGTGGTAATATGGGCCTTCCAACCTCAATATGGTTTGTTCCTCTTCTTCCTCTAATATATTTGTTGTGTTTCTCCACTGAATGGGTGTTTCCTTTGTTTCAAAAGTAAAGCTTCTCAAGCTATTAATTATATTAGAGTGTTCTCCTTCAATGTGTGAAAATTTTGATTGAATAATAGTAGGTGTAATATCAAGTTGTTCAACAAGACCAATCGGTCTCCAAATGGTAATATGGGGTTCAATTTTTCAATTTATCTTTCTTAAGTGAATTTATCTTACCACAAACACTTTGTCTTGATTATGTTTTCAAACTAAATTTCCATGTCAAAAACATCATAAATTTCATAATGTCCATTTTGTGAAAACGATGAAATTCAATCCATAGTTTCTTATGTTAACTTTGGAAAGTATGGATTGAGATATAAGTCAAGATATTTAGAAATATATAAGGATAGAAATCCTTAGGAAAAACAATAATATTAAGGCTATTTTCAAAAGGTATCCATACTTGAACCAAAGGGTTTGAAATTTGGAGGAAAATTGTGAAAACTTTTTTGTAATGTTTTGGAACCAAGAAAAGTATTAAACTGACTCACAATCATTTACCACCTAGTTTTAAATGGCCATACTTGTTGAGTATCCACTAAAATTTCTCCAAACACTAAGACAATGTGAATAGTTAGAGATTTGGTGACATTGGCTCCCCTCCACGACACACACTTCTCGGGACCACCAAATCTCAAAATCCTAAAGATCGAAAGACCCTAAGGATTTTTTTGTTTCAAGAATGAATAGTACAAATGTGGGGTGGGTTTAGAACAATCATTCTTGCACCAACAAGAATTAAGTATTTTTGGTAGCTAAACAATTTGGCTCTTAGTAACAAACCAAGAACACCTAGTCATATACACACCTACTTTTCCACTTAAGACTCTTACTACAATTCTCGTTCCACTTAAGGCATGGTACTAGGTGTAGTATGCTATACAATCCAAATTAGAAGGTAATTTCTCATGATTTCCCAACATTTAATATAGCCTACCAGTAAATGTGCTTGCAAGAACTTGCTTATGAGTTTCCCATTGTGGGGTGTATCTCATAGTAAGTCCTCTCTTAAGGGTGACACAAAGCATAAAGGTGTACTTAATTATTTATCTTCACCCAAGATCACACAGAGCGTAAGGGGATTGGATATCTACCTTAAGTGCACACAAACAATGAATTATTCTTGGAGTGTTTATCTTCACCCAAGATCACATGGAGTGCAAGGGGATTGGATATGCACTGCAAGTGTGTCACAACAAACCAATCACTCATTCATTTTAAACTCTAAAGCTAAGATGAATTTATTTTATGCACCAAATGAAATGTTAAATTGCCTTGTTCAATTTTAAACCCAAAATACAAAGATGAAATGAAGGTTCAATTTTAGTCATGTTTGAGCATTCATTTTAAACCCAAATGAAAAGTAGTGAAGTCCTAAGGCATAAAATGAAAAGAAAAAGAAATTGGGTTATAATTTCCCCAAAGCATCAAACACTTGCTACAATCATAAGAATTTAAGATGATAATGCTTCTTTACTTTTCTTTGTATCATCCAACCCACAAAACCTGGTTAGTCTAAAAACCATAACAACATTAGAGGCATGTTAGTAATTTGATGAAGCAAAAAAATTAAAACACATGGTAAAAAATGATTGTGAAATTTCTTACCATAGTTGGGCATCAATATTCACGATAGCGTCACTCTAGTGAACTTGGGCATCACTCTATAGAGAAACCAGTGATGACGATAACGTCACTATTTGATGTACATCATCATTTACAAATTTTGATAACTCTAAAAAGTATTAGTGTTACTATTTGGTTTAATTAGTGTCAAGATATTAAATAGGTGTCACTATTTCTGATCACAATAGTGTCATTGTATGGTGATGCCCAAAAAATATGTCAAATTATTTTGAGAGTCATTGTTTCCTATAAAGTGAAAAAATAGAATTTGAGATATAAATTGATTGAATTTGATCGACTTTTCCCTCCCTCTAGCACCAGAATGTGATCGACAAATTAGTATGGTCTGATTACATTTTATCCATGAAGAATCGAAGCATAATGAAGCCACTAATGTCAAATATCAATAGGATCATTCAAATAAGGATTGAACTAAACATTTATCAAATCTAATCACTCTAAACTATTAGCTTGCCCCAATTATTTTTATTGAAGAAAACTAATGAAATGGTTGTGAGATGTGTATGAAAACGCTATTTTAATCTAAATGAGCATGATGCAAGTTAGTTTCATATACTTTTATGCTAAAAGTGATGTAGGTATGAAAAAGCTAAGCTAATATGAGTGGATTCTAAGATAAATGATTTAAATCCTAATTAATAAACAAGCCAAATGGATGCATTGTGTGATCATGGAATCCATTAATGGAAGCTCAAAAATAACTAATGCAATTAAAATAAACTAAAATATGTTAAATGTGTGCTAAATATGAGTGTGAGTGTGAGTGATTTCAACAACTTAAGATTGTTTTTGAAAGATGGACCCATTTGTCTCCAAATATGACCTGTATATAGGAAAGAAAATGAGAGATGGAGGGTTGAGATTGAAAAGGCTACTCAATGGTTAAGGAAGGAAGAAGTTGAAGGCATGGATCATGTATTCTCATCAATGGGTGAGAATGAAAGATGAGATTTAATAAAGGGTTCACATCCCCTCAAACAAACACATTATAGACTTGTAAAAGAGGTCAAAAGTTAACTTGCACAAAAAGTCACAAGGTAACTTGCACCTGAAGCTAACTAAGTTTGTTGAGAAAAGGAATATTCCCCATTTTCAAATGAGTGAAGAGAGATAACATTCTTTGGAATATTCTCATGGGTGAGGGAAAAGGATTAGAAGAATTTAGATGATATTCATTAAATAAAATAATTTAATGAATGTGGGAAAGGTGGAAAGACATTTAATTAAATAACTTAGGGTTATTTAATTAAATGAGAAGATTTAGGGATTTAAATTAAATAGTTTTATTTTTTAATTTAAAAGGATGAAGTGTTAGCATGAAAGGGGGCGATGATTTGATGAATTAGGTTAATAGATGAAAATGATGCAATTAATTAATTAGATAGGCTAATTTAATTAATTAAGAAAAAAGATGATTGGTTTTGAGAGGAAATGATGATAGTATACCTGATTCGAGTATATAATATCATTCATGACATTTTTAGTGTCTACAAATGTCATCTTTGATTGGAATTTGTAGCTAAACCCAGCCTTATGGGCTTACCGAACCAACATTTGCACACCTATGGGTGCAACACCTTTTTCCTTGGTCTATAGATATGAAGAGATCCTACCTATTGAACTTGATACCCCATCATTGTGAGTATCCCTAAAAGGCTTGATCAACAATGAGGAATATTGAGTGTCCAGACATAATGAGTTAGATCTTCTAGATGAAAGATGTTTGAGTGCATTAAACCATCTTGAAGTTTATCAAAATTGGCTCAAGTGAAGCTATAAAAATAATATCAAGAATAGAAGCTTTCAATTTGGTGACTTGGTACTAAAATAAAACTAGAAGATCTAACTAAATCAAAATGTTAAGGGGAAGCTTGAACCAAACTGGTTAGGTCCTTTCATCATAACAATAAGCTATGGCTCAGGGGAATATTAGTTGGCTACTCCTAAAAAGTAGCCATATCAAAAGGTTTTATACTTGAACACATCAGAATATCAAGCAAGAAAAAATGATAAAGAAGAAAAAAAATAAAAATAAAAATCAAGAAAAATAGTAAAAAGAAATTAAACATCATTTAAGTTAAAACCACGTTATGGCACTTCTAAGATCAATAATGTAGTGAAAAACTAATAAAAAGGTGCTACATTTCAATAAGACCTACATCTATATCTATCAAAACTATCTTTTACATCCACTCCATCAACCCCATAATAAAACATGCAATTGACCATGGCTTGATGACTGATTAAGTGTTGAACCTTGTTGCACCATCTTTATCCATCTACACTAATAAAGGTAACCTTGCCTCGAATTGGGGAAATTTATTGAAACTAGTAGAATATTATATCCTTGTTCATCCAATCATTATCAAAAATCATCAAAAATTAAAATCATCCAAAAAATAAACAAAGTCAGAACATCAAATTTTGAAAACATTTTATGCTTGGAGTCAAAATTTGAACTATGTGGTCTATACATGTATAATGTAGAGACATAGGTAAGGCTAATATTTGGTCAGTCATTGAGGCCCTAGGTTTGTCCCCTTAGGTGTCCATCATGATCTTTAAATTTAATCAAAAATTCAACAAAAATATTCAAAAAAGCATAAAAGTAAAAAATGTACTCTTATCAAACAAGAAAACTACAAGCCTTTACATGTATAACATAGGTAAGGCCATCATTGATGAGCCACCAAAGTGCTAGTTTAGTCCCTCCAAAACAAAAAGAAATATTAAAATATCTTATCAAAATTTAAAAACATTCGTAAAGAGTCAAAAAACTCTGAAAGTAGTGTTAGTCAAAACAGTTGAACTACAAGCCTCTACATTCATCACATAGGAAAGGCCATCATCGATGAGCCCCTGAGGTACTAGGTTAGTCCCTTTAGGTACTCCTATTTGTCTCTAAATTTCTCAAAAAGAAAAAACAACATCAAATAAATCAAAAAACTACAAAAGGTCCTATCTCCATTGTCACCTATCCACAATAAACTTTCCATTCATAATAAACAATCACCACCTTCAACCTTTGATAAAGAAATAAACCAAAAAAAATAAAAATAAAAAATAAACAAAACTTCCAAGAAAAGAATCAAAATGATTGGATCACTATCAGAATATAACAATGTCTAAATATTAACTACCTACCTATCGATAATTCATCATCAATATCCTAGTGTATGTCTTAACAGATAAAGCATGTTCATACAATAGACATCAATAATGGATAACATCCTCAAATATCAAACCCAAGAGTTGGAAAGAGACCAGATGAGTCACTTTTTAGAGTCAAATCTATGTCTTAGGTGGCTCTTTGTCGGAGGACAAAAGTGTGGTTCTGGGATGACAATGAGGTGCACTAGCATCTCATAGGTGCATTTCCATCTGTACAGCCAAAAAACTAAAGAGACGAGGTTAGAATCCCGAAAGAGGACTAATAGTCTAGTTCAGTAGTTTTGAGAAGTAAAGAACAACACTAGGAAAAGTGAAAGGTAGATACGAATATGATGAAAGAAGTATATTACCACAAGAGTGATGAAGAAAATTTTGTAGAATGATCCTCTCGCCAGCTTGCTTCGAGATCTCTCCACCTGCATACAAAAAAAGGGGGAATGTTAGGGTTGTTTAGGGGACTTCCTTAGTTAGACCCCCATTTTGGTGTTTCCACATCCATGGATAGCCAAGTTTATAATGATAGAAATAGCAATAAAGAAAGAACACAAGCTATGTATACAAGAAACACTAAAATATAGTACATGCTTACTCAACCGAATATGATAGAGGAGATGAGAGGAGCTTATACCACCTCTGTCCAAAGTGCTCAAGGCTTGTGGAGGAGTGAATGAGAGGAACTCAAGCCTTTGCTGTGATGGTGTTTGTTCTATGCTCGCACTATCAGAGTGATGGAGTGGTAGATTGCTGCAATGGAGTGAAAAATGTTGCTACAAAGCTTGAAAGTGGATGGTAAAAGCATGGAGAGAGTGTGCAAACTTTTCCCAAACTTGAGAATAGAAGAATGGAGTGAGAATGTGAAGGAGAAGATGAAAAATGATCATATTTGGGTTGGCTAGCTAAAGAGGGGAGTTACACTTCGACTTCCAATCGAAAGTGTAACATCTCTACAGTCTCCAATTGTAGGAATCTACCAGGGATACAAGCATGCCACACAGACGTTTGTGCGCTATGTGGGCATCCCTAATAGAAACACCTCCACCAACACACAAACAGGGTGCCAAGTGTGATGAAAGCAGTGGGCTTATGTGTATTTAAGCCTTTGCCTTAGGTTTTATAAAGTGTAAGGGGGTAAAAGGGAATTTTCATTAGGGGTGAAAATTCACGCTCATGCATTTTTTTCCCACTTTAGCGAGCATGAGTACTGATGAGTGCTTTGGTAAAGTAGAGTATTAAGAAAGTAATAGAGTAGGAGATGTATACCTAAACTAACAAGGAAGCATAGCACGGTCTAGTGAATCCAAAAGTGTAGGAGAGGACTTCATAGTTTCATGGAACCACAAAGCTGAAGTATGAAAGTGCCTCATAGGTTCACAGTCTTGCAAGGGGGGTATCCTTCAAGAAATCTTACATGAAGGAAACCAGAACAATCACCTTACAGCCCCATAGACCTATAAGGAACGTATCCCCTAAGAACTCTCGCATGAGGGAGACCGAGAAAATCACCTTACAAACCCATAGACCTGCAAGGAAGGTATCCCCCAAGAACTCTCACATGAGGGAGACCAAGTAAAGGGGACTCCACAGATTCAGAGATGGCGATGTGTTTACCTGCAGATAAAACACATCAGGAAGAAACCACCCAGGCCAGTGAATGGATAGTCATGCAAGCCATCACTAAATTTTAAGACTTTCAAAGGGGTACCTCGAGAACCCTTCAAAATGAAGGAGGGTCCACTCAAGGGATGTGCTATTTGAAAAGTAAAGTCTAGTTGGTCTACCCCAAAGCTAGATGTAAGGAGGCAAAGTAGGTCTAGTTGGGCTACCCCCAGACTAGACGAGAAGAAGTGAAATCAGTCTAGTCAGGCTTCCCTTTGACTAGATGCCAAGAAATTATTGAAATATTTCGAAGGGGTCCCTTGGGAACCCAACGTGAAGAGGAGGGGTCCACTCAAGGGACATGCTTGTTCCAAAGCTAATGTATTCCTTCTCGAATTGATCCATCACTAAGGAATCCTTTTGAAAGATGTTCACTTCATCAAGGAATTCAAAAGGAAGGATATGTGCCCATGTGAGGGGAAGACTAAGACCATTCCCACTTTAGAAGAGGGTTTTCACGTCCTTTCTTTATGAACCCATGATGAAGGAAACATATTATGCTAGGGCTTCGATCTGATAATGCAATTCTGGAAAAGAAGTCTGTGAAGGGTTTTCAAGAAAAGATTCATTTGGAAAATTTTTTTTTTATAAAGACCAAGTAATGTAGAAGAGCTATTGCCACACATGAAAGGGACAAATCAAGCAAATATGGGAGAAAGATAAAGAGAAAGATAGAGAAAAGAGATCACACATAGAGGGAACAGGGGGATATGGTTTTGTGTGGTCAAATCTATCTTTATTCATATATATTAGGTAATCATGATAAGAGGTGAAGGATCATCAATCCACAACCAGGTCAAGAAGAATGCATGAAAGGAAAAGTAAAGAGTAAAAAACTGGGTCAACATGGAAGGAGACCTAAATGAGCTCCCGATGCTTTAAATTGTCCCCAATTTACCGAGAGTTAATTACAAACATGGAAGAATGAAGATACACATAGAAGAAGGTTTACAACATAAACACCATGCCTATATCCAAGGACCAATAGGGGTGATGAGGGTCATCCAGGCACATATAGCATGATTATGGGGTAACACATCACAACACACAAACATCTAATCTAAAGATCAAGAAGAGGGTCTCTCCTTAAGACTAGTCAACCAAGAGTTCATCAGCTTCCCACTCTAGATCATTGTAGGGGGAAGGATGGTGATTCCGCAATGGTGTAATGTTAAGGGGAGGAGCTTCTGATCCTCCCACAATAAGGGCCAAGAAAGAATGACCTATAAGGTCTCCATTGCTCAAATCTTGTGGCTCCAAGGTCAATGACCTCGTAAATATTTTTAACAAGGTCAGAACTTCATCCACCGAGTTAAACATGCACTTAATGGGAGTGCCATGTTTCACCTCAGTGGATGGAGGAGTTTGCACTCGAGGTTCATCGCTAGGCTCATTGAGAGACTCAAGAGCGGTGACAAGCTTGAGGGAGGTCAGGGCTGGTTTCATTACTAGGATAGAACAAGTCAACTTGGGGCCACCTTTTAGAGAAGGTGGGCTCTTCTTACATCCTCCATTGCTAAAGAGGCAACGCTCTACCTTCTTGTTCATTGGAGGAGGTGAACTCCCCATAGATGAAATGAGGAGGGTCGAGGAAGAAGAGGAAAGAACCACAGTGGACACAACTGAAGTGTTAACCATATCCACAGGTTTTGGGAAAGGCAATACATTCAGGATGGAAGTCAACAAAGGTGGCTCTGTCGAAGGAGTGACAAACACTTGCACCTTTCAAGGCACATGTGCGCTCATAGCGGGAGCTGAGAGAGATTTAGTAAAAGGAGGGAAAGTGGAGGATGCAACAGGAGGTGTGGCCTTCTCCTCTTCCTTTTATAGGGAGGCTTGCTTGGATATGAAGGCCTTTTGCTGACACTTGCACTCACACACAAGGAAGTTTCTAGGACTCTTCAAACCGAAAGCCATACTTTGTGAAGGGATGGAAGTAACTACTTCTAGTGGGAAGGTAGACTCCTATATGGGAGAAGAAGGGGTAGGTTCAGAAATGGTAGGAGGAGTTGACTCTAATGCCTTGGGGGTGAGCCTCTTCCCATTCACTATTTTAGGTACAGGGACAGTAGAGGTCCTGGAGGTTGAGACATAGAGGACTCTCCATGGTGGGTTTTTTGTCTTCCATACCGAATGGACCTAGGTTTTGTCGGTAAGACAAGAAGATCAAATGTAAGACACTTGGCCTTTCACCAAGCGAGCACCATGGGATTCTCTCGTAAACATGAGACAAAAGTAGATGGTACCATGATAGGAAGAGAGGAAGCATCATGCTAAACAGTGGGAGAGGAAGAAGGAGGATGTTGAGACCACTTCTCTTCTTCTCTTCTACATGCCTTGGCAACCTCACTATCAGCTTTCAGACAAGCTCTATGTGAAACAACATAAGACAATAGAGGGTATCTCACCTTTGGCCTAGTGCACTCCTTCTTGTAATTTGATACATGTAGTGTAGGAGGTCCTTCCTAGGCGGGAGAGGACCAAGAGACACGGGCCAAAAGTAATCTAAGGTATAGCTTCCACGTGCAACTAGTGGTCTATAACCGGTGTCATGGACAACCTGTAGTGAACCTCCATGAATAAACTTTAGAAACTTGTGTAGAATCAAGGGGACTATGTTCATAGCTACTAACTAGTGTAATACCCCTCCATTTTGCTTCTTGTTCAGACAAATTTTCATGCTTTGTTTTGGTTTAAGCTACTATGACACTTTGCATACCTTTTCATGTGTGTTATTTGATCTCTATTTATAGAGTGACGAACTATTGTTTTGATTTGATGTGGTTTATCTGATGCTTGATTTGATATGCTTTAAGTGGTGTTAAATTACATGTTGTTGTAACATATTATTGTACATGAGATATTTGAAGTATTATGGAAGAGTTAGTATGATGAGTGTATTGGTGAATGGGATGGAATCACAAAACTCGCTTGTGAGCGCCCTGCGATTCCATGATTTCCTCTTCACAGTGTGTATTTTATGCTGCTTATATATGTATGATGTTGGTTACTTGGTTTTCAAGTTTGTAGGTACATGACATCGACTTCACCTGGTTTCACAAGTTTGAGTGTGTCGATCCAACGGTTAAGTTGAATGGGAGATGGTAGATAGGTAACTTGTGTCAAGCCTACACCCTAGCCATAGTGTGTCATCAGTCGTGTTTGTTGAGTCTTTGATTGCCTTGTTTTAATATTATTAATTCAGAAGGGTTCTTGATTATGGAAATAAGTATTTATAATTATTGCATTAAATAATGTTGATATTTATTTAATTAAAATTAGATATTGTTGATAGAAGTTTTATTTAAATTTTTTAATTTAATTTAATTTATTTAGTAAATTTAATTTAATCCAATGGGTTGAATTTATTTATTAAATAATTAAAATTAATTAATTAAATTTGATGTTGAGAAAATTAAAAGAAAAAGAGAATTTAATTTCATTTTGGAATTTAATTTTATTTGGTGGTAATTAATTTCAATTTGGAATTAAATTAGTATCTGGAATTATTAAATTAAATCGAAATTAAATTTGGTTGTTAGAAGATATTTTAATTTTGCCAGCATGTTAAGAGTTAAAATTAATTAAGAGGTTGAAATTTTATTCATAGAGAGAATTTTGGATTTTGAAAGAAGAGGAAAGCTTCTTCATGGGAGTGTGAGGATATTTTGGAGAGAGATTTTTTTGGGGAAGAATGAAAAATTGGAAAATGCACAGAGGATTGTAGAATTTCTTGGCTATAGGAATTGTTAAGGAATTATTCTTTGGTATTTGTTGTGATTATTGGATACTATTTTGGTGTTGGAATTACTGGGATTGCTGGATAGAAGCTGTGGAAGCTTTGGAGGAGGCTCGACATCAAATATTCATCTTGTCTGAAGCTTCTTGATACAGGTTCTTTACTTGTGTTATTTTATTGTTTATAATCTAAATTAGAAATTGAATTTTTCAATAAATTGTATTGTTAGATCCATTTAGGAAAGGATTTGATTTTAGAGAGAAAATTTTTAAAGCTTTTGTTGTTGTCGTGAAGATTTTTAGGAAAATTAAAACCTATGAATAGGAATTAAAATATATTTGTAAAATTTAATAGATCCAATCTCTAAATCAAACTTAGAGGAAAACAATATCTAGATTTGTTTTAGAAAATTAAACTTTTGCAGAAAAATGGATTTTTTCTTTGAATCCTCTGTACATTTTGTGGTGGAGAAACCTAGAGGATATTAGTTTTATATTGTAAACCTTTGTTGGAAATTCGTAGTCTCTTTCCCTAGATTTAAATTTGTGAAATTTATTTAAAAGATTCATTTTTAAAATCCTTTGTAGAAATTGTGTGTTCTCTGGAAATTTTATGTCTTCTTCCTATAGATGGATGTTTTGTAGATTTGCCCAATTTATCCAGTAAATTGAAATTATGTTTAAATATATATATATATATATATACATTGATATATATATATATATATATATATTCATTATGATATTGGAGATTTAATTTATTTTATTTTAAAAAAATCGTTGTTCGTACGACATGCTGGGAAAACGAAATTTGGAATTTCATTTATGTTTAAAGAAAAATAAATTGTATTTTAAAAAGAAATGTATATTGTTGGATGGTTGGTGGGGGCGGATATACCCCCACTGCCAACTGTACCACAGGTATGGGGGAGAGCACTGCCATGGCAGCATCGCTACCCCCAACAGATGGGACCAATTGTACATAGTACAGATCGACGCCCAATAATTTGGGTAGCCAGCTGTACAATGTACAGTTCGACGCCCAAGGCATCAGGGCCGGTTGTACTATGTACAGCCCGGTGGACCATTGATGGTTATATATATATATATTTAATTTAAATTTATTTGGAATTAAATTCTATTTGTTTGATTTTTGTGTTCAGAAATCGTGAGAAATTCTTTAGGTTTCGTAAATTTTTAATTGGATTAATGTTTAAATGTATATACATTATGTATATATTTATATATTATTTTAATATGAGTTTCTTTGATTTGAGTAAACAACAATATTTTTAGTTATGTATTTAATAAGTATATATCATGAGTATATATACATAATTATATATTAAAATATAATTATGTATGTATATTTTATGAATATATATTAAATATATATGTGGTTATTTTAAATAGTTTTTATTTTAGAATATTATATATTATGTTGATTGGAAAATGGAAGAAATTAATTGTAGAAGGAAATATGTTGTTTTTAAAAGTATTTGAAAAATGATTTTACTGTAGACGTAATTTAATTGTGATAATTAAATATTTTGTTAAATATTTAATATATCCAAAAATAGATTATTTCCTTTCCATTGCTTGTTGTAATTATTTCCCTTGTATTCATGATTGGGGAAAAAGGGTTATTTGAAGTTTTTTAGTGGTAAGTCTTCCAGAGGTTGTGGGTTGTCGATTTGTTATGTCAACCATTTGTATTTCCCTTGGGTAGTGATTTATGTTATTGGTTTCCTCCAAGTGTTTGGAGTGAGTTTCATTATATGTTGCCTCCTAGAGTTGGAGCGATTACATTGTCTAGTTTGTATGCACTTGAGTTACCCTTGGAGCTTAGTTTTGTATAGTATGTTGTCAATTAGAAGAGTGGATTTTGTTAGGCGCCAGAGCCCAAAGAGGTAAACTGAGTAACCTTCAGAGGTGATTTAATCAAGTGATAACTAAATTAATTTACTTAGTTGCTTAGAAAGTATTACACACTAATCAAGATAATTTAGCCTCACTTATAGACACAAGGGCTCATTTAGACTTGGGATGAGTGGGAAGGACTGGAATGGAAAGGTCAACTATCTTGTCCTTATGAGAGGTAGTCAATTCCACATGAGTGAGTATGAGGGTCGGGATTCGGTTGAGGTCACCAGGATTACTGGAGCCTATGAAGATTGCTAGAGGAGATCTCATGAAGAACTGTGCAATGAAACTTTGTCTAGGACAACATTGGTATTGTTTTATGTGTATGGATTTCTTATCATACTTGATGAAATTATATGTCTAGAAGAAATGTGACCATGTTAGAGTTGGACTTATACTGTACATTTTTTTAGTTGAGTTAGTATGTGTCAGTACGAGTCTGCTTATGGTTAGAGGTTGTTGAGTTTGTCCATGTTACATTGTTACTATCTCCTAGCATGGGGGGTGGGCCTTCAGGTACCACTTGGTTGGGTGGAACATGCACCATACACCATTGGGTCCCCCTTTATCTTCAGTACTTGGTGGTGAGACATCCAGTTGGATAGCTCATAGATCTTGTTTTAATTCAAGCATTGTAATATTTCAATTTGTTATAAGTTAGTTTACCCCTCTTATGTTTACGAGGTGGATTTATGTAATTGTAACACATTTGAACTATTGCCTCATTCTGGGAATGAGAGATGTAACCATTTGATTAACTTAATGAATTTATATCTTGGTTGTTTATCTCATTATGATATGTTGTATCTTTATGTTGTTTTAATACTTATTTCATAAAGTAATTATTGCTATGGTTATATGTTGATGTATGTGTGGGTTTAAGTAATCCTGGTTACGTAACCTTAGAGGATGTTGTCAATTGTAGGTGAACTTGTATGTTTAATTCACTTTAATAATTAAAAAAATTGGTATGCTTTTATAGTGAATTGAAACTTCCTCTAGTGTTGTGTGGCGGGGCATTACAGCTAGGGGATAGCTAGCTTCACTTTGAAGAGTTCAAACCTCGAGATGATGTTGAACTTAAGGCTCACAAATTTAGGTCCAACAAGGACTGATAAGACAATACTCCCTATAGGAGGTACAAAAAGTTCATTATGCATGTGGATGGTACTCTCAGGTGCATCATACCCATCCTTATGTAGGAAGTTAATCAACATGATATCCTCAGATATGATATTCACTTGGGATGTCGGATCAATGAGAACACCTGCTACAGTATTCTTGTTTATCCTCACACAAATGTAAAGAGGAGATGGGTCTCTATTGAAGCCCATTGGTAGGTCCTATGAGGTGAAGGTTATGCTAGTACCAATACTCACATTCTACGCAGAGGGAATAGGTTGATTTAAGAAAGAGGCCATCGTGCATACCAAAAATTACTTCAACAAAGCCTCCCAAGGTTTGTGGGATAGGATAGTGACCTAATTGAGGTTTTGTTATGCAACACTTTGGCACCTTCCGACTATGCCTACTAGGGGTCACAAGTTGGTTTGTGAGGCAAGAGCCTCACAACACTCACACTTATGACACTCCTAGGATACGAGGAAAGGAGCTTTTAGTATCACAAAATGGAACCAAAATGGTTCACGTTGGGTTCACCAAAAATGTAAGAGAGGGTGACCAACCACTGCAAGGCCTCAGGTCATGAAAGGCCAAGAGTGGAAAGGCTGCCCTAACTTACCTCAGTTTAAAGGATGGTTAGGATAGGAGGGATGATAATGATCAGGATTATGTGTCCTTCAACAACTCTGCAAACCTGGGAGTTGGAAAGAGACCAGATGAGTCAATTTCTAGAGTCAACTCTACATCTTAGGTGGCTCTTTGTTAGAGGATAGAAGTGTGGTTCTAGGACGATAGTGCAATGTGCTGGAATCTCATACGTGCTATTAGATCCGTACGACTAAAAAACCAGAGAAATGAGGTTAGAATCCTGAAAGAGGACTTATAATCTAGTTTAGTAGTTTCACGAAGTAAAGAAAAAGACTAGGAAAAGTGAAAGGTAGATACAAATATGATGAAATAAGTATATTACTACAAGAGTGAAGAAGAAAATTTTGTAGAATGATCCTCTTGCCAGCTTGCTCTGAGATCTCTCCACCTGCAAAAAAAAAAAGGGGGAATGTTGGGGCTGTTTAGGGGCCTACCTCAGTCAGACCCCCATTTTGGTGTTTCCACCTCCACAGACAGCCAAGTTTGCAATGATAGAAATAATGATAAAGAAATAATACAAGCTACGTATACAAGAAACGCTACAAAAAAGTACATGCTTACTCAACCAAATATGATATAGAAGATGAGAGGAGCTTACCACCTCTATCCAAAGCTCTCAAGGCTTGTGGAGGAGTGAATGAGAGGAACTCAAGCCTCTGTTGTGATGGTGTTTGTCTTGTGCTCACACTATTGGAGTGATGGAGTGGTAGATTGCTACAATGGAGTGAAAAATACTACTACAAATCTTGAAAGCGGATTCTCAAAGCATGGAGAAAGTGTTCCAACCTATTCCAAACTTGATAATGGAAGAATGGAGTGAGAATATGAAGGAGAAGATGAAAAACAACCATATTCGGGTCAGCCAACTGAAGAGGGGTGTTACACATCGACTTCCAATAGAAAGTGTAACATCTCTAGCCACAAGAATCTACTAGGGATGTAAGTTTGTCATACATATGTATGTGTGTAATGTAGGCATCCTTGATAAAACTGCCTCCACTGACACACAAATAGGGCACCAAGTATGATGCAAGCAACGGGCTTATGTGAATTTAAGCCCCCACCTTAGGTTTTCTAAAGTGTAAGTGGGTAAAATGGAATTTTCTTTAGGGGTGAAAATTCATGCTCATACACATTTTTTATCTTTTTATGATCTTATCTTATTGATTTATCTTAATATCACATTCCCAAGATCTCTTGAGGATATCCATAAGGATTTAGAGAGGAAGGAATGTATATATTGATTGTTGATTTTTTTAATTCTATTTGTTAAATGTTTTTATGATACTACCATGGTAAATACTTGCTTTATTCAGTGTGTGGAAGTTATTTGGATGCAATTCATGTAGCAGTTGCATATTAGGTACTCCATACCTCTGTGTAACTAGCCTGAAATATTTTGAAACTTCTCACCCATACATCTAATAGGATTTTGGTATGATTGGTATGAGCAAGAATATTCTTTGTTTGCAGAGTTAAAGTACACACAATAGATACAATGCCACCTTGTTCATTAATATATAGGTGCATCATGTTTGTTTGCTACATCAATAATAATTACTAAAAATACAAAGTATCTATGAAAGAAAAATAAAACTCATCAATGACTAACAACATCCATTTTCATCTAATCAATAGCTCCATACAACATCACAAATATCATTAATACCACATGCACCTTGCATCCACAAATTCATTAGTACATATCATGACCATAATAAAATAATAAACATCATACACCATATATCATAATCCATTGCATAACGTAATATATTGACATCCGTCTGTAACGCCCCACCACACAACCCTAGAGGAAGTTGCAATTAACTACTTAAACAGACTAATTTTATTTATTTAATTAAGAAAAAATAATAAGCAAGTTCACTAACTAATGCCAACAACCTCTAAGGTTACGAGACAGAGGTTAAATAGAACCTCAACAAAAAACCTGAATTAAACCATGTCATTTAATTACTAAATAAATTAAACACATACATTCTATAACACCCCTTTGTTTTCCTTTCTGGACTAGACAGTGTGTCCTTGTTTTGTTGTGATTTATGTTTCTAGATAGTCAGATACTTTATCTTGTGTATTTGATCGCTATTTATAGAGCAGCAAACTATTTTATGTGATGTGATGTGGTTTATCTGATGCTTTATTTTACATACTTTAATTGGTGTAATGATGTTAGTGGATGTAACATGTGTTTGCATATGAGATTATTGGATTATGTTGGAAGTGTTAGTTATAATGATTGTATTGGTGAAGGGGACGAGTTTGCATCACTCGCTTGCGAGCGCCCTACGAATCTGTGATTTCTTCTTCACGGTGTGTATTATATGTTAGTTATATTATATGATGTGTTTTACTTGATTTCCAAGTTGCAGGTACATGACATCGACTCCACCTGGTTTCACAGGTTTGAGCATGTCGATCCAATGGTTAAGTTGAACGGGAGATAGTAGCTAGGTAACATGTGTCAAGTCTATGCCCTAGCCTTAGTGTGTCATCTGTCTTGGTTGTTGAGTCATAGTTTACTTTATTTTAATGTTATTTGATTCAGAAAGGTGCATGTTTATGAAATTAATTTTCAGAATGATTGCATTGATTAAATGTTGTAATTATTTAATATTGAAATTAAAATCATGCTTAGAAGTTATATTTCAAGTTATTAATAAAGTTTAATTTAATTAAATTTAATCTCAAAAGGGTTGAATTTAGTTATTAAATAATTAAAATTAATTAATTAAGTTTTATTTGGTTAAATTAAATAAAAGCAAAAAAAATTGAAAGATATTTTAAATTGAAAGTGATTTTTCGAAAATGGAAATTATATTAATATTTTATTATTCAATATTGCATGCAAATCAGATTTGGTTGTTTAAGATATTTTAGATTTAGGTCACAAGTGCATGTTGAATTTATTGGAAGATTTTGTTGCAAATTCATTTCACGGAGAGAATTTTGGGGAGGAAAAGCTTCTTCAGGTTTGAGAGGATATTTTTGGAAAAATTGCACAGAGAAGGGTTTGAAGAGGTTTTTGATTATAGAATTGATTTTAGGAAATTTTGTTTACATTGGTTGAGCTTTTGGATTGGTTTATTGCTTGGATTCATTGCACGATTGAAGAGAATTTGTGAGATCCTTGGAGAAGTGCTTTGTATCAGAAATTCATCTTTTCCTATAGCTTCAAAATCCAGGTTTTTGTTCTGTGTTTTCTTGTTCTTGTTTGTTCAAAACAAATATATGTTGTTTAAGAAATTTGTTTGTTGAATTCATTGGGAATTAGGATTTATTAATGGAAATTAGATTTAAATTAATCTGAAATTTGGGAAAGATTGTATAAATATACTGTAGGATTTAATTTTGTAAATTGGGGAAATTTTAGAATCATTGTTAAATTTAAACCTTAGATTGTGCATCAAACATAGATTGTTGAAGATATTTTATCCCTTTAGAAAACAATTAGATCTGGTTTTGAAAACAAATCCTCTGGAGAAAATTTGTAATGGAGAAAATTAGATCCCCTTTAGTTTTCCTATTTTTGTACTTTTAGGAATTTAAAGGAATGGTTTTAAAATAATTCAGTTTTTAAATCTCTATGAATATAGGAATGTATTTTGGAAAATTTTATTTATTTTCCGATAACTAGTTATTTTTGTTTAATCTGCCTAATTTTACCAGTAAATGAAATTCTGGGTTAATATATATACATTATATGTATTATATTCTCAAATATATATACACACAACACATATATATATATTAAATGGTTAAAGATTAAATTTATTTCTTTTATCAAAATCGTCGTACGTGGATTTGCCATCCATCACCTGTACGAAATTGAATAATTCGAAATGGCTTTTGAATTTATTTATTTTTGGATTGTTAATTAAATGGAGGTGGGAGTCAAAGCCCCACCATCCACTTTATCATTGTACATAGTACATGGGTGGGGAGAGGTGCTGCCCATGTGACAATGTGCCCACCATATAGGGGGACGCGTTGTCCCATGGGAAGCGTTGCCCCCATTCCTAGTTCGTGGGGAGTGACTGGCTTGTACCAGGTACAACCGACACACCCACTGTCATATATTTGATTTAACATTTGTATTAAATGAAATTCCGATGCACCACTATCATAAAATTTTTATATATTATATTATGTGTTTGACACAGTGTCCTTTCCTGTGCGACTGTCCGAAAATCAATGGATTTTGGGATTCACTATTTCAAGTTCCTTTTTGGTTAACTTTTATTTATTTTAGGATTTCAACATGATTCGATGTAAATTTAATTATATGAACATATTCCATTTGGAGTATATTAGGTTTTATTTAATTATTATATATATTAATATATTAAATACTGATGTAGAAGATTTAAACATTAGTAATTTTAATTAATTTGTAATATATTATGTTGATTGAGGAATAATAGGATATTAAGTGAAATAGAGGAATTTAAATGAATTATAGAAATTAGATGTGTTAGTTGTGTAGCTGAAAGATATATTTTCTTGCATGAGTATATTGATTTAAAATGAATCAATACTTTGTTTTGCTAAAACTAGAATTTATCCTTTCCTTGTAAAAGTAAAGGTAATTATTTTAGTTTATTATTTATTTGATTGAAGTAATTGGCTATTTACTGAAAAGTATTAAATAGGGAAATGGATTTAAGATATCCAAAAATATAGCGTATTTCCTTGCCTTTGCTTATTGTTATTATTTTTCCTTACATTCATGATAAGGGGAAAAAGGGTTATTTGAGTTGACCCAGTCATTGGTTTTTGACCTTGTCAATGTTACCTATTGATTGAAGATGGATTTAGGAAATCCAAATATTAGATTTGAATTATGACTTGAAGCTTTTTGGTAGCTTTATTGTCAAGTTGCATTGTGGGTTATGGGATTAAGTGTTAGTCCAAATTTGTAAGTCTTCCAGAGGATCTTAGAGGATGAGGGTTGTCGATTCATTATGTCAACCAGTTGTTTTTCCCTTGGGTCGTGCATGGTGTCTTTTCAGTAATTTACTCAGTTTCCATGAACGGGGATGTTTTGTACCTCTTATGAAAGGAATGGACTATGTGTTTGTTGCCTCCAAGATGTTTGGAGTGAGTTCTATTATTTGTTTCCTCCTTGAGATGGAGTGGTTAAGATACCTAGGTTGTATGCACTTGTGTTTCCCTTGGTGATTAGTTTGTTTGTGTGTTGTCCATTAGAAGAGTGGCTTTTGTTAGGAATCAGAGCCCAAAGAGGTAAACCGGTTAACCTTCAGAAGTGATTTAATCAAGTGATAACTAAATTAATGTACTTAGAAGATTAGGTGGTACTTCTCACTAATCAAGATAATTTTTCCTCGCTCATAGACACAAGGGCTCGTTTAAACTTGGGATGAGTGGGAAGTCTTGGAATGGCAAGGTCATCTATCTTGTATGTACAAAAGGTATTTGATTCCACATGAGTGAGTATGGGGGCTGGGATTCGGTTGAGATCACCAGGATTACCAGAGCCTATGAAGAATGCCCAAAGGAGATCTCATGACTGACTATGCGATGAAACTCTGTCTAGGAAAACAGTTGGTATATGTTTTGTGTGTATGGTTCTCTGAACATAATTGATCTATTTTATGTTTGGAAGCAATGTGACCTATGTCAGTGATGTGAAATTTGTACTTGATTTGTACTTGAATTGTACTTGTTTAGTTCATATGTTTGGTTGAGTCAATATGAATCTACCTTTGGTTAGAGGTTGTAGATCTTGTCCATGTTATGTTGTTACTATCTCCTAGCATGAGGGGTGGAACATGCACCATACACCGTTGGGTCCCTCGTTACCTTCAATACCTGGTGGTGAGACATCTATATGGACAGCTCGCGGGTTCTTGTTTTAAATTCTAGCATTGTTTTATTTCAAATTGTATGTTATTTTATCCCTCTTATGTTTATGAGGTGAGATTCTGTAATTGTAACACTTATGTACTATTGCCTCATTTAGGGAATGAGTGATGTAACTATTTTATTATGTTAATGATTATGAGAATTGTACCTTGGATGTTTATCTTATTATGTTATGTAGTATCCTTATGTTGTATGATGTTTATTTCATAAAGTTATTTAATGCTATGGTTCTATGTAAGATGTATGCGTGGGTTTAAGTAATCCCAACCTTGTAACCTTAGAGGTTGTTGTTAATTAGTAAGTGAATGTGTATGTTAATTACACTTTATAAAAAAAAAAACTGTTCACTTAAGTCGTTAATTATAACTTCATTTAGGGTTACTTGGCGGGGCATTACACATTCCAAATAAGATAAATTACAACAAGCATAAGAGATAAATTCCAATTCAATTTATCCAAATTAAATAATAAGATTACATCTCTCATTCCTCGAATGAGGTAAGTCCAAAAAACATAATTACAATTACAACTTCCACCTCGATAACAACTAAGGGGTAATAAAATGCAAGAACCATTGAAATGAGATAAAGCAAGAACTGAAATTGAAACCCACGAGCTCTCCAACTAGAAATCTCGTATAAATGAACAAGAAGAAAGAACCCAACGGATTTAGGTACACGCCACCCAACCAAGTGGAACCCAAAGGCCCACCCCCCATGCTAGGAGATAGTAACAAGGAATCCTAGTCAAGACCATCTACCTCTAGACATAGACTAACACATAACTGAACCAAACTGACATATCCAACACATGTACAACACAAGTACAACTCAAATACCATGCAAGTACAACACAAGTACAACTCTAATGGTCACATTGCTTCCATAAATAAAGCAGATCAAGTATGTTATGATAACCATACACACATAATCAAACACCAACCATGGTCACATTAGGTATGTTATGGAGACCATACCCACAATAAACAAGTACCAACTATTGTCCTAGACAAAGTGTCATCACATAGCTCATCATGGGTTTACCTCTGGGAATCTTCATAGGCTCCAACCAACATAAAGGGTTGTCCTGGTGGCCTCTACCAAATCCTAGCCCCCACACTCACTCATGTGGAATCATATACCTTTCGTACAGAAAAGATAGATGACCTTGCCATTCCAAGCCTTCCCACTCATCCCAAGTCTAAACGAGCCCTTGTGTCTATGAGTGAGGTAAAATTATCTTGATTAGTGAGAAGTTAGTCCTAATCTTCTAAGTATTTTTTTAGTTATCACCTGATTATATCACCTCCAAAGGTTTCCCAGTTTACCTCTTTGGGCTCTGGCCCCTACGGAAGCCACTCTTCTACTTGAGAACATACCAAACTTAACCAAATACCATCCATTCACCAAGGGTAAAAAGTGCAACAAACAAGATATCACGACCACTCCTTTCTCAGGAGGCAACATAAAATGAGACTCGCTCCAACACTCGAGCCAACAACCCACATAACAAGGTCACTCCTTACAAGGAGACACGGATCCCATAATCCACTCGTTTCACAAGAGACACAAAATATACCCATTTGCGGAAACTAGGCAAACACTGACTAAACACCATGCACTACCCAAGGAACTCACAATAAGTTGCCAAACACAACACAACAACCCACATAACTGAAAACCCCATCTGGAAGACTTATTAAACTCTATAACTCCATTCCCCAAAATAAGAACACGAAGGGAATATTCACTAAAGGCACATGAAATAAACTACCTTTGGGTATTCTCAATCCATTTTCTCATTACATTAAGTAATTATTGCATCAATAAAACTGAATTAAAATACGTCTTTTCAAATAAGGGAGAAATTAACACTAATCATTTAATTTCCCTACTTGCATTTAAATAATGAAAAATCAACTAGTCTATTATATAAATCAAATATGGTGCTTTAAAATAAATATTGTTTCCTCATTTCAATATAGTCATTTTAAAACAAATATTTAACTTGACTTGAAAACGTATTATTTTAAAGTCAAAACTATTTTCCTTTAAAAATAATGTTTAAAAATGAAACAATAATTTAATTTAATTCATGCCATAAGAAAAATAAACCAAAATTACTTAAATATATATACATATAATATATATATATATATATATATATATATATAACTATGTCATTCATATATATATATGTATTACATATATACCCATTTGATCATATGAAACAAAAATATATATAATATAATATTAACTATTAATACATATTATAATTAATATAATACATATTAATAGTCGATATTATAATCTCAATAATATTAATATATATATTATTATAAAATAAATATCTTTTATTAATAATATAATTTTTTTTATTTTAATAAAAAAAAAAATTAGAAAAGTAGGCCACATTTCCTTTTCGGGCCGTGCACTTTCCTCAGGCCATGCGCTAGGGTTTTGGCACGGCTTACATAGTCGGCCAAGCTTAGGTGGCGATTTTTGAATGGGCGATGGCAAAGAGGGTGAGGTTTACCAGGGCAGCGGCGGTCGGCTCCCACTGGGCTGCCGACTGTGTAAACACAGCCGACCTCCCCATAGTGGTGGGTGTGGCTGTGTAAACACAGCCGAACCCACCACTGTGGGTGGCAACTGTGTTTCCACAGTCATCCCACCACAGTGGGTGGCGGTTGTGTTTCCACAGTCATCCCACCACAGTGGGTAGAGTCGGTCATGGCAAGGGTTTGTGGGGGATTACGCTGGGCGTGGGCCCCCCCCCTCCGCTGCCCACAAAATATTTTCTTTAATTTTATATTTTTACAAACCTACAGATTTTGAAATTTGCACCTCTTCCAAGGGGCATTTTGAAACATTTTCAATAGCATAACCTTTAACATAGAATATTATATTATATATATGTGTGTGTGTGTGTATATATCAACATATATACATATATATATATTTAAAAATCCACAAAAGATAGTTGCATGATTAATTGAGAAAGAAAATATTCAAAACCCAATTCCAACCAAGAACACAAAATTTTTATGCGAGAACTCAAGCCAAAATAGGGGTTTATAATATGCTACAATTTTTTAACATGAAGTTTTCAACTTTGATCTGGTTTTGAATTTTCCATCATGCATTCCAAACAAAAAACATTTATAACTATATTTACAAACAATTAAAACTAAAGAAATGAACCTGGTATTTTGAATTTGAAGAGGTCTAGATGATGCTTAGCTTCCAACCTTGCTTCCAAATCCAATTCCACAAATTTTCACAGCTTCAATCCAAAACCCACAAAAATGCAACAATTCTTCCTCCCTCTATTTTCAATTTTCCAAAATTTTCATAATCCAAAATTGAAAAGAAAATTTCAATAATAAAGAAATTCCAAAAATATCTCCAAAATATCAGTGCAACCACCCTCATCAATTTGAGAAAACAGAAAATAGAAAATATCTCATTTTTTCAATTTTTGAATTCAAACTTCTAAAAATGCAATTTAAATCATTTTCTTTTATTTTCAATTTTAATTTCAATTTCCAATTAAAATATCAATCAATTCAAACAAGAACTTAATTCAATTTAATTAATTTAATTAATTCAATAAAATGAAGCTAATCCAAGATTAACTCATTTTATTAATTAAATTAAATTAAATTAATTAATTAATTAAATGACATCTTCGAACATAAAAACTAAATTAATTTAATTAATAACTTAAATACAAGAAACCCATTTAATTACCTTTTTCTAACTTGAAATTAAATAACGAAGAGTGAGAACAATATTCAAAGCAACACAACCCGACAAACACCTGATGACATACTAGGACTAGGGTGACGACTTGGCACGAAAAACCTAGCTACTATCTCCCAATCAAATACCATTGGGCATCGAACACGTTCCAACCTATGAAACTAGGTGGAGTTGATGTCTTGTACCTATCAACTTGAAAATCAAGTAAACAACAACATATAATATGAACAGCATAAAATACACACCGTGAAGAGGGAATCACGGGATCGCAGGGCGCTCGCAAGCGAGTGATGTGATACCATCCCCTTCACCAATACAATGCAACTAACTGAAAAATCTAACATATTAATATAATTCAAAGCATAAAAATCATTAATTTGAATATCCATAATGATAACATCATATTAAAATACCATCACATCAAAAGATAACATTAACGTCGCTTTATGGATAGCGATCAAATAGCAGCCGAGTACCATATTCAAGGTACTAACAAAAAGAACACATAACAAGGCATCGAAATATCCAGAAAAACATGAAGCAACATAACAACACAAGGACACACTGTCCAACCAGAAGGAAAAATGGAGGGGTATTACATCCTCCCCCCCTAGGGTTAGGCTTACTCCTCGAAGCCTACAAACACGTAGGGATATAACTCCCTCAAACATAATGCACCAAATCAAAACCTCGTCTACACACCAAGGTATTAAGTGAGGTACACAACTTAAAAGCCTACACAACTGAAAGCTTAATGGCTCCATCATAATCCCAGAGTACCCAGTGTTTAAACCTAGGCTCTGATACCATGTGTAATGCCCCACCACACAACCCTAGAGGAAGTTACAATTAACTACTTAAACGGACTAATTTATTTATTTATTTAAGAACAAATAATAAGCAAGTTCACTAACTAATGCCAAAAACCTCTAAGGTTATGAGACAGAGGTTAAATAGAACCTCAACAAAAAACCTAAATTAAACCATGTCATTTAATTACTAAATAAATTAAACACATACATTCCAAACAAGATAAATTACAACAAGCATAAGAGATAACTTCTAGTTCAATTTATCCAAATTAAATAATAAGATTACATCTCTCATTCCCCAAATGAGGTAAGTCCAAAAAACATAATTACAATTACAACTTCCACCTCGATAACAATTGAGGGGTAATAAAACACAAGAACCACTGAAATGAGATAAAGCAAGAACTGAAACTGAAACCCACGAGCTCTCCAACTGGAAGTCTCGTCCACATGAACACGAAGAAAGAACCCAATGGATTTAGGTGCATGCCACCCAACCAAGTGGAACCCAAAGGCCCACCCCCCGTGCTAGGAGATAGTAACAAGGAATTCTAGTCAAGACCATCTACCTCTAGACACAGACTAACACATAACTAAACCAAACTGACATATCCAACATATGTACAACACAATTACAACTCAAATACCATGCAAGTACAACACAAGTACAACTCTAATGGTCACATTGCTTCCAGAAATAAAGTAGATCAAGTATGTTATGAGAACCATACACACAGAATCAAACACCAACCATGGTCACATCAGGTATGTTACGAAAAACCATACCCATAATAAACAAGTACCAACTATTGTCCTAGACAGAGTGTCATCACACAGCTCGTCATGGGTTTACCTCTGGGAATCTTCATAGGCTCCGACCAACATAAAGGGTTGTCTTGGCGGCCTCTACTGAATCCTGGCCCCCACACTCACTCATGCGGAATCAAATACCTTTAGTACAGAAAAGATAGATGACCTTTCCATTCCAAGCCTTCCCACTCATCCCAAGTCTAAACGAGCCCTTGTGTCTATGAGTGAGGTAAAATTATCTTGATTAGTGAGAAGTTAATCCTAATCTTCTAAGTATTGTTTTAGTTATCACTTGATTATATCACCTCCGAAGGTTTCCCAGTTTACCTCTTTGGGCTCTGGCCCCTATGAAAGCCACTCTTCTACTTGACAACATACCCAACATAACCAAATACCATCCATTCACCAAGGGTAGTAAGTGCAACAAAAAAGATATCATGACCACTCCTTTCTTGGGAGGCAACATAAAATGAGAGTCACTCCAACACTGGAGGCAACAACCCACATAACAAGGTCACTCCTTACAAGGAGATGCGGATCCCATAATCCACTCCTTTCACAAGAGACACAAAACATATCCGTTTGCGAAAACTGGGCAAACAATGACTAAACACCATGCACTACCCAAGGAACTCACAATAGGTTGACAAACACAACACGACAACCCACATAACTGAAAACCCCATATGGAAGACTTATTAAACTCTATAACTCCATTCCCCAAAACAAGAACATGAAGGGAATATTCACTAAAGGCACATGAAATAAACTACCTTTGGATATTCTGAATCCATTTTCTCATTACAATCAGTAATTTATTGCATCAATAAAACTGAATTAAAATATGTCTTTTCAAATAAGGGAGAAATTAACATTAATCATTTAATTTCCCTACTTGCATTTAAATAATGAAAAATCAACCAGTCTATTATATAAATCAAATACATTGCTTTAAAATAAATATTGTTTCCTCATTTCAATATAGTCATTTTAAAACAAATATTTAACTTGACTTGAAAACATATTATTTTAAAGTCAAAACTATTTTCTTTTAAAAATAATGTTTAAAAAAGAAACAATAATTTAATTTAAGATATCATATTTTTCCATTTGCTCAATTTAATTTAATTCATGCCATAAGAAAAATAAACCAACATTATTTAAATATAAATACATAATATATATATATATATAACTATGTCATTCTTACATATATATATATGTATTACATATATACCCATTTGATCATATGAAATAGAAATATATATATATTAATATTATATAATATAATATTAACTATTAATACATATTATAATTAATATAATACATATTAATAATTGATATTATAATCTCAATAATATTAATATATATATATTATTATAAAATAAATATCTTTTATTAATTATATAATTTTATTTTATTTTAATAAAAAAAAACAAATTCGAAAAGTAGGCCACGTTTCCTTTTTGGGCCACGCACTTTCCTTTTGGCGCGGCTTACACAGCCGACCAAGTTCGGGTGGCGGTTTTTGAATGGGTGACGATGGAGAGGGCAAGGTTTACCAGGGCAGAGGTTGTTGGCTCCCACTGGGTGGCCGACTATGTAAACACAGCTGACCTCCCCACAGTGGTGGGTGCGGCTGTGTAAACATAGTCGAACCCACCACTGTGGGTGGCGGTTGTGTTTCCTCAGCCATCCCACCACAGTGGACAGAGCCGGCTGCGGCAAGGGTTTGTGGGGGGTTGTGTTGGGCATGGAACCCCCCACTCGCCTCCCATGGGAGGGGCGGTGGGGGTGACCCACAAAGTTTCTCTTAAATTTCTTTTTTTTTACAAACCTACAAATTTTGAAATCCGCGCCTCTTCCCAAGGGCATTTTGAAACATTTTCAATAGCATAACCTTTAACATAAAATATTATATTATATATATGTGCATATATCAACATATATACATATATATCTATATATATATATATATATATATATATATATATATTTAAAAATCCACAAAAGATAGTTGCATGATTAATTGAGAAAGAAAATATTCAAAACCCAATTCCAACCAAGAACACAAAAATTTTATGAGAGAATTCAAGCCAAAATAGGGGTTTATAATATGCTACAATTTTTTAACATGAAGTTTTCAACTTAGATCTGGTTTTGAATTTTCCATCATGCATTCCAAACACAAAACATTTATAACTGTATTTACAAACAATTAAAACTAAAGAAATGAACCTGGTATTTTGAATTTGAAGAGGTCTAGATGATGCTTAGCTTCCAACCTTGCTTCCAAATCCAATTCAACAAAAATGCAACAATTCTTTCTCCCTCTATTTTCAATTTTCCAAAATTGAGAAGAAAATTTCAATAATAAAGAAATTCCAAAAATATCTCCAAAATATCAGTGCAACCACCCTCATCCATTTCAGAAAATAGAAAATAGAAAATATCTCATTTTTTCAATTTTTGAATTCAAACTTCTAAAAATGCAATTTAAATCATTTTCTTTTATTTTCAATTTTAATTCCAATTTCCAATTAAAATATCAATCAATTCAAACAAGAACTTAATTCAATTTAATTAATTTAATTAATTCAATAAAATGAAGCTAATCCAAGATTAACTCATTTTATTAATTTAATTAATTAATTAATTAAATGACATCTTCGAACATAAAAACTAAATTAATTTAATCAATAACTTAAATACAAGAAACCCATTTAATTACCTTTTTCTAACTTGAAATTAAATAACGAAGAGCGGAAACAATATTCAAAGCAACACAACCCGACAAACACCTGATGACATACTAGGACTAGGGTGACGACTTGGCATGAAAAACCTAGCTACTATCTCCCAATCGAATACCATTGGGCATTGAACACGCTCCAACCTGTGAAACCAGGTGGAGTCGATGTCCTGTACTTGTCAACCTGAAAAATCAAGTAAACAACAACATATAGTATGAACATCATAAAATACACACCGTGAAGAGGGAATCACAGGATCGCAGGGCGCTCGCAAGCGAGTAATGCGATATCATCCCCTTCACCAATACAATGCAACTAACTGAAAAATCTAACATATTAATATAATTCAAAGCATAAACATCATTAATTCGAATATCCATAATGCTAATCCAAAACATGTCATAATGATAACATCATATTAAAATACCATCACATCAAAAGATAACATTAATGTCGCTTTATAGATAGCGATCAAATAGTAGCCGAGTACCATATTCAAGGTACTAACAGAAAGCACACATAACAAGGCATCAAAATATCTAGAAACACATCAAGCAACATAACAACACAAGGACACACTATCCAACCAAAAGGCAAAACGGAGGGGTATTACACCATCACATAGATATATAAATCATACATCCATCCAATCATAGAAATGCATCAAAAAAAGTACAAAAAATGAGCATGAATAAATAATCAACACATATAAGCATCCATAATCATCCATAAGCATCTCATAACACATAATAAGCCACATTGAAACATGGTATATCTCATATATCATCAAAAAAAAGAATTTCATATACATTAGAAAATATCATGTGTGATATCCATATATATATATATATATATGTATATATACACGAGGCCTCAGTTGGTCCAATGTATGTATATACAAAATATCGTGTCTACACAAGTCTCTAAAACAATAACATCATATAAGATCAAGTAAGAATCAGCCTTGTTGGCATCTTGTGGTGGGTATCCATGTTGCTATTGGCTCTGATGAGGAGATGGATGTGGGACAATTGGAGATTGATGAGTTTGTCTTACTAATTTTCCTCTAGATTCCACCCCTATCACTATGCTCGACTCTTTAAAACAAGGGTATCTCTTGGCCCAAGGAATAAAAGCCTTGTATAAAGTCAAATAATAGGTACACCACTGTAATAGCTAATCATGCTCGGCTTGATACTGATCAAGGGGAAAAAAGGAGGCTAGTGAAATATTTGTAGCTAACCTTTGTTGATGCTCAATAACCAACTTTTTCCTCAAGGCAACTCTCTATTGTTGAAAACCATCTCACTCTATAGTAAGAATGACAAATTGACCCTCGATAGCCTACCTCTGCACAATCTTCACATTCCTCTCAATAACTCGAACATCTTTGTCTTGTGGTCAACTAGGCTATTTGAGCCGCTACTACTGCATCCCCCTATGGTGGAGGACCCTATGGTACATGTTGGTCCTCAAGCTGTTGGTCCTGTTGTTGTTGATGCTACCCATCATCCTACCCCTAGGCACTATCTAGCTATTCCACAATGATCTAAAGCCTTTTTCTATCACTCGTCCTTCCTATAATGTCGACCACCCTTTGAACCTATCCCATGACTAGCCCAATGCTAGCAAGATATGTAAACCATAATGTGATATGATGGGCCCACCACTAATCATAATCCCAAGTAGTGCTAGAATTTTCTACACCTACTACCCATCCCTATCCAAATGGGAAAATTCATCTAAAATCTACAACACCCATGGAGGAGGTTCTCAACCCTCACACTCTAACCTCTTAGGTTGTTCACTTGAACTGTGCATGATAGTTATCACCAAAACATTTCTAGAACTTTTTGAACTATCAAAGAGCCCTTTCGAGAAGATAACACTCTAACAAAGTGTCCACATGGCCTATAAGCCATTGTGTTTTTCAATGAAATGTCAGCTTATCCATGTCATCGTGCTAGGCCTCACAACCTAGCCATGGCCTCCAAATAAACTCTACCTTTTCATTAAAAAATGTCACACCAATAGGGTAACTTATTGGGCTAGTTGTAGTGCATGAAATCTAAATGTATGTAATAAAATGGATCATCAAGGTCTCGATCTAGAACACCATCTAGCCTCATCACTAGGATATGCTCCCTAACCCATACATGTAGAAGTGTCATCCTTGGATAAATAGCACTGTTGCCATGATAAGCAACCTCATACATGTCTCTATATAAGTGTGCCAAAATACATGGGCCCCATGCATACCTCATACCATACTCTATCATCTACTCAATGCAGATGCCCCAACCAATAGGAAAATTCCTACCTCTATGATCGGACACCACAAGCCCCATGATCAATCCAGCTTGGACGATCAATATAAGATTGACACTATTAATGAATGAAGACAATTCTATCTCTAAATCCACCACATGTAGCCATCAAACACTAAGTACTCACTGCATGGCCAAAGTACCCTTCCTAAGATCTAAGTAACCAACTTGTCATAAATTATGGGGATATAGAGAATCCTCCAAGCATCTTCTAATGTAATGGTCACCTTATCAATCAATAAGTGGAAGGATGACATCTTAGAATGCCATATCACCACAAGCTTGGTCATCATGTCCCTATGGCATCAGATCTCAAGCATGTAACATATGCAACACAAATCCACAACATCTAGGAAGTCTCTCTCTACATAGAAGAAACTAGTGATCAGGTTGAACAACAGTCATGGTTATCGCTCCCAAGAATATAGCAGTTTGAGAATCATTTAAAGACATTCAACCCACAACATCAAATTTTTTCTAGAAAATCAAATTACAAACCTAAGCCTGTAAACAAGCTAGTGACCTCATGCAATTTTGAAAATAGTGAGCTATTTTTGGAAAATAGCAACAAGGTTAAGTGATAGCAACTCTATTTTTTAATGATAGCGGTCATTTTAAATGATAGTAGTTAAATTATATAAAAGTGGTCATTTTAAATGATAGCACACAAATTTTACAAAAGTAATCACTTTATAAATAGAAAAATAATACCGCATAGTTTATACATAAGCAGTAAACAATAGCGAGCATATTTTATGGTAGCGCACAAGAAAAATGATAGCATTCAAGTTTTATGAAAGCGATAAAATCACAAACAACATAAGTGGTAAAATCAGGACAAAAACAGTAAAAACACTTGAAATTACGGCTATTGTTAAAAACCTTTTTGAGCATTAATTACACAAATGTGGAAAGACAAAAATGAAAAAGGAAGTGGTACATACTGCAATGTCCATGCCAACTAGCCTCTCAAAAGAATGCACTGCATCTACATAATGTGGGGCACCCAGAATCCTTGCCATCACAACTTGGAAATCACCAAAACAAGATATCCAAAGGCAAGAATTCACTAAGGACTAAGAGTGCAAATGAGGAAAAATGAACCCTAATTTCGTAGTTTTACCCCCCCAAACACTAATTTTTTACCTTGGAACCCTGATAGGTGAAAATTATGAGCATCTTGGAACATCTGAAACCATAAATGACAGTCCTATAACTTAATTTTTTATTCTCTACACATTTTGAACTATAAGGGAACATTTTTGCGAGCTCGACCAGAAAAATACTTTTTTTGGCCAATCTCTCAAGGGGGTAGCCCAGCATCGTATTATTTTTTCATTGACCACTAGGGCACAATGGGGCATATAAAAAAATTCAAATCTTTATCTGAACATCAAATTATTTGAAACAAAGAAACCAATATTTTATCTCAAAGAGGGGCAAAATGTAGACATGTAAAAATGACTTAACACATCACACATCGCTAATGACATTTTTCCATTATCGACATCATTATCAATAATTTAATTGTATTTCACATCATTTTCACTAACTGACCCCATTTTCCTTTATTAATTGAATAATCTTTAATTATTTAAATTAATTCACTATTTCATCATTAATCTAACTTTACTCCTATTAATTAAATAAATACAAATTATTTAACTATGTCGCTAATATATCTTATTCCTCTATATCAATTATTCTTGACATTTAATAGTTTAATTAGATCACTTTCCCCTCTATAAACTTGAATAATTAATTTAATTGTGTGAAGTCATTCAACATAGTGAACAAACAAATACATCTTTATTTGTTAAAGTCAAACATGAATTGCACATTCATATCTAATATTAATTAATTATTCAATTGATTAATTATCCTCACCCTCTTTTTGATTGAGAAAATCATGATCATTGATTTCTCACTCTAATTGGCTAACTAACTCATCTATTATCCAATCCCACTAACCACTCAAATTGGCTTTTCACTCCCACAAATCATTCCAATCTAATCCCATTGATTATCCAATTAAAATCCTTAATTGGATCAATCAGAGAAGATAAATGGCCAATCTATTTCCTCTCAATGGTTCTTTACCATTGATCATGATCTTTGACTATTGAATCTCGATCGTTCATCTTAAACCTAAAAAATCTACAAAACAATCTTCTACCTTCTCAAAAATCAACTAAAGTCTTCATAGTGAAGCACTGAGCAAGTAATTCTTAAGCATATTAAGATTTATTGTCATCTTATTCTATTCCTCCATCGACACACTTTGAAGCTTTTGCACACAACAATTGGAGGCTTCATATTGAATCAAACACAATCCAACATCAATACAAATATAACTCCAACATGGTATGGTAAGATTTATTTTGTTTTGGATTAATTTAAGTTTCTTAGTTGCTTATTTGTTTGGATTAATTACTTTACATTTCATATTTCACGAGCATGGGTTTGGAATCTAATCTTATTTTGAGTTAATTGGTTAAATTCATTTATTTTTTTCCTATCATTAATTCCCTCTTTCAATCATTTATATATAGATGTATAATTATAAATATATATTAACATATATCTATTGAAATTCTCATAAATCTATATATTAATACATTTCTTTACAAATCAATTTAATGTTATTTTATAATTATAAAATAAATTATATTATATATTAATTACATATAATAAATTCAATTCATGTTATATGATGTATGAATATAGAATATGTATTTTGTAATGCCCCGCCAAGTAACCTTAAAAGAAGTTGCAATTAATATCATAAGTGAACCAATTTTTTTTTTTATAAAGTGCATTTAACATACACATTCACTTACTAGTTAACAACAACCTCTAAGGCTACAAGGTTGGGATTACTTAAACCCACACATACATATTACATATAACCATAGCATTATGAACTTTATGATATAAACATCATACATCATAAGAATACCACATAACATAATAAAGTAATCATCCAAAATACAATCTCATAAACATTATCTTAAACCAATAGTTACATCACTCATTCCCAGAATGAGGCAATAGTATATAAGATTACAATTACATAACTCCACCTCTTACAAAGAGGGATAAAATAACTTATACAAGTTAAAATATTACAATGCAAGAAATTACAACAATAACTGCGAGCTCTCCATCTGGATGTCTTGCCACCAAGTACTGAAGATAGATGGGGACCCAACGGTTTTGGTGCATGTTCCACCCTACCAATGTGGTACCCGAAGGCCCACTCCCCCATGCTAGGAGACAGTAACAAAGTAACATGGACAAAGGTCTACAATCCACTAACCAAAGGCAGACTCATACTGACTCAAACTGACATAACCAAATAAATGTCATCAATAAGTACAAATCTAGTACAACTCAAGTACAATACAAGTACAACTCCAACATCACTGACATAGGTCACATTGCTTCCAGACATAATAATAATCAAGTATGTTCACATAACCATACATATAAAACAATTAACAACAGTTGTCTTAGATAGAGTGTCATTGCAAGGTTTGTCATGAGATCTCCTCTGGGCATTATTCATAGGCTCCGGCACAAGTAATCCTGGTGGCCTCAACCAAATCCCGGCACTCATACTCACTCATGCGGAATCAACTACCTCTCACAAGAACAAGATAGTTGATCTTACCATTCCAGGCCTTCTCACTCATTCCAAGTCTAAACAAGCCCTTGTGTCTATGAGTGAGGATTAAATTATCTTGATTAATGTGAAGTTAGTCCTAATCTTCTAAGTATATTATTTTAATTATCACTTGTTTAAATCACTCCTGAAGGTTATCCAGTTTACCTCTTTGGGCTCTGGTGCCTAACAAAAGCCACTCTTTTATTCGACAACACACACCCAAATAATCCACCAAGGGAACCACAAGTGCATACCAACTAGGCATCATAATCCACTCCAACACAAGGAGGATACAAATAATAGAACTCACTCCATTCATCTTGGAGGAAACAAACACATAGTCCACTCCTTTCATAGGAGGAAACAAGATGAAACCACATAACAAGGTCACTCCATACAAGGAGACACGGATCCCATAATCCGCTCCTAAACCAAGGAGGTGCAAACATCCCCGTTCGTAAAAATAGGGTAAAACTGAAAAGACGCCATGCACTACCCAAGGGAAAACAACTGGATGGCATAAAGGTTCAACAACCCTTATCTTCTAAGTTCTTTTGGAAGACTTATAATTTAGGACTAACACTAAATCCCAAAACCAACAATGCAACTTGACGACATAGCAACAAAAGTATTCAAGTCATCAATCAAATCTAATATTTGGATTTCCTAAATCCATACTCATTCAATAGGTAGTGTAGAAAAGTCAAAGTCATGATAACTAGATCATCTAAAATAATCATAACCCCTATTTCCCTTTTCATTATTGAAAATCTAAAACAATTAAACTTACTTCCCTTTACTGAATACAGAGAATTAAATCCTTTAAGATAATCATGAGGAAGATACTACTTTTGGATATACTAAATCCATATCTCTTTCATAATCCAATCACAATGATTCAATTAATCTAAATAGAAATTAATAAATAACATAATTGATTGTCTCATTCATAAAACAACTTCTTAATTTACTTTTAATTCGACACAAATTCATGCAAGTAAACTCTTTCCATTTCCTAACCAAATCTTACATCTCATTCAATTTTCTATTTAAAACATTCAATCACTTTAATATAATAACATATTGTTTCTCTATCCATTTAAAAACATGCAATTTTGTCAATGTATAAAAATATCTTTTGGTTTATCTATTTGACCACGCATTCATAATGTTTCTAATTAAATCTCATTAATTAAAATAAATATTTAAATATAAATATTTCTATAATTCTTCAATATATTTAAATATCTTTTTTCCTTATCAATTTTGACCATACATTCAAAACTTATCATTTAAATTCTGCAATTAAACTCTAACATGCCATTTTAAAATAAACAATAATTTCTCATATGTTAATAAATTTAATTTCACTAATCTAATATACAAATTTTATTTAAAATAATATAAATAAATATAATACTTTAGTATTATAAATTATAATATAAAATATTATTAAATAATATTTTAATATTATAAGAACAATACATAAAATATTAATATTTATAAATATCAATTTATTATTATTTTATTTTCAGAACAACCATGGGAAAATAATTTAATAGCAGTCTCATGTTTCAAGCATAACTCAAAAACTTCGATCTGGGTATTTACGATTTTTTTACAGGGATAAGAAAATTTCAAAATGTAAAAACCTTTTAAATTTCCAAAAAACCCAGTTTGTGAAAGTGAAGTTATAGGTGACGCAATCAGACCATTTTACCATGAAAAATATAACTATACTGCAGATTTTAAAATCCGTTTTTTAATAATAAACAGAAGGTTTCATTTTTTAAAAACATTCTAAATGCATTGTTCAATCTCTATGTTTGATTTCAATAACAACAAAATCGATTTCCCCAAATAATTTAAATTCAACTAAGGTTTTCACAATTTTCACTCAAGAATTTTCACAAGCAAAGGCGTAACTTTGTTTAATTCTTTTCTTCTAATATCAAATTTATTTTCTAAAACAGATTTGACAAACAAATCTTTAATCATTACTTATTTTAAAGAAAACAATCAAGAACAATAAAACACAAAGAGACAAACCTGTTACAAGAAGCTACAGGAAGAGATGAATTTCTGATACAAGTCTCTTCCAAAGAATCCAATCCAAAATCCAACAAATGCAAACAATATTTCTTTCAATCAATTCTACAATCAAACTTTCTTCAAAGCCTTGTGCAAATTTTCCAAAATTTCTTCCCTGCTGTCAAAATGTATTTTTTTTCTTCTAAAAGATTTTTCTGCCCTAAAATTAAAACATGTATTCTTTATAAATCAAAAATACCTAATACAACCCTAATTCACATTACATGCAAATTAGATATTTCAATTTCAATTTCAATTTTCAATTTCAATTTTACTTTCAATTTCAAATTTTAATTTCACTTTCAATTTCACTTTTCGAAAACCCACTTTCAATTTAAAATGAAATTTGAAATAATAAATTAATTTCCAAAGTTGCAACTAATTTTCCAAACAAACATTTAATTACAATTTCTAATTTAATTCCCACACGTTGAAATTAAATTCCAAATTTAATTTTAATTCTTCTATTTCCTTTCATTCTCTTGCATCACGTTTAATTAATTAATTAAATTATTTAATAACTAAATTCAACCCCCTTGGATTAAATTTAATTAATTAAATAAATTAAATATAATTAATTAATTTAAATATAAACTTTTATCCACATTGCATTATTTAAATTAAATAACCATCAATATGATTTAAATGCAATTATTCTAAATATCTATTTCCAAATCAAGAATTCTTCATAATTAAATAACATCAAAGCAAGACCAGACAATGACTCAACACACACAACTAATGACACACTAAGGCTAGGGTGTAAACTTGACACATGTTACCTAGCTACTATCTTCTGTTCAACTTAACCATTGGATCGACACGCTCAAACCTGTGAAACCAGGTGGAGTCGATGTCATGTACCTGCAATCCTGCAACCAAGTAAACATCGTACAATATATCCAACATATAATACACACCGTGAAGAAGGAATTACGGATTCGTAGGGTGCTCACAAGCGAGTGATGCGAAACCGTCCTCTTCACCAATACACTCATTGAAACTGACACTTCCATCATAATTCCAATAATCTCATAATAATATCTCATGTTAATTCTACAACATCATGTGAAACAATAATCAGATAACTACATCCCATAATAATATTTGTCACTCAATAGTAATGATCAAAACATCATAACAAAATGTATCCAGAAGCAAAGTAATTGCAACCAAACATAACATAAAGCAACTTGAATGAGAAGCAAAACAGAGGGCTATTACATATTTTACTTATATAGATTTATTTTAAAGTTATTTAATTTGAGATTTATGCCACACATACATATATTAACTCTTAAAATTATATATAAACAATACATATTCTATGATGAATATGCATATACTAGTTTTAATGTTTTTTATAAACCATATGCATAATACTCTTTCAAAAACTATTAAACTCACACCCATTTTTCATATAGCTTATCTATATTTGACGATTCAATTATAATACGTAATATTATGATATAATATAAAATTATATAATAATATAAATTAATGTTATCTATTTAAGAGTTATGTTAATATTATACTTCTATAATCTTTTTATATAGTAGATTTAATGCATGATTTTTACTTAAATTACATGAAAGAGTAAAAATAATAGGCCAATCCTATCACCATATCTAACCATAATCTCTCAACTAGACATAACAACACCATGTAATAATATTTATCAATTAATTGGATAATAAGTAGCAAATGAAGAGCCATACCCCTAATGTACAAACTAGAATCAGTAATCAATATCTACATAAATAATTCTACTAAGTGAAATAATGAGAATATACATCCATAGGCCCATTATCATCATGTAATAGTTCTTCACTAAGATCTATAATTTCATCATGTTAAAATTGAATAAAAAATAGTATCAAAATGAGAGGCTAATTATCAATATGTATGTCATTATCATGGAGGATATCATTATGTGAAAGACTACCTTGAATATATCAAGATTCACTTGTTATCTAAAAGATTGATCATCAAGAAACACATCATCTTGAATAAAATAATGTGTCACATCACTAGAAGATAGATTTATAAGTATACAATTAACATGCATATCGCTAGCGATATAAGAAAGTTAAATAATTTAAGTTTCATTACTTGGGTAGTTATCGAAATTGGTAACCCATGAAGGTGTAATAAGATCACATATTCATAATAGCATATGTATATGTGTGTATTACTCTACTTTATTAGTACATAGCACTCAAATAGTATAATATATATATGACCATAATATCAACCAACCCAAAATAACTTGCTTATTGATCTACCCATTAGACCCAAAGCTTACAAATTTAGTATATTTTCTTCCAAATGGACATAATAAGGATTCATTATAATAAACAACAATATGCTATAATCATGGGAGAATGGGTCATTTGTTATTCATAACAAAATATATTGATCTCATTCTTTCTTCCCTCTAGCTTTCTCATATGATATTGGATCATTTATTTGTAATTTTTTTTCATGAGA
Source organism: Sequoiadendron giganteum (assembly GCA_007115665.2). Taxonomy (NCBI): domain Eukaryota; kingdom Viridiplantae; phylum Streptophyta; class Pinopsida; order Cupressales; family Cupressaceae; genus Sequoiadendron; species Sequoiadendron giganteum. The sequence goes on from CM021100.1 coordinate 773,589,843, forward strand.
GAACTTCAATTCCTTCCTTGTATCTTCAAGTCTTCTCTATATATCTCTTCAATGGTCTTTATCTTCTATCTAGTTGAAACTTCTTCTTCATCATCACTACATATATAAAATTGGTCATAATAATTAATTATTTCATTTTCAATAGTATTATTTTTATTAGTATTTGTACACTTATCAACCTCATTAATAGAGATTCAATTTCTTCGTAAAATATTTGAAAAGTGGAAATTATCTAAGTTTTAAGTTATGAATGCTCATGGTTTATCCCACAATAATGGTTCATCTTGATTTTTTTTTTTGAGATCACATATTTTTTTAAAAACTAATGATTTAATCCTTGAGGGATTCCATATAAATGTTTTTAATTGAAGAGGGTTAGATAAGACTCCCTTCAATCAAACCCCCTTAGATAGAACCCCTCTAGTCTTAAATCATACCCACAATGGAGTCTCATTCACATCTATCAAAATGTTGGGAAATAAACACTTTTTCTTTACCTTTTCAAGGATTAAATAAAATCTTCTAGAAATTATATTTTGTAAGTATGTAACTCTTATTATAAGCTTTCCAAAAAGTATAATTTTAAATCATTTAAATTTTATTATTATATTTATATTTTATTTGTTGTGAATGTTTTTTTTTCACTAAACATCAAGGTATTTGTTTCACACATGCGAAAAAATAGAAAAAGTAAATAAAATCTAATAAATATGTGTGCACTAGGTATTGATGTTCTTGTTTCATAAAAAAAATAAAAATTAATTTCAATGCACACATAACAAGTTATGTGTGACGGCATACACCTATGTCCTGATTATAATTACTCTGAATTCAAAAATTAATTAAAAAAGCTACAATAAAAAATTATGAAAAAATCTCCATGCAATAGATATTGATATTAAAAATCTATATTTAAAAAATTATAATTGTATCATTTCAATAAAAAAATTATGTGTGACAACATAACCATCATTTTTTAAAATGTTGTTTACTATAAAAATAAGTTATTAAAAGTTACATACAAAAATTCATAATTTATCTAGATATTTATTTTTAAAAATACATTTCGAATCTACACACAAATCTTCATAAGTCACTAGTTCACATAATCTCCAAATTATTAATGGTTTAGTCGCTATAGGTCTCATAAAGTGAAATTTTGTAGAAAAAGGTTGATATTAATGTCTAACTTGGAAAAACAATGGGACACGGTATTATGGGTTGACCCTCATCAATTCTTACATTTCTAGTAATAAAGATCATATAATTTGTAAGTCTTTGATTCTTCACTATAGCCCATAAATAAACACTTATGACTATTTGGTTCTAATGTTTTTCTATTTTCATGTAGGATATGTACCCAAGAAATACACCCCAAATGCTTTAAAATACCCAATGTGAGGCTTTCTTTGACTCAATGCTTCTTTAGGTGTGATATTTATGAGGACTTTGGTGTGGATTCTATTCACAATATATGTAGCACAAAAGACAACCAAACTCTAAAATTTCTTGTGTAAAATTTTAAAATGCAACATACAACAAGCCATTTTTAAAATATTTGTATTCATCCATTCAACCATCCTATTTTTTGAGGGGTATATGGAACTATTTTTTATACCTTAATACCATATTTTCACAAAATGATTCAAATGTGTAATTGTAATACTCATCCCCATTACCTATCCTTAAGCATTTCATTCTTTTTCCACTTTTATTTTCAACTAATACCTTAAACTTCAAATACTTCACTTTTCTTTTCAAGAAAATAAACCCATCCTTTCCTAATATAATCATAAATCAAAGTGAGAAGATACTTGGCACTTGAAATTGAATGATACCTCAATTCACATAAATCAATACAAATGAGTTGTAGTGGATAATTCACTCTCCATGCTTTGCTTGAATTTAAATGATCTTGATGGTATTTACCTTACACACATCCTTCACATACATCTTCAACATCTAAAATTATTTGTTAATTCTCTAACCAAATTCATCCTAACCATGTCTTGTAACTTTTTATAATTGGTATGTCAAAGTGTAGCATGTGAAATTTTTCAAATACAATCATTATGAGCAATAGAATCATAAGAAAATATACCCTTTTTATTATCAAGTTTTTCAACAAAAAATACATTGTATGGATCTTTTGTATATCTAACAATTGATCAGTAAAGACAACAAATTCATAATTGTCTTGAGTAATTTTATATATTGAAATAAAATTCATCCCTAATCCTTCACCAAGTAAAATATTTTTCAAAGTTCCATATTTTACACTAATAATTTCTATTTCTAAAACTAGAAGTTTCATTTTATTGTTAATGGTAATTTCTTGATTTGAATTCTTCTCTTCATAAAAATCAATAAACAAAGATTAATCCTCAGTCATGTGAAAAAATGCTTTTGAATCTAAAATTCATTCTATATTAAATTTGAAGTAATGTATCCCCACTTAATTGTAGATTTGTTTTTGGGTTCAAGAATTATGTCCACACTTGATTTTACTTTCTTGGATATGGCCATCAAGCTCTTGTCAATACAGTACCTTGGATTTCTAAATACCCTTCAATGAGATATTAAAACAAAATGAAAAAAGTTACAAAATAAAATTGTGTAAAATTAACTATTACTTGTTACATTTTGATAACATAGAGTCAATGAAAAATATTACTTATAGAGGTGTTTAATAAGATTATATATATAGTATAACATTGCAAATATCAATAATGTCACCATCTTGAGCACTTTGGTGGAAATAATGGAAAACACCTAACAGGGGTTGTTGATAGTGGATCTTGAAGTTGATAAGAGAAAAAACAAGCAGGAGGATTATGGCCCTTCAAAGAGAACTAGAGCCAACCAGAAGAAAAGAGTGGATTCTTTGCCTCTGGAGAATCAGGACCTGAAGAAGTTGGCCTAGGAAATGTGCAACCTGGAATCTGAAGTTGTTGAGACTTTAAAGTCTCTTGGTTAGTTTAGGTTATAATTTTTGTTGTTGGCTTCTTGCTGTCTTTTTGCTAGCTTTTTGCTAGCGGTTGCTGTCCTTTTTTGTTTATTTCTGTTTGTAGCATTTCTACCTCTGGGTACTTTGATGATCAATTTTATTATGGCTTGTAAACTTTGTGGTTTCGAGTCCTTGTAAAACCCGTTTTTTCCTCTATCAAAAATATTGCAAATATCAAAACTCAATTTATTTGATTCAATTCAAATTAAAAAAATAGTAAATTTAACTTTTTATTAATGAAAATAATCATAAGTCATTTTTAAAACAAAAATATTGATATCTAAATATAATATAATTGTTTTTATTAAAAAATATTATTATTATTATTTATATTATATAAAAATCATTCATAAAACTCTCAATTATAATTTTATAGCTCATCCATTCCAAAAAAAATATCTAGAATAATTTAATATATTTGTAAAATAATATAACATTCTCCATTAAAAATGAACTAGAAGAGAAGTGGTAAATTATACAACAATTTTGAAGTTTACTAATAGAAATTTCCTATGTTTATCATAGCATTCAAACATAATATTTCCCATGGATAATTGGTACTTCACATCGTAAACAAAGCCCGTCGATTGTATCTAATAATGATGGGTGATGACAGACTTGACTATAAAACATAGAACCTGAAATACACACAGACACATATTTACTCATTGTGTGTTGTTGCACGTTTCTATTGTTTTTATTATAATCCTTAGATGAAATTTTTTTATTCTCATACTTCCAATTCCTTTCTCTAAACTGATTTTCTTGTGACTTTTTTTAATTTTGTTTCCCTTTCATTATGAAAGCTTGAGATTCATCATTAAATAACTCTTTCTTTAGTTTGACATTTTTCTTCTTGCACTAGCTTCATGTAATGCCCCGCCAAGTAACCTTAAAAGGAAATTGCAATTATCATCATAAGCGAACCAATTTTTTTATTTTTATAAAGTGCATTTAACATACATATTCACTTACTAGTTAACAACAACCTCTAAGGCTACAAGGTTAGGATTACTTAAACCCACACATACATATTACATATAACCATAGCATTATGAACCTTATGATATAAACATCATACATCATAAGAATACCACATAACATAATAAGATAATCAACCAAGATACAATCTCATAAACATTATCTTAATCCAATAGATACATCACTCATTCCCAGAATGAGGCAATAGTACAAAAGATTACAATTACAAAATTCCACCTCATAAACATAAGAGGGATAAAATAACTTATACAAGTTAAAATATTACAATGCAAGATAATACAACAAGAACCGCGAGCTGTCCATCTGGATGTCTCGCCACCAAGTACTGAAGATCGATGGGGACCCAATGGTTTTGGTGCATGTTCCACCCAACCAATGTGGTACCCGAAGGCCCACCCCCCATGCTAGGAGATAGTAACAAAGTAACATGGACTAAGATCTACAACCACTAACCAAAGGCAGACTCATACTGACTCATACTGTTATAACCAACCAAATGAATTAACAAGTACAACTCATTCACTATACAAGTACGAATCAAATACAACTCATTCACCATACAAGTACGAATCAAATACAATGCACGTACAAATCTAGTACAATACAAGTACAAATCAAATACCATACATGTACACATCAAGTACAATACAAGTACAACTCCAACATCACTGACATAGGTCACATTGCTTCCAGACATAAAGTAGATCAAGTATGTTCAAATAATCATACACATAAAATAATTAACAATAATTGTCATAGATAGAGTGTCATCGCAAGGTTTGTCATGAGATCTCCTCTGGGCATTCTTCATAGGCTCCAGCACAAGTAATCCTGGTGGCCTCAACTGAATCCCGGCACTCATACTCACTCATGCGGAATCAACTACCTCTCGCAAGAGCAAGATAGTTGATCTTGCCATTCCAGGCCTTCTCACTCATCCCAAGTCTAAAACAAGCCCTTGTATCTATGAGTGAGGATTAAATTATCTTGATTAATATGAAGTTAGTCCTAATCTTCTAAGTACATTATTTTAATTATCACTTGTTTAAATCACTCCTGAAGGTTATCCAGTTTACCTCTTTGGGCTCTGGCGCCTAACAGAAGCCACTCTTCTATTCGACAACACACACCCAAACAATCCACCAAGGGAACCACAAGTGCATACCAACTAGGCATCATAATCCACTTCAACACAAGGAGGATACAAATAATAGAAACTCACTCCAAACATCTTGGAGGAAACAATCACATAGTCCACTCCTTTCACAGGAGGTACAAAAGATCTCACTCCAAACATCTTTGAGGCAACAACACATAGTCCACTCCTTTCATAGGAGGAAACAAGATGAAACCACATAACAAGGTCACTCCATACAAGGAGACACGGATCCCATAATCCGCTCCTAAACCAAGGAGGTGCAAACATCCCCGTTCATGAAAATCGGGTAAAACTAAACATGCACTACCCAAGGGAAAACAACTGGATGGCATAAAGATTCAACAACCCTTATCCTCTTAGTTCTTCTGGAAGACTTATAATTTAGGACTAATACTAAATCCCAAAACCAACAATGCAACTTGACGACATAGCAACAAAAGCATTCAAGTCATCAATCAAATCTAATATTTGGATTTCCTAAATCCATATTCATTCAATAGGTAGTGTTGACAAAGTCAAAGACATGATAATTAGATCATCTAAAATAATCATAACCCCTATTTCCCTTTTTATTATTGAAAATCTAAAACAATTAAACTTACTTCCCTTTACTGAATACAGAGAATTAAATCCTTTAAGATAATCATGAGGAAGAAACTACTTTTGGATATACTAAATCCATATCTTTTTTATAATCCAATCACAATAATTCAATTAATCTAAATAGAAATTAATAAATAATATAATTGATTGTCTCATCAATAAAACTTCTTAATTTACTTTTGAATCGACACAAATCTATGCAAGTAAACTCTTTCCATTTCTTAACCAAATCTTACATCTCATTCACTTTTCTATTCAACACATTCAATCACTTTAATATAATAACATATTGTTTCTCTATCCATTTAAAACATGCAATTTCATCAATGTATCAAAAAATTATCTTTTGACTTATCTATTTGACCACACATTCATATTGTTTCTAATTAAATCTCATTAATTAAAACAAACATTTACATATAAATATTTCTATAATTCTTCAATATATTTAAATACCCTTTTCCTTATCAATTTTGACCATATATTCAAAACATATCATTTAAATTCTTCATGCAAAGCTAAATTACACGCACTCAAATAAAACAAGGTAAATACTGATTGAAAATACTCATAGATATATATATACATTTCAATATATTTTCTTCAATCATATTAACAAAATAAATATTTTCTTTTAAATCAAGTAATTACTTCTATTAAAAAATATCTTTCTCTATACATTTTCTACACATACTAATCATTTCTTTTAGAACATTAATAATATCCAATTTGCAAACAACAGAATAAAATAAGATAAAATCTTATTTATTCTCTCAAATGGATATATACCTTCACTATATATATACTAAATATAAATTAATATATTTAAATATATTTAATCATTAACATATCTTCTATCCTTTGCAGAATATTAAATTGTTTAATTCAAAATAAAATATCCCTTATCACTAATTTTTCAAAATATAAATATATATTTTTCAATTAAATCAAATTAATAATTGGACCTTTTACAAATGGATTTAACTTCCACAATTCAATTTTAAATTATGCATTCTTTAAATCAAATATTTAACTCCTTCAATTAAACTTTAACATGCCATTTTAAAATAAACAATAATTTCCCCTTATGTTTATAATTTTAATTCCACTAATATAATATACAAATTTTATTTAAAATAATATAAATAAATATAATACTTTAGTATTATAAATTATAATATAAAATATTATTAAATAATATTTTAATATTATAATAACAATACATAAAATATTAATATTTATAAATATCAATTTATTATTATTTTATTTTCAGCACAGGGGAAAATAATTTAACAGCAGTCTCATGTTTCAATCATAACTCAAAAAATACGATCTGGGTATTTACGATTTTTGGACAGGGATAAGAAAATTGCAAATTGAAAAAACCCTTTAAATTTCGTGAAAACCCAGTTTATGAAAGTAAAGTTATAGGCAGCGCAACCAGACCATTTTACCATGAAAATATAACTATACTGCAGATTTTAAAATCCGTTTTTTAATAATAAACAGAAGGTTTCATTTTCTAAAAACATTCTAAATGCATTGTTCAATCTGTATGTTTGATTTAAATAACAATAAAATCAATTTCTCCAAATAATTTAAATTCAACTAAAGTTTTCACAATTTTCACTCAAGAATTTTCACAAGCAAAGGCTGTAAATTTATTTAAATCTTTTCTTCTAATATCAAATTTATTTTCTAAAACAGATTTAACAAACAAATCTTTAATCATTACTATTTAAAAAAAAAAAATCAAGAACAATAAAACACAAAGAGGAAAACCTAGTACAAGAAGCTACAGGAAGAGATGAATTTCTGATGCAGCCTCCTCCAATGAATCCAATCCAAAATCCAACAAATGCAAACAATCTTTCCTTCAATCAATTCTACAATCAAACTTTCTTCAAACCCTTGTGCAAATTTTTCAAAATTTCTTCTCTGTTGTAAAAATGTATTTTTCTAAAAAATTTCCTCCCCTAAAATTAAAACATATATCCTTATAAATCAAAAATACCTAATTCAACCCTAAATCACATTACATGCAAATTAGATATTTCAATTTCAATTTCAATTTCACTTTCAATTTCAATTTCAATTTCAATTTCACTTTCAATTTCAAATTTCAATTTCACTTTTCAAAAACCCACTTTCAATTTAAAATGCAATTTCAAATAATAAATTAATTTCCAAAGTTGCAACCAATTTCTCAAATAAACATTTAATTACAATTTCTAATTTAATTCCCACACATTGGAATTAAATTCCAAAATTAATTTTAATTCTTTTATTTCCTTTCATTCTCTTGCATCACGTTTAATTAATTAATTTAATTATTTAATAACTAAATTCAACCCCTTGGATCAAATTTAATTAATTAAATAAACTAAATATAATTAATTAATTTAAGTATAAACTTTTATCCACATTGCATTATTTAAATTAAATAATCATCAACATGATTTAAATGCAATTATTCTAAGTATCTATTTCCAAATCAATAATCTTTCAGAAATAAATAACATTAAAACAAGACAGACAATAGCTCGACACACATGACTGATGACACACTAAAGCTAGGGTGTAAACTTGACACATGTTACTTAGCTACTATCTCCTGTTCAACTTAACCGTTGGATCGACACGCTCAAACTTGTGAAACCAGGTGGAGTCGATGTCATGTACCTGCAATCCTACAACCAAGTAAACATCATCATACAATATATCCAGCATATAATACACACCGTGAAGAAGAAATTACGGATTCGTAGGGCGCTCGCAAGCGAGTGATGCGAAACCATCCTCTTCACCAATACACTCATCGAAACTGACACTTCCATCATAATTTCAATAATCTCATAATAATGTCTCATGCTAACTCTACAACATCATTAATCCATAATGCATGTGAAACAATAATCAGATAACTACATTCCACAATAATAGTTGTCACTCAATAGTAACGATCAAAATATCATAACAAAATGTATCTGGTAGTAAGGTAACTGCAACCAAACATAGCATAAAGCAACTTGAACAAAAATCAAAACAGAGGGGTGTTACACTTCACATATAACTCTTCAAATTTAATACTCTTTAATTTATATATAGTATCTAGTCCCCTTATAAATGATTGATAAGATCTTAGAAGACTTTGTAGAACTATTTGCACAAAATCTTTATCATCAATATTTTTTGCAAGAGAAGAAAGTTCATTTTTCTTTTCCTTTAATTTACCTAAATAAGGGACTAACTCTTGTGAACTCGATAATTTTATATTATATAACTATGTAGTGAGAGATAGGATCCATACATCACTTGAATTTTGATATGTATTTTTCAAAATATCCCATACTTTGACTCCACTTCTTTCATTGTGAACTTCTGGAAAAACTTCCTTTGAAAATGTAAGCTTGATGAATGTTGTTGCCTTTTTGTCCCTTGTATCTCAATCTTCTTGATCTTTTCCAGGATTTGCTGGTCTTTCATAATAATTTTTTTCATTTAATTTAACTATGGAAAAAGGAATACCAAGAGAATCCATTGTGTCAAATTCCCTCCTTTTTGGATGAGAATGAAAGAAACTTCAAAATCTTTAACACCTAGATTAAAAGATTGAAAATTTCTCACCAATTTTTCTGTGTAGGAATTATTTCCTTTGCTGCAATATTGTTCACTTGCCACAGGAATGTCCGTGTTGTTAAAAATTGAATTAAAACCTACAAAATATCCACATTATTCTCAATATTTAACATTAGCTTTTATACCATATTGAACAATCAAATTGACAGAAAAAAATAGAGCAAAAAAATGTTTTCACAGAAAAAATAAAACAGAGCAGCTTTGCACAGAAAAGAACACTGATGAGCAGCACGTAATATATTATTTATTCACTTATAGAAACATATACTATTATTCCATGCATACAAATTGGACTGGACTGGAGAATGCTATATTTATAGATCTCTTAGAGATCTCTAGAACATACTGAGAGTTGTCGGTGCAAGAAGTGTCTAGAAGTTGGAAGGTTTGAGAGAAGCCTAGAGGATGGAGTATTGGAGAGTTCTATAATTAATTTCTTACCTACCACAACTATGTAGCCAAATAAACAATATTCCAACAATGGGAATGTGGAGATGTTTGTAGTTCATCGATCATGGATTACATCCATTAAAAAACCTTGTTTCTCTCGTATTGTTCAATGCAAGTAGTGTCATGAATTATTCATCATATACCAAGTTCAAAATTAAAAACTCAAGCAGAGGAGCTCGCAAGCATAAATTAGAGAATGAATTATGGGAATTTCTTGCATTCTTATACATCTACTTCTATATTTACTTGCACTAGAAGAGACGAGTGACTCGTTACATCCTGGCAATGAACTGGACGTCAATGGAACTCTGGTATCTATGAATGGAAAGTTTAAAGTGGAATCTTGGAATCTTGGAGAATCAGATGATCAATATTTTACCATATCGTTTAACTTCATTAATAAGGACGTCAACACCATAATGTGGGTTGTGCAAACTCCATGTTGTAAATGATCTTGTAAGTTGATGCTTTGCTGTCAAAGAGGGTTGTTCATTCATGGAATAAACTGGACCAATGACGACAAAGGAAAATATGCACATGTGGTTGGCCTCACAAATGAAGGCAATTTAATTATGGTTGGAAAGAATGGAGATCACCTTTGGGAGTCATTTAGTGATCCTAAAAGAACTCTTCTTCTAGGACAAAATATGAAACTAAACCAAAGCCTCATGGTATGGCCTTATCTATGCAATCTTAAGAGTACGCATTATGACTTTACTCTGTATGGAATAAGTATAAAATTGTCAGAAGAAAAATTAATTACTGGAGTCACCCCTACCCCACACAACCAACCAAACCATTTTTTTCATCCAACAACCAAGCATTGACTAGGCTTAACCATCACACACTAAGCGAAAAGAAAGATAGTTATTCCAAGAAATCATCCATTGCATTAATACAATTTTAAAATGTTTAAATTTCATACGCATAATTACTTCCTTCTTCCTAATGTCTTGCAAGCATAATTTCAATTGATGAAAACGTTGTAATAATGCTCTAAATTCCACCCTTCAATTGCCTTGACTATTTTTAGGATTCCCAATTGCTTAATAGATTTTCTAGGATTTCAAATGGTGAAAAGGACTTATATTTATATTCATTTCTTTAATTCTTGCTAAATTAATTATTGACAATTGACAGGTGAATTTAAATTTTAAATGTTAAAATGTCAACACTGACATATTCACTTGTCAACTTTCAATAATTAATTTAACAAGAATTAAAGAAATAAATATAAATATAAGTCTTTTTCACCATTTGAAATTCTAGAAAATCTACTAAGCAATTGAGAATCCTAAAAATAGGCAAGGCAATTCAAGGGTAGAATTAATATAATTATTAAAACATTTTCATCAATCAAGATTATGCTTGCAAGACATTAGGAAGAAAAAAGTAATTATGCGTAAGAAGCTATTGTGATCAATCATGCCATTTTTATGAAGATGTCTGAATTATCCTCTATATGCTAGCTACAACAATCTATTGTGTTATGTTAGTTCTAACCTCTTGTATGTCTATCAATAAATTCAACCATCCATCAATCAAATTTTATGGTGACTTAAGGTGTGAACATCACTTAACCAAGGGTTTCATGTCTAAGGTAGCATTTCCATTTATCATTTACTATTATAGTCAATTATTATCCATTTGGTGTCTGCTTGATGTAAGGCATTCCCTCTTGATCATCATCATTTTTTGTACGCGGAAGTGGAAACACCAAAATTGGTTTTGACTTAGGCAATCCCCTATACATCATGACCCTTTCCCCTCTTTTCATGTGTGTAGGATATATCTAGAAGTTTTCTCAAGAGTAGGTCATAAGAAACATAATGTAGACTGTAACACAACATCTAATATTTACATATCCCAAAAAGGTAGCATCTTAGGTCTAGGGAACCCATGCCCCTATCCCTACGATTTAGGCCCGTCTTTTAGTCATATGTTCCTCTTTGTATCTCCTTCTAAGATCTGCAACTATTGTTTTAGTTTACATATTTGTCTATGTAATAAATTATATTTTTAGATCTAAGGTTTTTATCAATTAGTATTTTTAAAACACACATCAAACTTCTCCTCTTTACAACTCAAAAAGACACAAACCTTAGGAGATTATCTCTCCATTGTAGTAGCAAGCCAATCATGAACCCTGGTTGGTTTTATGTCCAAATGTAGGGTCAAGTGTAAAAAGGTCAATCTTTATTAGATCTGGGATCAATTTTTCTACTTCATAGAATCTATGATTTCTCATATAGATTTTGTGATTGGATAAAAAATATGTGGTCAAAAAAAGGAGGAAACAAAAGAATTTTATTTCATAAAATTTTCATACCAAAAAGTGAAATAAAAGAATATTTTTGAAATATAATTTGTTTGCACCATTCATTAATCAAAAAACCAATCGACCCATGCACTTGTTGGAAAATAATATATATTATTAGCATATGTAGTTAAGCATAGGTAGTTAAACTAATTTTTTTGTTTTCCTTCAACCATGTGGCTTTTGTGCTCCATCTGGCTTCTACACTCCTTTGTATAAATGCACTTGCATAATGATGATTAAATCAATCAATTATTTTCCAACATTTGGTATCAGAGCTATGCGAAGGAGATTGGAGTTGGTCGTTGTTGAAAATTAAAGGATTATTCCTATGAAGAAATGGAAAGCAAGTGAGATCTGAATGGAAGTCGAAACCCTTATAGCCTTCATTGCTCCTATATATCATTGCATTTTATGGAGAAGAGTCTGCATTGGTGTGTAAAGGATAAAAGAGGCATCTGATGATAAAAATGGTCATCTAAAATCACAAGTGTGTGAGCATTGTGAATTTTTTTAAATGTTTGTTGTCTTGTGCAATAGAAATTGGTTGAGTACCATTCAATCTCTATGTCTACGTACTTCAAAAAATGCTAACCTATATAACATGGTGACCATCCATTGCTGGATGTTGAAGATGACATATAGATTGACGTTTCAATTATATACAAGTTTAAGGAGTGTTGAAATTTACAATAGAAGGAGTGATAAGTTCTTTTTCTTCTAATCAATTTAAGAATTTTTAGGTGTGTCATTCTTAAATGCATATACAAAAATAACTATATCAACAATAGAGTGAAATACATAGCATGGAGTTCAAAGCAATCTATCTTCTTCCTATTGGTATTCAAGAGAGTGAATTTATGATGATATTTTAATTGCTTTTGGAGAATCCAAATTCAAAGAGGGGATTTCTCTTTGGTTATATAAAGGGTGGTTACACTAGAAAAAAGAACATCATAAATATTGAATCATAATAATTGGGCCTATCCTTTCTACAACTTATGAGGCCTCCAAAGACTTATCCAAGATATCAAATGGTTAAATTATGCTAGGGTCACATTGGAGGTTGGTGGCACTAGAGGATGGAGGAATTTCCATCATCTCAAGTTAGCTTCTTGCTTTGAGATGATGCTTTGTATGAGAAGCAATTTTGGCTTTATTTTTTTTTCTTTATTATTGTTGATAGATTTGAAGATACATGTATTGTGAATTTTTCTTTTTGGAGACAAGGGGTTTCACGAAGAGCTCAGTATGGATTTTTTCCCAAATAGTTCACGAGATTGTGACCATGGATTACACCTTTACGAGGGTCAAGGAGACAACTTGTCGAGGGTGGTTGTCCAATAATTATGGTTAGGTACCAAGGGTTATACCGTTACGAGGGTCACAGAGACAACTTGTTGAGGGTGGTTCTCCAATAACTACAGTCTATGGTTAAGGAGTTCATGAAGGAAGAACTTGGAAATTCAGCTAGGAGCTTTTGGAGGAGTTTCACCTAATTCAAGATTTGTTTCTTCAGAAGAAAAATTCTCTCAAGAATGTATACATATTTTGTAGTCAGCAAGTTTTTTCATGTAAGCCTTAACGGGAGGTCCCGAGGCAAAGTGTTTTTATTGTTTTGAGAAAAATGTAATAAGGGGGGAATGTTGCAAAATAATGTATTACATTGCTAGTGTAGGTAGTTAAACTATTTTTTGGTCTTCCTTCAACCATTTGTCTTTTGTGCTCCTTTGTATAAATTCACTTGCATAATGATGATTAAATCAATCAAGTATTCACCAACAACACTAAGTTACAATATTTTTCTTATTTATTCTAGTACCAAAACCAATGAATAAGGGATACTTTTTTGGAAAGGTGGTGGATAATTTTTTACTATCCTCCATTCAATAATAACAAGATCCCATAGATTTTTTTTGAAGAAGCCCTATGAAGATTTTGTCCTTAAAGCAATTCTAATTTATTTTAATAGGCATGCATTCCAAGGTAGACGTAAAGTCTCTAAAAAAAATAGAGAGGGGGCATGTTGTTCTCAAGACTGAGCATGTGGAAACCCCTAGCTAGGCTAGACATTTAGCATGTCACAATCCCTTCAATTATAAAGTAGAGTGTTGAGGTGGATACATCATGGTCTATTATCTCCCTCACATAATCATTATACAACATAGTTGGCCTTTTTCATATGTTGATGACGGTGAGGCTACTACAATTATGGACATGTCTATAATTATGGATCTAAGGATTGTTAAGATGCATAGTGCAAGTAGAAAGACACGTTCATATTAGATGATATTATAGGATTGACTATATCATGTATTTGTTGTATTCCTAAATGGTTTTCTTATACATACATACATATATATATATAGTACCAAAATATATTATTATATCCGTCTATGATTTTTTTGTAACCAACAACATATAACATTATTTTCCTATATGTCTTTGTTATGAATGCATATTTTTTATATCAATGTTGCCTATATTATTTTGTAAAATGAGGGCTTAGGTGAGTAGTATTTTACAAGCATGGAGAAGATTTGATGAGCACAATATGTAAAGATCAGAATTCTTTAATTCCAAACATCGACAATTCCTTAAATAAATTCATTTATATTCCAAAGAAAATCGCAACTCCATTCCATTAAATTTCATAAAATCCAAAAGATTTCAAAATATCGAATTAAAGTCTACAACAAGATTCAATAATACTTTCAATTCATTTCATCTACGTGTCATCTTACAAGACATTTATAATACAAAAGCATTGTAAAAGAAATGTATAATTCAAGACTTAGGCATTTTGTCACCTTAAGTTCTACAATGATCATACAAGATTAAAATATAATAGATATATGAAGAAATCTTCATTTGATCTTTAATCCAATTTCTTATCTTCAAACATGAAGACAAGAACAAGGTTCAGGCACTTTTTCCGTCCAACCTAGAAGCTTACGCTTCCCCGAAATTCCTTAATCATTCAAAGAATATCCAATCTTGCATGAATCGCTTAGCAAAAAGAAGTTGACAAGCAAGATGGAGTATGATACATGCCTAGTATAACTAGTAAATCCACAAGCATTTTCATTTTTCTAATTCATTTAAGAAACAAGCAATTTTGATACTAGGATATGGTAGAGAGTTAGTTTCATTCCATCTATTTCAATGGTCCTTAAGTTACTTAGCCGAGTAAAATGTCATGCACAACAAATAATAGTAGTTTTGGAAAAGAAAAACTACGCTCTCTAAGAACCCATATTCGACACCCATCCTGAAAGGTAACTTTCCAAACACATTTCATGCACATTCAATTATCAAGCATGCATGGTTCCATTCAAATTAAAAATTACTTTCACAAACATCTTAACTGCACTTTTATTTTCAAGCAAACATGGTTTTTTAATACAATAATCTCACAGTTTTAAAAATCGCAAATAACCTAATGTTTATATTCAAAGTAAATAAAAGAAGGTGTATCTCAAGTATGTAACTAAGTACATATAAGACAAGAATAAATGAGCACACATTCTTTCGGTTCATTTACTCATAAAATTCAATTACACTTCAATATAGTCTTTTTCTAATTTGTTTCATTTCGAAGTAATTATATTTTTATTTTTATTTTTATTTATTTCTTTTTTGGTTTTCATATTTCCCTAAAATATTAACCTTTCAAAACATAAAACTCTTCATATTTACTTCTTTTTCATAGCAATTTATTAGTATTCCAAGAGAATTAATAATTTTCACTTTCCCTTTTCATTCATATTTAAATACACAAAAGTTATTTAATCTTATCCTTTTCAATTTTATTTAAACCAAGAACATTCAGCTGTTTAATTCTGTAATAGAATTTCACTATCTTTTCTGTTCTTTTTGTTTTGAAAATTTTATCTCTCTGACAGTTTTAATTTTTCTTAAGCATTTCTAAATCTAAAACTTTATGATTTCTATGCGAATCTTTAATAAATACAAAAATAAATCTTAATCATACTGTTTTCTATATGAATCTTTTAAATATACTAAAAAAAATTCTCTAAATAAAGAAATCTATTGTCTCTAATTTTGGAATATGTGTTCAATGATTTTCTATTCAAGTTTATTCTTTATCTTCATTAAAAATACAATCTGATGTTTTAACTTTCTTCTAAATTTGATAAAAATAGTGATATGTTTTCAATAGTTAAAATAAAAGAATAAAAGAATAAGAATTAAACTCAGATATGAATTGGCTATGAATTTGGTAAATAATGTTCTCATTGAATCTACCTGACAATTTTCTGTTGCTCTGTGTCCTCTAAATCTGGCAATGATTATTTGTTTCCTCTGTCAATTTTCTCCTGTAGTTGTTCTTTTTGTTCACCCTTCTCCTTGTTCTTCTAGCCAAGCCTCCTTCTCCTCCACATGCACGTGAGAACTCAGTGCCAATGGTTCCTAAGACTTCCTGCTAGCTGCGTCCCTTTCTCTTCTACTGGCACATGGTGGAGAGAGTTTTTTGTTCTCTCTCTTTCCTCTTTGGTCACTCCTCTTCACCTGCTACTTGTGTGGGATGGATAGGGGGGCAGAATCTGTTCTCCTATTCTCCCTCCACTTGCGCATGGGAGACCACAGAAGGAAAATAAAATAATAACAAAAACTCCCTTCTTCTCTTCTTCTAAACTCTCTTTTTTTTTCCATGCACATGGAAGATCAGTAGTATAAAACAAAACAACTCTATCTTCTTTTGAACAGATTTCTCTCCTAAATTTCATGTGAATGGAGCCTTTCACAATAGAATTAGATCCACAATCTATGCTTGATCTCCAACAATCAGCCATAACTCGAAGTTCTCTCTTTGATTGCATGCAAAAATTGATTGAAAGGTAATCATTTTCTAATTGTTTACTGTTGTTCTGATTTCAGTTCCAATTTTAAACGTATTGCATTTATTTATAATTTCCATTGAATAACTAGATTTAATATATATTATTTTAAACATATATTTCTACTATATATGGATATTCTAATAATTTAGAATTAAAAAGAATCATTAGTTTCAACTAAAAATAAAAGATTTACATAAAAAATTAATTATTTAAATAAAATCAATCTATTCCTCTTATATATATATAATAACAATATTTTAGTTTTCAAAAATATTTAAATTTTTCTTTCCACACAATAACATAATATAATCAAATTGACTAAACTTTTCACAAACAATCAATCTTTCCATTTCAAAACAAACATATTCCTATTTACAATTGTGTTCAAACAAAAGCATAGTCATAATAACCATTAAAATTTTAAACCATTTAATCATCACGAAAATACATTAATAATAACTAAGTGGTGTGTGAGATTCCAATGTCTAATCGCTAAAATGACTCTACTTGATCAATGTTCTCGCCTTCATTCTCGTTCTTCTATTCTTGCGTTCACTTGCACTCAAATTTTCATCAGCAATGACAAACCCCAAATTTCATAATAATGAATTTTAAATCATTTCATTTTCATTTTAATTTAAATAATCATCTAACATAAACATGCAAATCTCATGATTAATAATTGCAATTAAATAATTGATAAAATTAATATATGACATCCTTCTCCTCTTGGAAGAGACATCGTCTCGATGTCTTATTAATCAATCAATAAGCATAATATCTCAATCAGTAAAACATAGTATCTCAATCAATAAAACATAGTATCTCAATCATAATAAAATAATAACTAACATCATAGTTCTCAAAACATAAGCATAAACAATTCATAGTAGCATCCATGCTATCCAAGTTTACAACATGTGAATTAAAAAAATAGAGTATCAAGTATCTCATGCACTAAGAAAATACTAATCTAAGAAATAAAATGAGGAAAATAATGGTCAATCATCTCAGAATCCTCCCATGTAGCACTATCCTCAGTATATTGGTCCCACTTGACCTTGTACTGAGTACTATCCCTATTATGCAGCTTAATGGTACGCCTGTCTAGGATTCGGATGGGCTCCATTAGCACCACCTCTGGATCATGTACCTATAATGAATTCCAATCAAGTATATGAGATGCATCAGGATGGTATGGTTTCAATAAAGAAACATAGAATACATTATGGAGTCGAGCTAGAGCAGGTGGTAACACTAGTCTATAAGCAACTGGATTAATGACTTCTAGTACATCAAAGGGTCCCACAAATCACGGAGCCAACTTTGATGATTTCAAAAATGAGATAGAACTCTTATGAGGCCTAACCCTCAAAAAGACTTTATCTCCCACAACAAACTATTTGAAAGTCCTGTTTCTATCAGCATAACTCTTCTGTCTATCGGTTGCTTCCTTCAACCTACTCTTGATCAACTTTATTTGCTCATCCATTTCCTTGAGCATATCCAGACCAATGATGATCATATCTTCCATCCTATCCCAACTAATGGGGGTGCGAAATTTTTATCCATAAAGTGCCTCAAAAGGTGCCATCCCTGACAATGCATGGAATGAGTTGTAAGAAAACTCAACCGATGGAAAATATTCCTCCCACTTGTACCGTTGATCCATGCAGTACATCCTCAATAGATCCTCAACAACCTAATTGACCCTTTCTATTTGGTCATCAGTTTGTGGGTGATATGCAGAACTAAAATTCAATTTAGTTCCTAAAGTTGCATTCAGTGTAGTCCAAAACCTAGATGTCATCCTGATATCCCTATTTGATATAATGGTCTCTAGTACACCATGCAATCGGAATATCTCTTGCACAAATTTCTTTGCAAGTTTCAATGATCCATCTTTCAGATTCCCAAGTATGAAATGTGAAACCTTTGTTAGCTTATCAACAATTACTAAGATGGTATCATGCCTATTCTTGCTCAAAGGTAATCCCTGGATAAAATCCATGGGTAAACCCATAATAGTGGTGTACAATTTTGATGAGGAAGGAAATTTTTAAATATCCTCACACATTCAAAATTTCATGTTTTAAAGGGTTCGTTCGAACTAGGGGGTTCACATGAACCCTAAAGAGGGGTTCGGTCAAACCCCTAGTTTGAGAGAACCCCCTTTTGCATGGTGAGTTTGCTCAAACCCTATGATATCATGTTTCTTCATAGAAAAAAATGGAAAATTCAAAAAAGGGGGGGTTTGAGCAAACCCCCCTTCACCCTTTCGAGTGAAGGGGGATTCGTTTGAACCCCCATTTTTTGCCCTTCTCCCCCTCTTCCACCAAATTTTAGTAGATTTCTACCCTTCAAAGCTCGATTTGAGGATGAAAATGGAGGATACTTCACAAACCCAACTAGAATATGGTAGTCCTCAGAATGAGCTATCCAAAGAATAAATTTTTAATATGTTTTGGTTTTATTATGTATGTGTTTTTTTAGTTTTATTAAACATAGGTTTCTCACCAAAAATCAAGCTCTATGTTTTTCACATGTGGAAAAATAGTAGATTATCAAAATAGTTTTTTAAAAATATGTTCGTGTTGGGTATTGATGTCCTTGATCCGTTAAAAAAAATAAAATTGAATTTCGATACATACAGAAAAAGTTATGTTGTATACAGTCCACCTTGTTTGAATTGCAATTAGTTTGACTTCGAAACTTGATTAAGGAAAAAATATTCAATAAAAAACTATGAGACCAAATGAAAGTGCTAGATATCGTAGTTAAAAATCTAAATTTATCCTTCATACAAAAAAATTTATGTTGTATATGGTGAGCATCACTTTTTAAAAATGTTGTTTTCTGAAAACAACCGGTTTTCATGGGAGATCGAAAAAGAAGTGCAATTTGATTCCAAAAAAATTCAAAAAAATATTTTTAGAATCTACAGACAAAATGTGATGAGACTCTAGTTTGCATCATCTTCAAATTCCTCATGGTTTAACTGCTATAGGTGCCCGAATGTGAAGATTTAGTTAAAAATAATAATTTCAGTGTCTAGTTTGGCCAAAAATTGTAAACCACTATTGTGGGATCACCCCCATACTAATTACTTGCCACTTATACTTAGGTATATCGTGGGAATACAAAAGTCTTGTTGGATGCACATGCTCAACCTTGACCTGCTGGCTTTCCAAACATCTAGCTACAAACTCCATAACATATTTCTTGAGCTTAGGCCAAAAATACAAAGTCTTCAACTCTACTACCATCTTTGTAACTCCTAGATGCCCCGAGTAAGGTGCATCATGTACTTCCTCTAGAATTAACCTCCTTAATTCTCCACCCTTAGGGATATACATCCTTCCTTGATATATCAAAATACCATCATAATCCATCACATATCCATCAAATCTATGATCTAAAGGATCTACCTCTAAGGCTTGCTTGACCCTCTCATAATGCTCATCTGCTATAAGATGATGCAAAACTTCTTGTCTCAAATTTGACCTTGTGGTCACCATAGCAGAGAGATGTCTTCTCCTGCTAAGAGCATCTGCAACTCTGTTTTCCTTTCCCTTGATATACTCAATACCAAAATCATACTCACTTAGGAACTCAAGCCACCTTTTTTGTCTCACATTGAGATTAGGTTGTGTAAAGATGTACTAAAGTCCTAAATGATCTTTCTTTAGTTCAAATGGTTTCCCTAGGAGATAATGTCTCCACATCTTTAATGCATGAATAATAGTTGCAAGCTCAAGATCATGTGGCGTATAATTCAATTCATATTGTTTTAGTTTTTTGGACTCATATGCAACCACTTTCCCTTCCTACATCAACACACCTCCTGCACCTTCACCTGAAGCATATGTAATCACTATGAAGTGCCCATTAGGATCTAGTATAGTCAAAACTAGTGTTGATGTCAACTTCTTTTTTAGAAATCTAAATTCCTCCTTGCACTTCTCAGTCCACTCAAATTTCCTTCCATTCTTCTAAAGAGAAGTAATAAGTGTTGCTATCCTGGAGAATCCTTCCACATATTTCCTGTAATATCCTGCAATCCCCATGAAACTACAAACCTTAGTAACACTCTGCGGTGTTGGCCAATCCATAATTTATTCTATCTTTGTAGGATCAACTAAGATTCCCTCCGTAGATATAACATGACCCAGGTAGTGAACCTTCTTCTGAAAGAAAGTACACTTCAAAAACTTACCAAAAAGCTTTCGATCTCTTAGTCATTCCAAGACTATCCTCGAGTGCTTCTCATGCTCCTCTTCTATCTTGGAGTAAACCAAAATATCATCAACGAATATAAGAACAAAATCATCTAAACAATCTCTAAATATGTTGTTCATAGGATTCATGAATGTCGCTAGGGCATTCGTTAGACCAAAAGGTACCACTGTGAACTCGTAATGTCCATACCGAGTTCAGAAGGCTGTATTTGGAATATCCTCCTCCTTAATCCTTAGCTGGTGGTAATCTGATCTAAGATCAATCTTAGAAAACATTGTGGCCCCTTTCATCTGATCAAATAACTCATCTATCCTAGGTAAATGATACTTATTCTCAATGGTAACCTTGTTCAAAATTTTGTAATCAATACACAATCTCAAGATCCCATCCTTCTTCTTCATGAAGATTACCGGTGCACCCCATGGAGATACACTTGGTCTAATAAATCCATGCTTCAGTAACTCCTGCAATTGAACCTTTAGCTCATATAACTTTGTAGTAGTCATTCTATATGGAGCTTTGGACTGAGACTCAGTTCCAGGTAAAATTTCAATCGATAAATAAAATTCTCTCTTCGGTGGTAGCTCATTAAGTTCTTCAGGAAAGATATCCAAGAACTCCTTGAGAACTAGATAGTCCTTTGGACTTTGCTGGACATTATCCAAGTCACTCACCAAAATAGAAAATATGGTTCATCCTTTCTGATGTGCTTTCTTTAGCTGCATGGCTGAGATATGTCTCAACTCTAGAGGCTCTTGAGATCCAAAAATTTCAACTGGATGTCCAAAATCATCAAGACAACTCACAATCTTATCCTCACAGTTCACTATGGCTTTGTGCTCAATTAACCAATTGATCCATAGGATCACATCATATGACCCCAACGGTGCTACATATAGGTTAACTTGGGTTTGGAAATCAGGTCGCTCTAAATCGCTGCAAGATAGACATGAATCTACCCTCTTCTCTACTCGGTTTCCATATTGAACCATCCATGCATGTGACATATAACTAGGTCTAATAGGTAACTTAGCAACTACTTTAGGATCAATAAAGCATTCAGTAGCTCTTGTATCTATCAAAATGGAAACTGATTGACCAAAAAACTTACCCATCATCTAAATAGGTGAAGCCTAAAAATTTGCTTGACGGTTGTCAACTGCTGCATGAATCTGGTTTTGCGGTGCTCGTCGATCATTTCCTCCTCGCTGAACTCCTATACGATATGGGAAATTGGAGGCATAGTGATCTCCTCCACAATTATAACATCCACCTTGTGGCCCTGGGTGACCACTTGTCCTATTCCTGGTATTAGAGAAGTTGGTGTTATTATTATTAACTTTCTTGTTTCCACCATAGTTTCCTTCTCCTTTTTCCTGAGAGTTTGTTCCTCTCTTTAGGCTCCTTATGTGTTGATTGTTGTTACCCCTCTGGTTATTACTGTTTTGGAACTTCCTGTTTCCAAATCTAGATTTAGAATTCACATTCTTTCTTTAGTTTTCTACCTGTTGCAACTTTTGTTCCTATTTTATGGCATTTTCAAAGACCTCATCCATAGTTAGTGGATTATGAATATCCACATCAGCTCCTATCTGTGGCCTCAATCCTAGGATGAATTTCCAAATACGAAACTACTCATCCATCTCATACTGTGGTACATACTTCAAGAGATTAGTGAATCTCTCCCAGTACTGAGTAACTGTCAAACCACCTTGTGTCAGATTCTAAAACTCTGTCATTCTCCAATCAAAGAACAGTTGTGGAAGCCATCTTTTCCTAAAAAGTTACAAGAATACTTCCCATGTAGTCCCACCTGGTAGCAACTTCTTCTCAGTTTTCTCATTATCCCACCAAGTAGCAGCTTCTCCAATAAGTTGATATGCAACCCAAACTCCCTTGGTCTCATTAGACATATTCCTGAGCTAAAAATACTTTTCCATTTCAATTACCCAGGCTTCAACTCCATCACCAATGGTCTTACCATCAAAATTGGGTGGGGCTACCCTTTTCAAGTCTTTTTCCAACTCCCCTTCAATCCTAGCTTAAGGATTTGGTGGTTCTTCAACCCTTTGATTTTCATTAGTGGGTTGCTCTTGATTTTGGGGAACTTCATTCCGAGGGTTTTGTCCTTCTCTCACTCCTTGAACTTCTTGTTCGAGATTATCCATTCTGGTACCTTGCTGATTTAAAAGATTCAGAATTTGATCCAACCTGTCATTCTCATTACTTGTAGTAGCTCCTTTTCCTCTTGAACCCATTATATATCAACAATTCCTGCATCAAGAAATGTTTCTTTAGCTTAATGGACAAAGGAACCAAGTGTTCAAACCTAGGGCTCTGATAACAAATGTAAAGAGTGGAATTCTTTAATTCCAAACATCGACAATTCCTTAAATAAATTCATTTATATTCCAAAGAAAATCGCAACTCCATTCCATTAAAGTTCATAAAATCTAAAAGATTCCAAAATATCGACTTAAAGTCTACAACAAGATTCAATAATACTTTCAATTGATTTCATAGACATGTCATCTTACAAGACATTTATAATACAAAAGCATTGTAAAAGAAATGTACAATTCAAGACTTAGGCATTTTGTCGCCTTAAGTTCTACAATGATCATACACGAATAAAATATAATGGATATATGAAGAAATCTTCATTTGATCTTCAATCCAATTGCTTATCTTCAAACATGAAGACGAGAACAAGGTTCAGACACTTTTTCCGCCCAACATCGAAGCTTATGCTTCCCCAGAATTCCTTAATGATTCAAAGAATACCCGAACCTGCATGAATCGCTTAGCAAAATGAAGTCGACAAGCAAGATGGAATCCGATGCGTGCCTAGTATAACTAGTAAATCCACAAGCATTTTCATTTTTCTAATTCATTTAAGAAACAAGCAATTTGGATACTAGGATATGGTAGAGTTATTTTCATTCCATCTATTTCAATGGTCCTTAAGTTACTTGGCCAAGTAAAATGTCATGCACAACAAATAATAGTAGTTTTGGAAAAGAAAAACTATGCTCTCTAAAAACCCATATTTGGCACCCATCCTAGAAGGTAACTTTCCAAAAACATGTCATGCACATTCAATTATCAAGCATGCATGGTTCCATTCAAATTAAAAATTATCTTTCACAAACATCTTAACTGCACTTTTATTTTCAAGAAAACATGGTTTTTTAATACAATAATTTCATAGTTTAAAAATTGCAAATAACCTAATGTTTATATTCAAAATAAATAAAAGAAGGTGTATCTCAAGTATGTAAATAAGTACATATAAAACAAGAATAAATGAGCACACATTCTTTTGGCTCATTTACTCATAAAATTCAATTACACTTCAATATAGTCTTTTTCTAATTCGTTTCATTTCGAAGTAATTATATTTTTATTCTAATTTATTTCTTTTCTGGTTTTCATATTTCCCTAAAATATTAACCTTTCAAAAACATAAAAATCTTCATATTTACTTATGTTTTGTAGCAATTTATTATTATTCCAAGAGAATTAACATTTTTCACTTTCCCTTTTCAAGCATATTTAAATACACAAAAGTTATTTAATCTTATCCTTTTCAATTTTATTTAAACCAAGAACATTCAGCTATTTAATTCTGTAATAAAATTTCACTATCTTTTCTATTCTTTTTGTTTTGAAAATTTTATCTCTCTGACAATTTTAATTTTTCTGAAGCATTTCTAAATCTAAAACTTTATGATTTCTATGTGAATCTTTAATAAATACATAAATAAATCTTAATCATACTATTTTCTGTGTGAATCTTTTAAATATACTAAAACAAAATTCTCTAAATAAAGAAATCTACTTTCTCTAATTCTGGAACATGTGTTCAATGATTTTTTGTTCAAGTCTATTCTTTATCTTCATTAAAAATACAGTCTAGTGTTTTAACTTTCTTCTAAATTTGATAAAAATAGTGATATGTTTTCAATAGTTAAAATACAAGAATAAAAGCAGAAGAATTCAACTTAGATATGAATTGACTATAAATTTGGTAAATAATGTTCTCATTGAATCTACTTGACAATTTTATGTTCCTC
The DNA here is from genome assembly GCA_007115665.2 of Sequoiadendron giganteum. NCBI lineage: Eukaryota > Viridiplantae > Streptophyta > Pinopsida > Cupressales > Cupressaceae > Sequoiadendron > Sequoiadendron giganteum. Next base: position 773,615,200 of record CM021100.1, read on the forward strand.
CGTGTCCTATAAATCTAGGGATGATTATTTGTTTCCTCTATCAATTTTCTCTTGTAGTTGTTCTTGTTGTTCACCCTTCTCCTCCACATGAGTGCGAGAACTTAGTGCCAATGTTTCCTAAGACTTACTACTGGCTATGTCCCTTTCTCTTCTACTGGCGCATGGTGGAGAGAGTTTTTTGTTCTCTCTCTTTCCTCTCTAGTCGCGCCTCTTCACCTCCTACTTGTGTGGGATGGATGGGGGGGCAGAATCTGTTCTCCTATTCTCCCTCCACTCACACATGGAAGGCCATAGAAGGAAAATAAAATAATAACAAAAATTCCCTCCTTCTCTTCCTCTAAGCTCTCTTTTTTTTTTTCCATGCGCATGGAAGATCAGTAGTATAAAACAAAACAACTCTATCTTCTTTTGAACTAAATTCTCTCCTAAATTTCATGTGAATGGATCCTTTCACAATAGAATTATATCTACAATCTGTGCTTGATCTCCAACAATCGGCCATAACTTGAAGTTATCTCTTTGATTGCATGCAAAAATTTATTGAAAGGTAATTGTTTTCAAACTGTTTATCGTTGTTCTGATTTCAATTCCAATTTTAAATGTATTGCATTTATTTCTAATTTCCATTGAATAACTAGATTTAATATATATTATTTTAAACATATATTTCTACTATATATGGATATTCTAATAATTTAGAATTAAAAATCATCATTATTTTCAACTAAAAATAAAAGATTTACATAAAGAATTAATTATTTAAATAAAATCAATCTATTCCTCTTATATATATATATATATATATATATATATATATATATATATAATAACAATATTTTAGTTTTCAAAAAGATTTAAATTTTTCTTTCCACACAATAACATAATATAATCAAATTGACTAAACGTTTCGCAAACAATCAATCTTTCCATTTCAAAACAAACATATTCCTTTTTACAAATTGCGTTCAAACAAAAGCATAGCCATAATAACCATTAAAATTTTAAACCATTTAATCATCACGAAAATACATGAATAATAACTAAGTGGTGTGTGAGATTTCATCATCCTTATTAGTGTCTAATGGCTGAAATGACTCTACCTGATCAATTTTCTCACCTTCATTCTCATTCACCTATTCCTGTATTCACTTGCACTCAAATTTTCATTAGCAATGACAAACCTCAAATTTGATAATAATGAATTTCAAATCATTTTGTTTGCTTTTTAATTTCAATTTCACTTTCAATTTAAATTTAAATAATCATCTAACATAAACATGCAAATGTCATGATTAATAATTGCAATTAAATAATTGATATAATCAGTATGTGACACAATATCCTTTTTTCAATTTGTATATAATAGAATATTATTGTTGCATAGGGTTGAGAGGATGCATGATTAAATATTTGATATCTATTTTTAGAATATCGATACAAGTGTAAGTCCTCTTTTGATAATTGGTTTTCTCAAAGTGGTTTCAATGGGTATATTTTGTCTTATGTTATTCTTCATTCTACTTATTTTCATATTTATATTTTCCTATCACACTTAGATCTACTACTTTTTCATGTGAGATTATGATTATATGACTTGTGGATGCACCTAAAATGATTAAGTAACTTCTAGTTTCAAACAAAAAAGAATGGATTGAAACAACCTTAGAGTGAGATCAATCACACAAATAATGGGAAAATGGTATATGAACACCCTTGGGCCTCTTGTCCCCAATAAATCATAAACCACTTGAAAAAATGGAAGTTCAAAAGCAAAAAACTCTTTTCATTCCATGTTTTGTTTGTCTTGTGACAAATTCTTTAATTATACTAGGGACAAATACATGTTCATAATGAAATTTAAACATTTCTCAATTTTATGAATGCAATGGATGATTTCTTGGAATAACTATCTTTCTTTGTGTTTCAATCCATTTAAAAATTAGAATGTTCTTGCCCTAATGTCATGCATTTGAATGAAATTTCTATATAGGTTTTCATTATAAATTTTGAATTGTTCTAATTTCAAATTTAATATTTTTTTCTTATGAAGAAATCTACATCTTTTTTAATAATTATTCCTCAAATGTGAAATAAATTATAATAAAAAAAAATTGTTGTTATTATATTATTGTAAAGAAAATTATATTTCTTATTTTAAATTTAACTTAATCTAATAAGATGCATATATAAGTATATGTTTCTTAGATTAAATCAATGTTAGTTATAAGATTAATAATGAAAAATTAACATAAGTTTAGAAAGTAAATATTAAGAAGACTACCGATAATTAGGTTTAGGCCTAAAGATGAATGATTAGATCACACAAATTTAGAATTTGGATCGTCTTAGAACTCAAAATAAGATCTATGTATTAATCTAGATTCTATATAAGACCTATACTCTATTGTGGATTGAATTTGTGCCTTTGAATCATTTTCACATTTGTAGATCCATCTTCTGACATGTATGTTTGATCTTATAAATGTTGTACACACATGCTCACTAATTATTAAATGATAAAGTTTATTCCTTCAATCTTATCACAATTTTTTTTAACACAATCTATATAATAAAAAAATTTACATTTCCATTTGAAATAATTTAAATGATAAAAAAGTTTTTTTTTTTAAATCTAATCACATAAAATATATAAAAAATTATTACCTTCAAATACACTAATCTTAAAAATTATAAATTTAATTTATTTTCTAATTTATTCAAATTTTTAAATATTACATTTGGTTAATAATTTCACATAAAAACTTCAAAACTTTATTCTAATAAACCTAATAACATACCCAATTATTTTATAATAAAGCATGTTAAAATTACCATTAATTTACATATCACTCAAAGGAGGAGAATCAAGAAAACTTAAGTACCTATACAATACTTAAGATACGAGATCACTATCTTCAAAGAATTAATCACATATATTCAACTACAAAGCAAGAAAATCTATACAACAGATTTAAAAGATACCACTAAAAACCCCCTAGCACAGAGAAAATTTATATCCTACACTCAACAAATGGAATTCAATGTGAAGAGTACGCTACAAACAACTAAATCTTCTCAATCATTTCTTGCCCTAGAATCACCACAGGAGCAGCCGCAACATAGAGAAGAAGCGTCTACTTTTTTTGAGGAGGTTGGGAAGCACTTGTAGAGGGGTTCTTGAACACCACTTCCACATAAGAACCATCAAAAAGATATTTCATGAATTAAAGTGCCACATGCAATAGAAAGCATTAACAGAAAGAATGCTAACAGAAGGAAAAACTGAAACTCCATTGGCCCATGACAGAGAACCCACTAGGGTCAGCAACGTATCAACAAACGACATCTCTCAGATCAAAGAATTTGGAGTAGGAAACCCCAGAATGAACACCATCAAGCGAAAAAAATCATTAGAAAACTCATAAGGGAGTAGGAGTGCACAGGATGGTGTTGGCGGGAGAAGTAGTTTAAAAAAGTTAAATTAATTAGTACTTACCAAACGGCCTCCGTCAAGGAACGGAAATGGGATGGTTTATGGCTGGGCCCCACCTGAGTCACCTAAGCGTGGTCAACACTTAGTGTGTGATAGTTAAGCCCAGCCCCAAGCATCATCTCAGCTGCCCACATTGAATCCTATTTCAACTGCCTATATTAAAATTTTGAACTAACACTGAGGCAACAATATGTGTGCAACTTAATACAAATATTACTATAAATAACCCCTAGGCCTATGTTTTATATAGCTCAATTTTGAGCCAATCTTCTCTGTTTTTTTTTTGTGCTTGTGTCTCTAATTTTCTTCATGGTAGTAGAGCAAGATTCAAATCTGGGCAGCATTTGTGGATTTTTTAGATTGGATTTTTTTTAATCCTATAGGTTGGAATTTGGTTGCAGCAAAAAAAAATATCAATTCTGAAAATTTAGTGAGAGACTTTCATTTATGAATTGATTTTTTTTTTTTGAAATTTGTTTCAAATCCTATCAGAAAAAGAGGGAATGGATTGGTGAGAAATTTTCATTTGGTAATTAAGATTTTTTTGAAGTTTGTTTCATTCTCATCCAAAAATGAGAGAATTTGATATAATGGATTCTATTGGGATTTCTTTGCCTACAGTTAAATTAAATGGAAAAAATTATTATGATTGGGTATATCACATAGAGATTGTTTTAACACTTCAAAATTATTATGAGATTGTTAATGGCAGTGACCAAAGACCAACAAAACCTGGAAAAGATTAAGAAGATTGGGATAAAAGGTACAAATAGGAAGCAACATTAATCAAGCTTATACTTTCAGAGGAAGTTCTTCCAAAAGTTTTCAATGAAAGAAGTGGAATCAAAGTATGGGATATTTTGAAAAATACATATCAAAATTTAGGTGATGTCTGGATCCTATCTCTCACCACAGAGTTATATAATATAAAATTATCAAGTTCACAAGAGTTAGTTCCTCATCTAAGTAAATTAAAGGAAAAGAAAAATGAGCTCTCTTCTCTTGGAAAGAATGTAGATGATAAAGATTTTGTCCAAATAATATTACAAAGTCTTCCAACATCCTATCAATCATTCATAAGAGGACTAGATACTACATATAAGTTACAAAGTATTAAATCTGAAGAGTTATGTGCTAAGCTAGTGGAAGAAGAAAAATTCCAAATTAAAGAAAGAGAATCATTTAATGGTGAGTCTCAAGCATTCATAATGAAGGAAAAACAATATTACAAAAATTCACAAGATAATCAAGCTAAAGAAAGGAATTGGAAGCATGAAAATAAAAATGTTTCATCTAAGGATCATAATAAAAGAAAATGGAAATGCAATTATTATGGGAAAATGGGTCATAAGGCAAATGAATGTTACAAAAGAAATAGAGATACAAAAAATAAGACAAGAAAGTTTACAAAATATTTTGATTCCAAAAGAAATGCTCTTTGTATTGCACTTAAGAAAATAATTCTTTTAAGGATGAATGGGTTATTGATTTTGGTGCTACACAACATATGTCTCATAGTAAGGAACTATAATGCCCATAATTTACACTAGGGCAAAAATGCATCTAACAATTTTTTTTTAAAAGAATACTACAATATACTAACATTTAACAACCATATAAGTGCATGGTACATACAGTGTGCATCGGGTGACGTTACTCGTGCAACTTTTTCTCTAACATGTCGCTCGAGAGTTGGGGTAAGGAATTAAAAAAATGATTTTTGGATTAACTCCATACATAGGGTTTACAAAACCCTTAACTACCAACCAAAAGTTATACTCACTTTTGCATAGTAATTAATGTCCTTGTTAGACCACCATAATATGGGTTCTCACATAGGAGGGCATGTAAATATTAACAATTTGATTTACTAGAAAACCCTAAGGATTAATTGACGAAACACTATTTTATCGGAAGCCCTATCCACTTTAGCCACTTTGACAATGTCGATGTTAACTCACAATTTATGCTTGAACTTGAAAATTCTCAAAACAAGAATGAATAAAATATTTGTAATTTATTTTGATTATTAATCTTTTTATCAAATTATTTTTATCTTATATTTATTTATTTATTTACTTACTTTTATCTAAATAAATTAATTTAAATATATAAAAAAAACATTTAAAAATAATACTATTAAAGAATATCACATACAAATAATTATATAATAATTCATTTACATATTTCACATTATTATTTTCCCTTTTAAAGAAAAAAGAAGAAAGAAACGAATAAGGATAAGTTTAGCTCTTTTATAAAGCATTTCTATTATTACTAAACATTTATCCTTAAGCATAGTTTTATTTAAATTAATCGAACCCCTCCCTTTTTAAAATATGGGAATATTCTCTTCTCTTTTTAAAACTATATACTTGTCTTTTTTTATAAGGCTTATGAGGGAAACCTTTTGCAGACCTACCATACTCATTACTAGATCTACAAATTTCCTATTTGCACTACATTTTTTTTTATCATGCAAGGCGGTAGGTTAGGTTCAAGTTGTATTTATTTAACTTGCAGGTGACTTAAGCTATTACAATAGCATTTTCTTTTATACTGAATCCACAATGAAACTCAGCTACAGAAATTGAGTAACCACGGTGAGAATGTGAGTTTCCTTTTTAGAAATTTCAAGGGGAAATGCATTGGTATATGCATTATTTCAACAACTACGTTCAATTATCAAAAATAATAACGGCAAAACCCATGACACACTACTTCTGAATTTGGCCCTTTGGTTCAGAAGTAAAATGTCTTTGTCTACTATTAACTGACCAATACTAGACTGAGTAGAACCTACATGCTATGTCAAATAAACTGTCTCATGTATGCATTCAACAGAAATATTGAAAACCATTTTGCATCAGAACAACATGAAAATATATATTTAAAGAAAACAGTGTGCAAGTTTCACTTATGATAGCATTTCCAGTATAGCATAAACATTGACAGTGAATACTCTCATGCATTCTTTTCTCCTTATTTATTTCTTCAACTATCAAAACAGAATAGTATAACTTTTTTTTTCGTTTATATTTCTAGTAAAGGAAAATAAATTATGTCTGAAGATTAACATTCTTATTTCAAGGCAATGTGACAAAAATTATAGTTTGATATCCTTCTCAAAGAACACATGCTTGCAGTGAGTTACACATTTTATTTCAAATGACAAAGACTAACATATTGAGCTTTCACCGATAGAGTGATAGATCCCATTTTCTAAGCATACGTTATATATTTTCTTTCCATCGCAAATATAAAGAAGCTCTTTTTTTTCTTTCTCTCTTTGCATAAAATGCAAGATGCAAGTATACAAGGAAACATAGGGAACAATCATAGCAGAGTATAAATCTAATACTTTTTTTTTTTCCCTAACAACGTAACCAAAGAAATAGGCAGGTTTCAAATGCATTTATTTACTTGATACACTCATTGGAATGATGAAGAAAACACACTCTTTGGAACTCTTAAACAACAATTACATACACCAATTATAAGAGTGTAATAAGAAGGAATATTTTCTTTACATCTGTACTACCATGGATATTTGCACATGACTCGTACCAAATCTATATAACTAGAATAGAGACACATTTACTCTTTTACATCGGCCTTTCAAGACCATAACATTCAACCCAAAAAGGGCAGGTTTGCTTTGACATAATGGCTCCCAACATTATTCACAAGAACATAGTTATTCCAAAATCTGTTAGCTCCTTCAAATCAACAACTTTTATACTTTTCTTCAACCTACAAAGACAAAATTTCTCTAATGGCCAATGGGGTGCTCACCTCCCATCCTTTGGTTGGAAAACCAACCACCCCTAAGCTAGGAGGCACCTTGGGAACCAGGTATATTCATGCAAACCAAATACATTTAACACCCAAAATACTCATAGAACATATACACACCCACCCAAGGGGATTTTCACATAACAAAGAGTTCATTATGAACCCAAAATGGGGAATGGAGGGTGGACTACACACTCCATTTTGGGGACTCAAAAGTAAACATCATGGATAACTATCACAAGTTCAACCCTTCTTTCACATTTCACAAAACATATGGGTACTCATACCCCTTTTTTTTTACCTCTCCTTTCTAAGGAGGAATAACATGTCCCCATGGAGGTTCCTACTCCAACCATCCCCTACTTGGGATGTTCTACCCAAATTTGGGTGAGCCTATCCCATTACAACCCTTTTTCCCCAACAATATACACAATTTTTTTTTTTAAAGGAAGTATTTCCAAACACACAAATTCATTTACATAGCTCACAAATTTGAAAAGAAACACAAGAAGCAAGGGGTGTGGTGGTCCTACCTTCAATACAAGATTTGGAAGGAATTGATGAGGGTGAGTACATTCTCCTTCTCCAAGCTTTCTCTCCAATATCTCAAGCCAAATCCAAGAGCTCCCAAGGAAAATTATCACTCCAAAAAGAACAAAGAATGCAAAAGAGAATCCCCAAAACCCTTGTTCTTTGTTTTCTTTATAGAAATTCAAACTTGAATTCCTTTGAATGGAGAAGTGACACTTGTCACTCATCCATTCACTCTCCCAAGCACATTCACCCATGTGTGCTCTCACATGTGTGAGAGTTTGGGATACTTCCAAGACAACATAGAGAAGTGGGAATGGAAAGGGACTAGTCCCCATCCCACTTCTCAAAACTTTATTTTCGTCAAACCTTTTTAAGGCCTCAAAAAGAGTGCCCAATCATGGAATTGACTTAAAATTTTGAGCTAAAAAGGTACCTAACCCATAGGTACTTGATCTAGAGACCTTAAACCCATAAAAATACTTTAAATAACATAATTTTTCAACCCCCAAAAAGTGCCATAAAGTTTAAATCCGAGTTTGTCCACTTGGGCAAACAACTCACTTTCTAGATGGGTTGACATGGAAATAAAAATTACTTACAAACATTCACAAACAAAATTACAAATAAAACACATTACATAATGAAACTATAGTCCCTTCATATGGACTATAGTTTGGTTTCGCTGGTTAATTACTCAGGGTTCTGAAAATTACCTTCAATTTCCATTGGCCATGGAAAGTGTACCTGCACACTCAATGTACATATTAATCCATCCAATAAATCATATTTCAAAACAATTGAATCACCATCTCATATACATAATTTTTCATTCAAATAAATCATATATCAAAACAATTGAATCACCATTTCATATACTCAAGTTTCTGAATTTCACATAGCATATATATATCTTATATCATAATTGGAAAAATCACTAATCACATATCATCTCCAATTCATTTACCTTAATTTCAAATTGCAATGTGGTTCATTCATATCACATTTTTCATTTGTTCATCATTTCAAAACCAAATTGAATGACCACAATAACTAGCATAAAATTTGGTCAACCATCACAATAAGCTAACTAAGCATGTAGCCTACCCATAATCAAATCATCATAAGAATTAAAATGTTTAAACTTCATAATCAAACCATCATAAAAACTCAATTGTCTAAAATATCATGTCCACCAAACATAGTGAATAATACTAAAACTCAAAATAGTCTAAGTAATAAATGTATCATAGAGGTGGACCTCATAGGAACAATTTGAATCATTAAATGAGAGTAATACAAAGAAGATATATTTGGGAAATAAAAGTGCTTTAGAAGTTAAAGGGATTGGAAATGTTAATGTTGATAATTGCATGTTTAAAAATGTGAAGCTAGTTCCAGACTTGACAAAAAATCTTCTATTTGTATCTCAAATTGCAAGCCAAGGATTTAAAATAGAGTTCTACAATAACAAATGTTTAATCAAGGATGTAAACAATAATTATGGAGTGATTGCAATTGGTAAAATGGAGAATGGATTATATAAATTTCAATAATTTCTTTCTAAAGGTGGAGATGAGAATATGTGTGCTATTGCCAAATATGATGATATGAGAAGGTCATGGCATGAGCATATGGGACATATCAACTATCAAAGTCTCAAGCTCATGGAGAAACTATATATGGTGCATGGGCTTCCAAATATCTCATCAATTCACAAGGTGTGTGAAGGATGCACTATGGGAAAACAATAGGTGGAAAGTTTCCCACAAGGTAAATCATGGAGAGAAAAAAATCCTTTACATTTGGTTCATAGTGATGTAATGGGTCCTTTTAGAACACCATCACTTGCAAGATCAAGGTATGCCCTCACCTTTATTGACGACTATACTAGAAGAATTTGGGTATATTTTCTAAAAGGGAAAGATGAAGTGTTTAATAAGTTTAAAGAGTTTAAGGCATTGAGTGAAAATCAAAGTGGAAGATCTTTAAAGATAATAAGAACAAATAGAGGTGTGGAATATATGAACAAGTATTTCTTAGATTTCTATAAACAACATGGTATAAAAAAAGAATCAACTGTCTCCTACTTACCCCAACAAAATGGAGTGGCAGAAAGAAAAAATAGAAATATAATAGAAATGGCTAGATGCATGCTTCACTCGAGAAATATAGAGGCTAAATTTTAGGCTGAAGCAATTTGTACTGTAGTTTATATTTTGAATAGAACACCTACTAAGGTAGTTTTGAACATAATCCTAGAAGAGGCATGGAGTGGTAGAAAGCCTACAGTATCTCATTTTAGAGTCTTTGGTTGTAATGCATATGCCCACATTCCTGATGAAAGAAGGAGAAAACTTGAAAGGAAAAGTGAGAAGTTCATAATGGTTGGGTATAGTGAAGAGATAAAAGGATATAGGTTATGGGTGATCCCACAAAGCTGGTTTACAAATTTTGAGAGGAACTAATTTTTGTTGAAATCACATGTTTTTAGAAAATATAATGATTTAAGCCTTAAACATTTCCATTTTAAGGATTCTAATTGAAGAGGGTTTGATCAAACCACCTTAGATTAAACCCCCTTGGATAGAACCTCACTAGTATTAAACCATACCTATAAATGAGTCTCCTTTACACCTATCAAAATGCTGATAATAAAACAATTTTGATTTACCTTTTTGGGGATCAAATGAATTCATTAAAATTTATTTGAAATGATTATGGTAGTCCTTAGAACAAGCTATCCAATGAATATAATTTTAATATTTTTTGGTTTTATTATGTATATGTTTTTTTAGTTTTATTAAACATAGTTTTTTAACCAAAAATCAATCTCTTTGTTCTGCACATGTGAAAAAATAGCAGATTATCAAAATAAAATTTTGAAAAATACGCTCGGGCTAGGTATTGATGTCTTTGATCCATTAAAAAAAATAAAATTGAATTTGATACATACAAAAAAATTTATGTTGTATACAGTCTGCCTATGTCTGAATTGTAATTGGTTTGACTTTGAAACTTGATTGAGGAAAAAATATTTTATAAAACCAAATGAAAGTGCTAGATATCATAGTTACAAATCTAAATTTTTTAAAAATAGAATTTTATCCTTCATACAATTTTTTTTATGTTGTATACGATGAGCGTCACTCCTTAAAAATATATATTTTTTTTAAAACTAGTTTTCGAAGGAGATGGAAATTTAAGTCCAATCTGATTCCAAAAAAAAAAGAAAAAAATATTTCAGAATCTATAAATAAAATGTCACAAATCACTAGTTTTCATCATCTTCAAATTCCTCACGGTTTAGCCACTATTGAAGCCCGAAAGTGAAGATTTAGTTAAAAAAAATTAGTTTGGTGTCCAGTTTGCCCAAAAATTGTAAACTAGTATTGTGGGATCACCCTTATATAATCCTAAAACAAATGAAATTCATATCAAAAGGAATGTATGGTTTGATGAAGATATTGAGAGTGGAAATTCTCCTACATTATCTTACTTTCCAATCTTGGTTGATGAAGATAAGTCTATTGATGATCCAAATCAAGGTGTGCGATCTTCTGCAGGAGGAGAAGGAACACAAGTTGAAGCATCTAGTGAAAGTGATGATGAAAACACACAGAAGACTAGAAGCATTCAATAAATCTACGAAGAAGTTCCTAGAAATATATTTTCTAACTATGCTCTCATGACTAAGGTGATGTAGGTTGAAACTCCATCTACATATGAGGAAGCAAAAAGAAAAGAAGAATGGGAGGCAGCAATGCAAGATGAGTACAATTCTTTGATGAAAAATGGAACTTGGGAACTGACAACACTTCCAAAAGGAAAGAATGTGGTTGGTTGCAAGTGGACCTATAGAAAAAAGTTCACATCATATGGAGCTATTGAAAAACACAAAGAAATACTAGTAGCTAGAGGCTTCTCACAAATAGAAGGTATTGATTATACTGAAACCTTTGCTCCAATTGCTAAACTGAGTTCAATTGATACAATAGTTGCTCTAGCTGCAAATTTTGGTTGGAAAATCTTTCAAATAGATGTTAAACATGAATTTACACATGGTGATCTAAAGGAGGAAATTTACATGCAACAACCACCAATATTTGTTAAAAGTGGTGAAGAACATCTAGTGTGTAGATTAAAAAAATCATTATAGTGGTGATCTTATTTTTTTGTGCTTGTGTCTCTGATTTTCTTCAAAAATATCTTTAGTTTTCAATGAAAACATTTGTGTGAGAGGGATTCTTATACACTCAACTTGATCAACGTGGAAGGTTTTGTCTTGTTCTCGATGGCCTTGAGCCTCGAATCCTTGCATACTGGAACTCCCTATATAATAAAAATACATTTTTTGTCAATAAGTTGTATATGAACGGATTTGTAGTTCTTGGTATGTATAGCTGGGATGGTAAAAAATGGGTCCCTTCTTGGGATTCCACCTTCACTCTCTATCTCCAAGACTCTATGGGTCCACTCTTGCCAGATCCTCTCAAGCACAGAAGAAAACCCAAATGGGTTGATTTTTTATCAGTCCTATTTCCTATAGGAATTTTTGTATTGGGTGTTGGGTTGTGGAAGATATTTAAGAAATGATGAAAGGTGATGTCATCGCCCTTCTTTGAATGTAGAGTTCCTAGAAGATTCAGCTATAGGACTCTGAAAAGAGTAACTGGAAACTTCTCGGAGAATCTCGGTGGAGGAGGCTCTGGTTTTGTTTATAAAGGAAATCTTGGAGACAATACTCTTATGGCTGTGAAGATGCTGGAAAAATCAAAGAAGGGTAAAAAAGAGTTTGAAGCAAAGGTGATGACTATTGGGTCTATTCACCATGTAAACCTGGTATGCCTCATTAGCTTCTATAGTGAGGGAAATCATCGTAGACTGTTAGCATACGAGTACATGGAGAATGGGTCTCTAGAAAAGCACATCTTCAGCACTACATTTGTCCTTACATGGCTTGCACGCTTCAACATTGCTCTTGGAATTGCTAGAGGAATGAATTACTGTCATGACTATTTCTAAGCGTGAATTGTGCACTATCATTTGAAGCCCCAAAATGTCCTTCTGGACGCCTAGTTCATTCCCAAAATTTCAAACTTTGGATTGGTCAAGCTCATGTTAAGGGAATAGAGTTCCACTCTGACAGTTATGAGAGGAATGAGGGGCTATCTATCACCGGAGTGGATCAATGATGTGCCCATCACTGTGAAAGAATATGTGTACAACTATGGCCAAATTTTGTTGGAGCTCGTCAGTGGAAGAAAAAACTTGGTTCCCACTACCAGCCCCAGTAAGAAATATTATCCTGGCTAGTCCTTCAAGGAGATGGTGAAAGGAAATATCATGAGTGTGCCAAATCCTAGGCTTGGCATTGAGGTTGATCAACAAGTCAAATTGCTTGTGAAGGTTGCATTTTGTTGCATTTAGGGTAAAAGTTACTCTAGGCCTTCCATGGAAGAAGTGCTATGAATGATAGATGGGTCCATGAATGTATTCATGCCCTCACATCTCAAGAACCCTTCATTTGAGGTAAATCCTTGATCAAACAGTGATGATTCAGACTAATACTTTCACAACTTTGTTGCTTTTTATTCTAAGTAATACCAAAAGTATGGGTTTTCTTAGGAGGAGTAAGATTTCAAGAATGACGACTAATAGAAAAACAAGTTGAAAAATTGTAAGTAATTATATAAGGTAGTTTTAGTGATTTTAAAGCATATAAAATGCATATAGACCAAGAGATTGAAACAATTAATTACGTTTGGATTGTTTTAATATGTGAATTGATTTTATGGGGTGTAATTAATTATTTTTTTATTAATATAATTTTTAATTATTATATTAATTAAAAATATATGTTTTCAATTCTTGAATTTATTGATAATAGAAGTATTGTTTAAACATAAGTCTTTTTGTGTAAATTAAACATTAAATATTTAAAAATTTGTATTATTAAATATTATTTAATTCTAAATAAATGTGATGTGGTATTAGTCATATATACATATTTTAATATGCTTTCAATATAATGGAATCACCAATATGTATCTTTCTTAATTATTATTTTCATATTTCATATAATTTAATTTGTGGGTTTACCAAGTATAATTATTAAATTTTCATTCAACATAACATGAACAATGGTGCAGGTCATGAAAGAGCTAGATTTGAAGATTCATAGGAGGAATCAGTGCAAGATTCGAGCGAAAAGCAAGGTAAGGATGACTCTAAAGAGACTGACCCCGATAGAAACATCTTGGTAGACCTAGGGGGAATTTTATCCCAACTGAGATTCCTGCTCAAGGTACTAAAGGACGCAAGGTTGACAAAACCAAAAATGTGGTGGGGTCATTGATGGGGAAGGTGCTAAGCTTAAACCATGGTCATCTCTATTTGGAGTCAAACCAAATGGAAAATCTATTTTCCCCTAGTTTGCAACATCTTTGATCTAGCAAAGGGTAAGTTTTCCATTTCTATCCTTGACTCGATCATTGATCATAATATCTCTCTAATGGATAGAGTGTTGGTTGGAAAATTTATGGGTCCTAGACCAAATATTGAAGTTGTTAGGGATTTTGTCAAGAGGAAGTGGAGAACTAATGGCCAAGTTATTGTTTCTTCTCTTCCTAAGGGCTACTTTTCTTTTGAGTTCTCCTATAAGGAGGATATTCTGGCAATGAGGAGTGGTGGTCCTTGGATTATAGGCAAGTCCTCCTTAGCTCTTAAGAAATGGACCAAAAACCTGGATCATTAAAAATCTATTTTTGAAAATGTCTCAGTATGGGCTACACTCCCTAGACTTCCATTGGAGTATTGGAATGAGGACATCTTTAGTGGCCTGGCTAACTCTTTTGGTGATCTCCTGTCTATAGACTTGATGATGGCGATAAGGAGAAGGTTAGTGTTCGCTAGAATCTGTGTGGGTGTGTCCTAGAATGCTGACCTCTCATCATATATTGAAATACAATCAAAGCTGGGCACTTAGGTTCAAGCTATTGAGTTTGAAACTATCCCTTTTTTGTGCTTTAAATGCAAAAAATATGGGCATTAGGTGAAGAAATTTTCGCTTAAAGCTAGAAATACAAAGGCAAAGCCCCAACCTAAACTGATGCCAGTATGGAAAAATAAGGCTGACGGGGAGGGAAAAGATAATAAAGAAAAACATGTTGAAGAGAATGACAGTAGGAAGCTGGTGGATCCTATGGAAGTCCCCAAAAAATAATGATGATGTGGGGATTCAGGTTGATTTGGAGTACCAAGAGGTTATTAACAGCTAGCTAGAGAATGTAGTTGAAAGGAAGGAGAATAATGGGAGGGACCTAGAGAATGGAGAGGGTGGCTTGGAGATTTAGGAGCCTCTTGATAGCAATCTTGAGAATGAAACTCTTGGGAAGGAGGAAGGAGAGATTGGCTTGGATGATATTCCTTCCCAGGGTTTTAATGTTCTGATTAAGGAAGGTAATCTAATGCTGGAAATTGGGATACCCTTCTTATCTTCAACTTTTGGAGGCAGAGAATTTTCTAGGCAGGTGTTAGTTCAAAATCCAGAGTTTGTTGATTCTATGGAACGGTTAATGAATCTTTAGTGGATTCAAGTCATAATCTAGAGAAATCAAGTGCGAACTTGATCCAAAATAGAAATGGTCTGATGGATACTATTCCTCTAGATCAAAAAGGGATTTTTGATAAAGAATGGGAGTCATGCAAGGAGGAAGATAACCAAGAAGAAACTGACAGAGAATATGTCAACTCCTATACTAGGAAGAAGAACAAGAAAATCCAATAGTAGAGTACACTGAAAGGTGTATCTACCAAAACTAGAGCAAAGACAGATTGTGGAGCCATAAAGAACACTCAAGGAAGAATATTAGCTCAATGGCACAAAGAGCATGGTAGTTTGAAGGATATAGTAAATGGTGTCTAGAAATTCATTCCCAAAATTTGCAAATTTTCCCCTGGTAAGATATGAAGATTATGTCATGGAATATAAGGGGGTTGAATAGCCTCCATAAGTGGGATGTGTTGCATAATTTTGTTAGGGATCAAAAACTTGATATTTTACTTGTCCAAGAATCCAAAATGTAAAGAAAAAGTTGAAAAGATTAAAATGTTTAAGTTTTGTGGGGTTCAGGGAAATAGTTCAGATAGTGCTTCAGGGGGAATTGTCACTTTTTGGAATCTAAATTTTATCAAAGGTGAACCACTGTATGAAAGTTCTAATCACATGACCACCAAATTTACTTATATTAGAGATAAGTTAAGTTGGATTATCTCTAATATCTATTCCCCCAATGGGAAGGGGGCTAGAAATATTTTTATGCAAGAGCTTGCATCCTTTCACAAGAAATTCATTAAGGAAACTTGGGTTGTTATGAGAGATTGCAATACCCCCTGTAGGAAAATGAAAATTTTGGAGGATCCCAGGTCAATATGGAAAGAAGATTGGACCTTTTGGACTTCATTAATAATCAAGTGCTGATAGATTTGGAGTTGCAAGGGGATTCCTTCACCTGGTCTAATCATAGGGTGGGTAAGGATTTGATTCAAGTCAGACTTGATAGGACTTTAATTTCTAATCAATGGTTTCTTAATTATTTTTTCTCTTTAAAAGTCTTATCCAGGGTCGGTTTTGATTACTTTCCCATTAGTTTTGTTGTGGACCCCATTTTGGCTAAAAGGAATTTCCCCTTTAGATTTGAGTGTATGTGGTTGTCCCACCCTCAGCTCCATGAGGACGTAAGGAATTGGTGGGATATTTCTATTTTAGGGACTGCTTTGTTTAGTATTGCCAAAAAATTAGTTAAAAACAGGATAAGAGTTTGGAACAAAGAGTCTTTTGGTAACATCTTTAGGAAAAAAGACTGAGGTACAAACGGATTTGAAGTAAATGCAAGAGAAAATCCAATAGGAGGGATGTAATGTTGAGAATAGGCAAAAAGAAAATGAGCTTTTAGTGGAGATGCATGACATAATCACAAAAGAGGAGAATTTTTGGAGACAAAGGTCTAGGGTGCAGTGGCTCTCAGCTAGGGATAAAAATACTAGATATTTCCACATGTTTTCCTTAAAACATAGAGTTTCTAATAATATTACTCATAGTGAGTACAATAGAGACCATTTTGAAAAGGACGAGGATATAAGAAGACAAGTTGTCATGTTCTTCAACAATCTCCTTTCAGCAAGTGATGAGGTAAATCAAAACCTACAAGGTCATCTTTCTGAGGCCATCCCTGGTCTTGTTAAGGAGGAAGATAATAAGATGCTAACTGCTATCTCATAGAGTGAAGAAATTAAGAGAGCCATTTTCTCTTTTGATGGAAATAAATCCCCTGGACTTGATGGTTTCTCGATGTTCTTTTTCCATTGGTTCTGGGAGATTGTCAAAGAGGATGTGGTGAATTTGTAAAATAATTATTTGGATCGAGAAGCATCCTTAAGGAACTCAAAGCAACCTTCCTAGTCCTCATCCCTAAACATACTGGTGCTTTGGAATTTGAAGCCTTTAGGCCTATTAGCCTTTGTAATTCTTTCTACAAAATTATCTCGAATGTCCTGACCTCCAGACTTTTGAATGTGTTTCCAACCCTAATTTCTCCCTAGCACAATGGCTTCATCCTAAGAAGGAAGATTTTAGATTGTATTATAACTGTGCATGACAATTTCCATTCTCTCTCAGAGTCTAAGACTAAAGGCTTCCTCCTTAAGTTAGACATCTCTAAAGCTTATGACCATGTTGATTGGGAATTTTTACTAGAAATCATGAGAGTGCTTGGTTTCAACAATAGACTTCTCTAGTTGGTCATCCAACTCATTTCTACTACTTCTATTTCTATTATTGTTAATGGATCTCCTTCTCACTCTTTTAAGAATTCTAGAGGTCTAAGGCAAGGAGATCCCATTTCTCCTATTCTTTTTACTATCATGGCAGAATATCTTGGGAGGAACTTTAAAAGAATGGTTGATCAAGGATTCTTGGTTTGTCTGATGTCTTCTTCCAGTAACTTAGTATCCTCCCACCAATAGTTTGTGGATGATACCATCTTGATGGGGAGATCTATAGTGGCCAAAGCTAGGAATCTTTAAAAAATATATGGATGATTATGAAGGAGCATCTGGTCAGAAGGTTAATATATAGAAAATCTCTTTATTCTTCTTCAACACTCCAGAGCCAAGGCAAAGCAAGATAGCTAGAATTTTTGGTTGTAGAGTGGATTCTTTACTGTCAATTTATCTTGGGTTTCCCTTGGGTTTGAAGCCCTCTAAATCCTTTTGGAATTCCTTGGTTAATAGAATCAACAAAAATATTGCGGAGTGGAAAGGAGCTCTTCTCAGTCAAGCTAGTAAGATTCAACTCATCAAGGCCACTCTTCAGAACCTTGCAATCTATGCTCTTAGTATTTTTAAGATTCCCTCTAAATATGCAAAGGCTATTGAGGAAATTCAAAAATGTTTTCTTTGGTCTGGTGTTGAAGAAAGAAAATGAATTCCCCTTGTTGACTGGGAATCTGTCTATAGACCAAATGATTTAGGATGATTGGGTCTCAGAAAGATAAGAATGATGAATAGATCTCTCCTTGCAAAATAGATTTGGAGATTTTTCTCATCAAATGGAGAATGAAATGGAATCTTAAAAAGAAAATATTTGGCTAATTGTGGCTCTCTCAAACCTTTTCTTGAGTCCCCCTGCCTACCATATGGATTAGCTCTATGGAATGACATGACTAAAGGGAGATTTTTTTTGACCTAGGCATGGGTTGGAGCATTGGAAATGGAAATATTGTGAGGTTTTGGGAGGATAGATGGATTATGAAGGAGCCCTTAATCTCCTCTAATAGTTTTAAACGGTAGGTTGATACCTATAAGGCTACTTATGGGATCCTTATTAAAGACTACTGGAGAAATGGGGAATGGGTGAACCTCAGCCAAATTAGTATGGACCTCGCATTGATTCAATCCTCTTTGTCGGTGGTTAGAGTGAGCTTGAGCCTTTAGGAGGATCTTTTGGTTTGGATGGCCAATCCTTCAGGAAGCTACTCGGTGTCCATGACTATCTCTTTGTTGTCCTTATCCCCTGCCCCTCCTCCCTTCTGGGCTAAAGCTTGGATTATCCACTTGACCCCCAAGGTTAACATATTCTTTTGGATTCTCCTCTAGAAAAAGGTGCTCACAGTGGATAACCTCTATAAGTGGGGTTTCCAAATCCCCAATCATTTTTTCCTTTGTAAGGAAGAAGTGAAAATGACTAACCATCTGTTCCTTCACTATCCTTATGTGACTTCTATTTGGGGGAGGCTATATTCTCTCTAGAAAATTTCATGGATGTCACCTGCAACTATTAAGGATCAATTTATCTAGTGGAGGGCGCCCTCTTTGAATCCTTATATATGTAGGTTATGGTTCTTGAATTTCCCTTATATAGTTTGGGGAGTGTGGAAGGAACGAAATAATAGAATCTTTAGGGATAAGGAAATTTCAGAGAATATTGTGTTTGAGAAGATTTACAAGCTTATTGTGGAAAAATTCAACATGTTCCCTCTTCATGAGAATATATCTGAGTTTGTGGTTTGCTTGAATTATGACCTCAAGATGGAAAAATATTGGGAAATAAAAAGAGATGTGTCCAAAGCCTAAAAACTAGCTAAAAAGAACTGTGAAGGTGTCATTTGGTATCATCCTCCTAGGGGTTGGATAAAAGCCAATTTTTATGGGGCGGCTAAGGGGAATCTAGGGAAGGTTGGGATTGGGGGTGTGATAAGAGACAATAAAGGTATGTTTATTACGGTGGTGGTTGTCTCCTTGGGTATACAAACAAATCATTTAGCTAAAGCTATAGGAGCCTATGAGGTCATTGATATGGCTAGAGGGATGAACTTTAAAAACATATGGATTGAGGGTGACTCAAAATATCATTGATTGCCTCCTAGGAAAGTACCCCCCCTCATTGACCATAAAATATTGGATAAGTGAAGCTAGGGATACTTTATCAAGATTCAAGAAAGTGAAAATTCCTCATGTCTATAGGGAAGCTAATTGTGTGGCTGACTACTTCGCTAATGAGGGAATAAAATAGAATAAGCAGGTGAAATGGTAGAATTGTAATGATTTGGATGCTGACATTAGAGCCTTAATCAACTATGATATCACTCATGGGAGAGAAGCCGCATTTAAAGATGATTAATATGAATGGTGCCAAGTATCCAGATATCATTCGATGTACTAGAAAGGCCATAATAATTGCGACAAATGGGAAGGGCTAGCACATTTTTTGGGTGCTTTGGGTGTGTTGTGGGATGTTTAGTCTATGTTTTCATGGTGTGAGCTACCGGAACAGGGGATTTGTGACCATGGGAGGAAGTAGGAAATGAGTTGAGATGATGAGATGCATGAAGAACAAGAATAATTCCACGGTCTGGAAGAAGATCGAGAAGGGAGGGCTTCAACCTTTCATTGATAAAATTCATGGGCCTAACCCCAAGGTCATTGATTATTTCTCTAAACCATTAGAATAATATGGAAATTATTCTTTCAAGAAGGAAGACCAAGGTTGATGAGGCTCTCATTGGGAAAATCACCAGTCTTTCTACTAAAGGTGTTAAGTTCTATCATGACAGGAAGTTCTCAAACAAAGTTGTTACTAGCTTCCCTAAGTTGGAGGAGGAAAAAAAGAAGCTGGTTAAAGTCTCCAATAGCTAATTTCATGTCGAGAGGATCAAGAAAATTTGGAGGGAAGTGCTCAGGGTTCTTATGGAGTATAGCATGCTAGATGGTAGATTCACCAAAGTCTATGGTTACCACCCTTTCCTCCTCAATCATTTTAGACATAAGGTAAGGGTTTCTTTTCCTTATTACCTACTTTGTTCCATGAATAACAATATTGAGGAATTTAGAAAAAATCCTAAGAAGAATCTGGTCTTGCATGTTGGCCTTATTCGGCTCATTCATGAGCACTTTAAAAACATGTTGGCTGTTCCTAACCCTATTTCGGCCTCGACCTTAGATGGTTATGATGTCGAGTCTAGATCATCTAAGGGCAATGAGGGTTCAGACCTGGATTGGGCTAAGGATATCACTCCCCCTCCCAATAAGAAAATGAAGACTACCCCTCTAGCTAAGCCCTTGAATAAAAAAGCTAGCCCTATGAATACCCCTCTTAGTATGTCTCAGATGGAGAATGAAAAGATGAAGGAGCCCCCTATTATCAAATTGGTTTCCTATTTGGGGGATTCCTCAAATAAGGACCCTATTGACCCCAAAGATAAGGAGGACTCCTTTGCCTCGTTTCATACCACTGACAGAGAAAAAAAACCTAATTCCCTTGGGGACCTTAACTCTGAAGAACACTTTTTAAAGTCGGATAGGGAACTTCATGATGATATTCTTACAATGGCAAAAAATAGAGTGGTTGACGATTTCAAAATTTTGAAATGGGATTTCCATGAGAAAGAATATCAATTTGAAAAATGGGGCTCTCACTAGCAAGTTGTAGTTATTGGAAGCTAAAGTGGCATCTCAGAATTCGACGGAGGTCTTATGGACAGTGGAAGAAAAAATGGTTATGGTGGAATGCTTTCAAAGAGCGGTTGAACTCACTAAAAATTTGAAGAAGGACAATGAGGACAAGATGAAGAACTTGGAAAATGAAATTGGTAAAATTAGGGAAATAATGAAAACTACCCTTGAGCATAACCACAAAATTGTCAAAAACAATGCCACCATCTTGAGCACTTTGGTGGAAAAAAAGGAAAACACCCAGAAGGGTTCGTTGATAGTGGATCTTGAAGCTGATAAGATAAAAAAAAAGCAAGAGGATTTCGGTCCTTCGAAGAGAACTAGAGCGAACCTGAAGAAAAGAGTGGATTCTCTGCCTCTAGAGAATTAGGACCTGAAGAAGGTGGCCCCAGGAAATGTGCAACGAGGAAGCTGAATTTGTTGAGACTTTAAAGTCTCTTGGTTAGTTTAGGTTGTGTTTTTTGTTGCTAGTTTCCCATTGTCTTTTTGATAGCTTTTTGCCAGTGGTTGCTATCCTTTTCTATTTATTTTTGTTTGCAGCCTTTCTACCTCTGGATAGTTTCATGATCAATTTTATTATGGATTGTAAACTTTGTGGTTTCGAGTCCCTATAAAACCCGTTTTTTCCTCTATCAAAAACATAAACTTTACATGGTAATTCAATATTATTCATAGCTAAAAGTAACAATGATTTAAGTTTTTAAGAGCATTAGTGTCAAAATTAAATCTTACATGAACATTATGGACTAGTTCCTTAAAAATTTAAAAGTGAAGAAAACTTTAAAAATAAATTAAAAAATTACAATTAGAAAGAAAACTTGAATATAACAATATGTTTGGAGGAAAATTGAGGTTCCTTTAACATTTATAAATTATTCATACAAAGAGAATAATAGATCACATGTGTAAGAATTTAAATGTGGATACAAGATATAATTATGTAGCATAAAGTTCAACGAATGTATTTAAGGGTTTAAAATTAACAGAAGTTAAAAATGGAGTTAAAAATTTTAATAAAGTTAATCCAAGTTATCTATTTTTAATATATTTATTTTGATTTTGTTCATTATTTAATGTATTCATATATTGAGAAAAAATTAATAATAAAATATAATGTCCTAAAATATTACATTAAAACTAGTAATTTTGTCATTAAAAAGCTAGTGTATTTTAAAATATTCAAATGTAAGGGTCCACTTTGATAATATTATTGAAATATATTCATAAGAAAAACATTATGATGAACAATTAACTCTATTGATTATCACATAAGTGATCCACACATTAAATTTCCTCTTAAAGCATCTATTATAATTATGTTTTTTTAGATATAGTTTGTTAGTTCTATAAACTATTAAGTCACACATTTATATAAAATTGAGATATATAAAAATATTCTAAATTTTTATATATTAATATAAGTATTTAATAATTTAAAATAAAAAATAATTTAAATTTTTTATCATGCTCTATTAAATATTCATTTAAATAAGTTAACTTTAATTGTTAAAATTTAATAGAAATTTTGATTTTATTTGTAAAATTTTACATATTATAATATATCTCAACTTGTCAATCATCAATTACATCTATTGCAATGATGTGCTCAAAATTGTTTTATCCTATTAAAATAATAGAAATAAGATAATTCATAATTTTTCTTGTGATTTATTCATCACATACCAAGTTCAAAATTAACATGCTACATTGTTAGAGCATCCTAAATAAGTGAATGGATAATGGTGACTATTTGATATCTTATCCATGT
The DNA here is from genome assembly GCA_007115665.2 of Sequoiadendron giganteum. Lineage (NCBI taxonomy): Eukaryota > Viridiplantae > Streptophyta > Pinopsida > Cupressales > Cupressaceae > Sequoiadendron > Sequoiadendron giganteum. Next base: position 773,638,299 of record CM021100.1, read on the forward strand.
ACTTTTATATTTCTTTGCGACGGTAGAGGTAGGTGACAATTTGAATGTTGGCAATGAAGTGGTAATCAATGAAACTCTAGTATTTGATAATTGCATGATATATTAAATAATATATATTTCTTCATCAAAATTCAATCAAAATTTATTTACTTATGTAGTGTAGAAAATTGTATGCTCTTAAAAAAGGTACAATTTCACACTTAATTTGGACCTATTTTAGAAACCTTGCATTAAATATCCCTTTAAATCGTCATTAGTAGGCCCCTAAGACCCTTTATTTGGGATCTTGAGGCTTATTTCAACTAAAAAATCAACAAAATCATCAAAAACACTAAAATTCCTAACAATCCACCCCAAAAATCTAAGGTGGGACTCATATACCACTTCTAGCAAATGAGTCCCCCTAGGTGGGACCCATATGCCAGAAGTGGTGTATGAGTCCCATTTGGGTCCCTTAAAGAGTTTGAGCAAAAAATTCAAGTTTTTAATTCAAATTTTTGGTTGATGTTGGCTTTTGAGATCTAAATAACGACAACTTAGGTGTGTTTCCTATATAAACAAGTTTCTAAGTCATTATTTCATCTAAGCAATCATCTAGAAGTGCAATCTCAAGATCTAAGCATCCACAAGCGTTTAAGCATTCTTCACAAGAGCATTCAAGTTTCAAGAGCAAGCAGAGTTGAAGTCTTGGAGCAGCATTAAAGCATTTATGTAGGTCTTCAATCTCACTTTCATTCAAGATCTAGCATTTTCAATGGTTGATTATGGTTTCTTATGGTGAATCATGATTATGATTATGGTTGTTGGGAGATGCAACTAGCCATCAAGCCAAGACTAATGATTTGCTTCTTAAATGATTCCATCCTCCATTATCACTCTACTTTCAGCCTAAGGAAGGTACATGCATATATTATGGCTTATTAGGGTGATTACACATCTCCTAAAGTGAGTCATGCATCTCAATATAGCATAATAGTGTGAGAGAGGGGGATGACCCACTGCAAGGCTCTAGGTCACAAAAGGCCAAGAGTAGAAAGGTTGTCCTAACTCACCTTAGTTTGAAGGATGGTTAGGATGACGTGGAAGAGAATGATGAGGATTATGCATGCTTCAATCACTCTGTAATCCCAAATGTTGGAAGAAGACTAGATGAAGTTGTCTTTAGGATCAGATTCACATCTTAGGTAGCTCTTTGTCTAAGGATAGAAGTGCAATTCCAAGACAATAGCGCGGCATGGTGGCATCTCATAGGTGTGCTAGTGTTTGTACGACTAGAGAACTGAAAAGATAGAACTCTAACTCAGAAAGAGAAACTACCAACCTAGTCTAGAGATGTTTAAAGTGATGAAACAAGATTAAGGAAAGAGAAATGTAGATACAATTATGATAAAATAAATGTATTACCACCAAGGTGATGAAGATGATCTCGTACAATACTCCCCTCGCCAACTTGCTCCAAGTTCTCTCCACCTACACATGATAAAGGGAGAAATGGTTGGCACTGTATAGGGGCCTATCTCAGTCAAACCCCCATCTTGGTGTTTCCACCTCTATGGACAACCAAGTTTGGAATAGTAGAGATAAATGATAAAGAAAAGAAACTACAAGCTACGTAAACACAAAAACACTATAAGAAGTACATGCTTACTCAATCAAAAGAAAAATGAGAGATTGTAGGAGATTACTACCTCCATCCAAAGCACTCAAGGCTCATCAAGGAGTGAATGAGAGGGACTCAAGCTTCTATTTCCATGGTGTATGTCATGTGCTCACCTTGTTGGAGTGACGAAGTAGTAGATTGCTGCAATGGAGTGAATGGTGCTGCTACAAAGCTTGTGAATGGATGCTCAAAACAATGGAGAGAGTGTGCTAACTTGTTCAAAACTTGAGAATGGAATAATGGAGTGATAATATGAAGGAGAAGATGAAAAATGACCATATTCGGGTCGGCCAGCCGAAGAGGGACGTTACTCTTTGACTTCCAATAAAAAATGTAATGCCTCTTTAGTCTCCAGACACAAGAATTTGTTAGGGATGTATGCGTGCTGTGTGGACATCTGCATGTCATGCGGGCATCCCCAACAAAAACACCCCCACAAAAATGCAAACCAGGCGCCAAGTGGAATGCAAGGAGTGGGCTTAAGTGGAATTAAACCTTCGCTTTTGATTTTATAAAGTGTTAAGGGTCAAAAGGGAATTTACTTTAGGGATGGAAAGTCATGTTGATACATTTTTCCCCCACTTTAGTGAGCATGAGTACTGATGATTGCTTCAATAAAGTAGAGTAGTAAAGAAGTAACATAGTAAGAGATGTATACCTGAACTGATGAGGAAGTAGAACATGATTTGGTGAACCTGAAAGTGTAAGAAAGGACTTCATAGTTTTGTGGAACTACAAAGATAAAGCGTGAAAGTACCTTATAGGTTCATGGTCTTGCAAGGGTGGTATCCTTCAAGAACTCTCACATGAAGGAAACCAGGACAAGCACCTTACATCCCCGCAGACTTGTAAGGAAGGTATCCCCCAAGAAATCTCACATGAGGGAGATCAAGAAAAGCTCCTCATAGACCCATAGATCTGCAAGGAAGGTATCCCCATGAAATCTCACATGGAGGAAGCCAAGCAAAGGATACTTTGTAGAGCCAGAAATGGTGACATGTTTACCCATAGATAGAACACATCAGGAAGCAGCCACGCAGGCTAGTGAACGAACAATCATGTAGACCATCGCTAAGTTGTAAGACTTTCAAAGGGATCCCTAAGAAACCCTTCAAAAGGAAGGAGGGTCCACTCAAGGGATGTGCTATTTGAAAGGTAGGGTCCAGTCGGGCTGCCCCAAGCTAGACGTGAAGATGCAAAGATGATCTAGTTGGGCTACCCCCAAACTAGACATCAAAATGTGAATCCGGTCTAGTTGAGCTACCCCCCAAGATAAACGCCATAGAACTTTGTTGAAAACTTTTGAAGGGGTCCCTTGGGAACCCAATGTGAAGAGGCGAGGTCCACTCAAGGGGAACACTATTCAAAAATATTAATGTCTCCCTTTTTGAATTGAATCATCATCAAGGAATTCTTTTGAAAGATGTTCACTTCATCAAGGAATTCAAAAGGAAGGAGATGTTCTCATGCAAGGGGAAGACTAAGACCGTTCCTGCTTCAGAGAAGGATTTCCAAGTGCTTTCTTTATGAACCCCTGATGAAGGAACATGTTTTGTTAGGGTTCCAAGTTGAGAATGCCATTCTAACAAGGAAGTGTGTGAAGGGTCTTCAAGAAAAGATTCATTTGGTAATGAATGTGTTTTCTAAAGACCAAGCAATTTAGAAGATGCATCGTTACACATGAAAGGGACAACTCAAGCAAAGAAGAGATAGAGATAAAGTGAAAAGTAAAGAAAAAAGGTCACGCACAGAGGGCACAAGGGGATCAAGTTATGCAGGGTCAGATTTGCCTTTATTTATATATATGTAGGTAACCATAGTAAGAGGAAAAAGATCATCAATCCCCAACTAGATCAAGAAGAATGCATGAAAGACAAAGTAAAATAAAAAATTGGGTCAACATGGAAGGAGGCCTTAATTCTCTTAACACTTTGCATCATCCCTAATTTACCGAAAGTCAATCACAAACATGGAAGAATAGAGATACATATAGAGGAAGGCTTACAACACAAACACCATGCGTATATCCAGGCAATAATAGGGGTGATGAGGGTCATCCAGGCACATGCAGCATGATCATGGGGGAAGCACATGTCACGATACATACACACATCTAATTTAAAGATCAAGAAGAGGGTCTCCTCCTAACACTGGTTGACCAAGAGATCATTGGGTTCCCACTCTAGATCATCAAAGGAAGGAAGACGATCATACAATGGTGTAATGTTAAGGGGAGAAGATTTTGATCCTCCCACAACAAGGGCCAAAGCAGAGGGACCTATAAAGTCTCTATCACTTAGCTCTTGTGGGTCTAGGGTCAATGACCTAGAGAAGATTGTTGACAGTGTTGGGACTTTATCCACCAAGTTAAACATGCATTTAATAGGAGTGTCATGTTTCACCTCAGTAGAAGGAGGATTTTGTACCCAAGGTTCACTGCTAGGCTCACCGAGAGACTAAAGAGCAATGAAAAGCTTGGGGATGCTAGGACTAGTTCTATGACTAAGACAAAACAAGTCATTTTGGGGCCAACTTTCGGAGGTGGGCTCTTCTTACATCCTCCATTGTTGGAGGGACCACACTCTAGCTTCCTCTTCATTGGGGGAGGTGAATTCACCATAGATGAAACAAGGAGTGTCGAGGAGGAGGAGGAAAGAGCCGCAAGAGACACAACCGAAGTGTTAACCATGTCCATGGACTTCAGGAAAGGAAAGACATCTAGGACAAAAGTAAGCAAGGGTGGGTTTGCTGAAGGAGCAATGAACACTTGCACCCTTTCAGGTGTAGGTGTTCTCACAATGGGAGCCAAAAGAGATTCAGGGGCAGAAGGGGGGAAAGAGGAGGACACAATAGGATATGCAATCTTCTCTTCCTCATTCTTCTGTAAGGAGGCTTGATCAGCTAGGAGAGCCTTTTGTTGATGTTTACACTCATGCCCAAGGTGGTTTCTATGACTCTTCCCACCAGAAGCTAGAACTTGTGAAGGGACAAAAGGATCCAGCTCAGCCATGGGAGTGTCCTCCACAACTATCTCCAATGGAAGGGTAGACTCCTAAATGGAAGGAGGAGGGATAGGCTCAAAAACAGTAGGAGGGGTTGACTCTAGCACCTTGGCAGCGGGCCTCTCTTTGTTTACTATTTTAAGAATAGGGACAATAGGAGGCCATAGAGACCAAGACAAAGAGGATTCTCCATGGGGGAATGTTGTCCTTCCATACTAGATGGGCCTAGGGTTCATCGATAAGATAAGAAACTCAAACGCAGGATGCTTGACTTTCCGCCAAGCGGGCACCATGGGATTCTATCACAAACATGAAACAAAATAATATGGTACCATGACAGGATGAGAGGAAGCATCATGATGAATCATGAAAGAGGAAGGAGGATCTTAAGACCACTTCTCTTCTTCTCTTCTATGGGCTTTAGTGGAATCACTATAAACCTTTAAGGAAGTTCTATGCGAGATAATGTAAGGTGAAGGAGGGTACCTCACTTTCGGCCTATTGCACTCCTTATAATTTTGATACGTGTGGTGTAGGAGGTCCTTCCTAGGTGGTAGAGGACCAAGAGAGGCAAGCCAAAAGTAGTCTAGGGTGTAGCTGCCACATGCAACTAGTGGTCTATAACTGGTATCATGGACAACGTGCATTGAACCTCCATGAACAAACTTTAGACACTTGTGTATAACCAAGGGAACTACATGCATAGCCATGAGCTAGTAGATGCCTAGCTTCACTCTGAAGAGTTCGGACCCTAAGATGATGTTGAACTTAAGGCTTATGGACTTAGGTCCAACAAGGACTGATAGGACAATACTCCTATAGGAGGTAAGAAAAGGTCAGTTGTCATGTGTGCAGATGATACTTTTAGGTGCCTCATACCCATCCTTATGCAAGAAGTTAATCAACATGATATCCTTAGTTATGGTATTCACTTGCAATGTCAGATCAATAAGGATACTTGCTATAGTGTTCCCATTTATCCTTGTAGGAATGTAAAGAGGATATGGATCTCTATTGAAGCCCATCGACAGGTCTTGTGAAGTAAATTTTATGCTAGTACCCTCATTCATAGCCTGCGCAAAGGGAATGGGTTGGTTTAAGAAAGAGGCCATTACGCACACCACAAAGTACTTCTATAGAGCCTCTTAAGGTTTATGAGATAGCATAGTTACCCAATTAAGGCTATGTCACACAACACTATTGGAACCTTTCAACTACACCTACTAGGGGTCATAGGTTGGGTTGCAAGGAAGAAGCCTCATAACACTCACACCCACAACACTCCTAGGACACAAGGAAAGGGACTTTCAGTATTGCAAAATGGAACCAAAATGGTTCACGTTGGGTTCACCAAAAATGTGCGAGAGGGGGACCACCCACTGCAAGGCCCCAGGTCATGAAAGGTTTCCCTAACTCACCTCAGTTTGAAGGATAGTTAGGATGACGAGGATGAGAATGACAAGCATTATGCATCCTTCGATCACTCTACAATCCCAAATGTTGGAAGGAGACTAGATGAGTCTACCTTTAGGATCAAATTCACATCTCAGACAACTCTCTATCTAAGGACAGAAGCACAATTCTAGGATGACAATGTGGCATGCTGGCATCTCATAGGTGTGCTAGTGGTCATACAACCAGATAACTAATAAGACAAAACTCTAACTGAAAAAGAGAAACTACCAACTTATTCTAGAGATGTTTAAAGTGATGAAACAAGATTAAGTAAAGAGAAATGCAGATACAAATATGATAAAATAAATGTATTACTACCAAGGTGACGAAGATGATCTCGTACAATACTCCCCTAGCTAGCTTACTCCAAGTTCTCTCCACCTACACACGATAAAGGGAGAAATGGTTGGGGATGTATAGGGGCATGCCTCTGTCAGACCCCCATCTATGTGTTTCTACCTCCATGGATAGCCAAGTTTAGAATAGTAGAGATAAATGATAAAGAAAAGAAACTACAAGCTACATAAACACAAAAAAACTACAAGCAGTATGTGCTTACTCAATCAAAAGAGAAAGGAGAGATTGTAGGAGCTTACTGCCTTCATCCAAAGCACTCAAGGCTTGTGGAGGATTGAAAAAGAGGGACTCAAGCCTCTATTTCCATGGTTTCTATCCTATGCTCGCCCTGTTGGAGTGACAGAGTAGTGGATTGTTGCAGTGGACTGAATGGTGCTGCTACAAATCTTGTGAATGGATGCTTAAAAGCATGGAGAGAGTGTGCCAAATTGTTCAAAACTTTAGAATGGACTAATGGAGTGAGAATATGAAGGAGAAGATGAAAAATGGACATATTTGGGTCAGTCAGTCGAAGAGGGACATTATTCTTTGACTTCCAATCGAAAATGTAATGCCTCTGCAATCTTCAACCGTAGGAATCTGCGAGGGACGTAAGCATGCCACACAGATGTCTATGTGTCACATGGGAATACCCTATAGAAATTCCCCCACTGACATGCGAACCAGGTTCCAGGTGGAATGCAAGGAGCGGGATTAAGTGGAATTAAACCTCTTCTTTTGATTTTCTAAAGTGTTAAGGGTCAAAAGGTAATTTGTGTTAGGGGTGAAAATTCATGTTGATACAAATAGAATAGGGTTGCATTTCATTTTAGATTTCCTAATCTTAGACACACTTAAGGTTAGGGTATATATTCATATTTTCATTCAATATTCGTTATTTATATCAAGGTTTAATTATTGAACTAGGGGTTTGACCGAGGTGAACCCCCATAAGAAAATCAACAATATATTTTGTTTTACGGGTCCGTTTATAGGTTTAGACCCAAAAACCATATTGGAATAGAAGAGAAAATATTAGAGCATAGATCTAGACTTTGAATTCCCCAAAAAGTGGAAAAGGATTGATACACCAGAAGTGGCATATGATTCCCACTACAATAAATTTTCTAGATTTTTATAGATCTTGAATCTAAACTGTCAAAAACCTATTCCACTCTTGAAACCTTAGATTGGGACTGATATGCCATAAGTGGTGTATGAGTTCCACTATTCCCTAAAATCATCATTTTTATCATTTCAAAGTTGATTCCAATCTCTTTGAGGTTTCCAGATGCACTTCTATGTTTACCCAGTTTTTTGTTCAAATTTATTCTCTTTTCTACGCCATTTAATTATATCTTGCATTTAATTAAGTCTCTTCATTAGGTCTTACATTTCATTATTCTTTCCAACACCTAGCTTGGTGGTGAACTCCTCTTTATTTTCTAATAAGACCCTAGGGCAACCCCTTGTAAGATCTCTTTAGACTCTTCTTCATCCTTGGATTGAGATCTTTAGGGCTTTCCTTGAATGAGAGTGTAAAAGATTGTTGTTCTATGTCCTAAACCATAAGCAACGATAATTTTCCACCTTTCATTTTGGTGAACCCACGTTTATAACATCTTAATTCTAATTTGGAGTGCATTATCATTCTAGATCTAGCTTGCATTAACATTGCATTAGGGTTTGAATTAGTTAATTGGTATTCTAGGGTTTCTAAATCTTGCATTAGTGAAAATGCATATGGATTACAGTTTTTGCATCTTGCATCATTGAAAATCATCTCAAATCTGTATTTGCATATATATATATGTGATCATTTTATGTTATGTTTATGTATTTTATGTTAAATGGCAATGTGAGTTATCAAATAATATTTGTGAGAATATTTAATAAATGTCTCCATGATTTAACATGCTTTATATGATCTAATTAAAACTATTCTAGTTTTTGTTAGATACAACATTGTGATTTGGTATGTTATGCTAAATTAAATGCACCTATGATCTAATTGTAAAACATTAAATGCATATAAGGATCCAATCTAACACAACAAACAAAACAAACTTGAATAGCATGAAACCTTAAGTAACTATCTAAAATCAATTAAAATATATAATTTAGTATTCAAGACATACAAATAATTGTTTGTCAAAGAATGAAGCAATGCGAGAGCATATAGAATGCCATCTAATAACTCTAGCACCACTTCTTTATCATTTACACTATTCAAGAAGATTGGACATAGTACCAGCACAAATCAGTACATCGTTATAGGTTCCTTAAGAGGTGTACTATTCATTGTTGTTAACGTGTATGCTCCAGACCAATAGCTTTCATTAATTATATAAGGTCCTAACCAATTAGGGCTGAATTTTATTTTTTCAGTCAAGTTGGCATTGATGCTACATTTATTTTCAAATAGCACCAAATAACCTTTATTGAATACACGAGGTATGACATGGTCATTATAACTACACTACAATTTTCTAGAATAAACTTGAAGATGCTTAAGAGCATTAATGTGTTGTTCATCAAGCATTTCAAGCTAATGCAATTGTTGCTCCTTATAAGTATTATCATCAATATTCCTTGTAGATCAAATCTTAATGAAGGAATCTCTAATTCCTAGGGATTATCGCCTCGATATAATAGATAAGGTTATGAGGAGTAGTCCTGATGGATTTTCTTATGCTAGTATGATAAGCCCATAATGTGTATGTCAATTGTGTGTGCCAATCCTTATTGTGTTTGTTTACTATTTTTCATAGTATTTGTTCAAGGGTTTTGTAATCCCTAGAATTTTCTACCCTATTCTAAGATGCAAAACTAACTAATGATGCTAAAGGAAAAACATAAGAAATACACCTCAAGACTAGCCTAAGGAATATCTATGCAAGAAAGACAAACAAAACAAGAGGATAAATTGTTATACCTTTTGTGCTTTTGATTTTTGAGAGTTTGTGTGCTCCTTGGATGGCTATGGAGGTGAATAGACACAAGATGAAAAATGTAGTAAAATGCTAGGGGCTTAATGACTTGGTGGATTGATGAAGAATGCTTGCAAATGACTAAAATTTTGCAAATCAAAAATTGACAAGAGTTTGGTAGCAAAAATCTTATTTTTCAAAATGAGGGGAGGGAGGGGGTATTTATAGAATAATTTGAATTCTCTAGAGAATTCAACGGTTGAGATTAAACCAACAAAGTCAAGATGAAGGGCCATGGTGAGGTGAGGACTCACAAACCCTCACCTCTTGACATGTGGAATGTGAGATGACTTAGGGTGAGGTGATGTGGAAGTGAGGTGGAAGAGAGGTACATGATTTGGAGGAAGGAAAAGTACCTTGTAGGTACCTTGGGGGATGAGAAGATTTCTTCAAAAAGGAAATTCTTGTCCCCAAATGAGAGTGAAAAAGACATTTGAGAAATTTTAGAATTTCTCACAAATCTCCATGGGAAATGGGAAGGTGGTTGGAGAAATAAATGTGAATTAAAAATTCACATGCTTGAGAGAGTCTAATGGATAAGAGAGGGTTTCCAAAAAGATGGGGATTTGCCACATGTGAGTGATGTGACAAGTCAAAAGTTCTAGAAATCCTTGGCACATGTAAAATGACAAGTCAAGTTTTCTAGAACTTGCATGGGGATAGGGTAAACCTTGGAAGGATAAAATGTGAATTAAAAATTTATATGGGGAAGAGAGGATCCTAGGATGAATAAATGTGAATTAAAAATTCACATGGTAAAAAGATTCAAGGCCAAGAAATGCAAGTGGAAAGGTTGACTAAAAAAGGTATGCTAAATGTGGATAATGACCTTGATTAAGGTTGTGCAAACACAAGATTAGGATAATTAATGAGATATTAGAAGCAAAAGGGAGATTATGGAGGATGTGACACTAATCTTGATTAAGTGGTGCACATCCTAATCATGGATTAATTAATTTAATACTGATTAAAAGAGGATTATGGAGAATGTGACAAGGAGAGAGAAAATGAGGATTTAAAAATTGACTTTAATCAAAAAGGTCAAATGACTAAATTAAATAAATTGTCCTATTTATTTAATTTAGAGAAGAAAAGGTGTAAGGTAAAGTATTTAATTATTCAATTACATATTTTAGGAACCTTAGGTAGAAAATGAAATAATGGTTAAATAAATTATTTAATCACTATTAATGAAATAGATAAATAGAGTAGATGATTTTGACCATGGGAAGTGGTCAAATTTAGATGTCTACATTTTTCCCCTCTTTGAAGTACTGTTAGGATAGTAGTGTTTCGAAGAGAAGAAAATGTAGATGACTCTATAGAGGAAGTACCCAGAAAATGATGCCCCAATGTGGGGAGGAGGAACTGAGTTTTCCAATTAGTGGGGAATAGATGAAGATGTCCCAATCCTATAAAAAGAATGACTATGGCAGAGAAAATAGATAAATAGGAAGGGTATGTCACCTCAAGAGGGCGACGGGGGAAAAGAGAGGGGTCTCGGGTGACCTCATGATAGGAAGAAACAAAGGGTATGGTTGGAAAGAGCACAAAAAAAAAGGCAAGTTTAATTTTTGAACAAAGTCAAATAGACAAACGGTTTGTAAATGGCGGCCCTGGGAAGGGAAGGGAAGAAACATGTCAGAGGCCTACAGAGGGGCAGATTTGCCCCACTGTAGGAGGGTGGATCCACCCCAACATAGGGCATATCTGCCCCATAGCCGGGCGGGTCCACCCTGGGGCTAGGCGGGTCCGCTCGGATGCGGGGCGGGTCCACCTCGCCCCAGGGCGAATCCACCCTAGGGTCAGGCAAGTCTGCCCCAACATAGGGCAGGTCTGCCCCGCCACAAGGCGAGCCCATCGTGCAGCCGAGGGTGGATCCGCCCCACCATGGGGTGGTGCCACCATGCATCCAAGGGCAGGTCCACCTCGTGGCTGAGGGCGGATCAACCCCACCATGGGGCAGGTCCACCCCAAGGTTGAGGGTAGATCCGCCCCAAGGTCGAGGGCAGATCTGCCCCATGGCTGAGGGTGGATCCGCCCTAGTGTAGGGTTAGAGATTGATGAAGGAGGAAGGGATGGGAGAAATTATGAGAAATGAGAGGATGAAAGATGATGGAAAATGAAATGGAATCTTAATGCAATTTTCCATCGTTGGAGCACTATTTTTTTCTATAGCATAAGACATCGAGTTTCAGGGTATGTAAACCAAGATGGATTAGTGCCCAATGCATAAAACAAACACAACAAAGAAGAAGGCTATCCCAACACCCCAAAGTAAAAAATACCTTGTTCGGGCTAGGTATTGGGATAAGCACGAGCACAAAAGGATGCCCCAACGTAACACAAGACCGCAGGAGTCTTGGTGGGTACTGTGTTGTTAGAATAAGTGGATTAATTAGAAAACAAACTAACACATCAATAAAAAATTAGATTGAACGAAACTAATTTAGAAAGACAAAGCAAACTCTAATAACAACAACTCCATTCAAATGCATCCCATTTTCCTTTATCTCCAAGGATTCGGTTCAAGATACTGGCTCTCAATTGATTTAAGCAATAGCTTGTAGAATGACAACTTAGGTGAACAAGATTGATGTAAAATGCATGTCCATTGCTAACGATTTAAGCTATGAAATTAAACAAACTAAAATGTTGTGATATTCCTAAAATGTTGATAAGCTGATTCGAATGCAACTATAGTAACTACGCATGAAATATAGTATGAAATCTACTTACGAGAAGGTTGTATTTATAGATTTTTGAAGGCAAGAATCCAGTTGGTAGAGATCAACTGTTGAAATTCAAACCTGTCAAGATGAACGGTGTGAGATCAAGAGGTTGAGAAGAAAGTGGAATAATGTTTTCAACCCACGAAACTATCTTCATTTAAAAATGGAGATAAACATGCTCTTTGTCTTTTCAATAATTGAAAAGCTAGTTGAAATTTGAGGATAAATGCCAATTAAATAAATAAATTTATTTAATTATATGTGACATGTGAAAATGGAAGCTTCCATAATTAAATAAATTAATATTTAATTATGTGAGAGGTGAAAAAGATACGTAATTAAATATTTACAATATTTAATTATGTGAGATGTGTGATGGATTATAAGGATATTCCATAATTCGAATTTAAACATTCAAACTTTAGAAACAAAATGGTAATTAAATAAATAAATTATGAAATTTATTTAGTTTAATTAAGAGGAGAATAACAATAATTAGATAAACCTATTTATTTAATTTTAAACTAGAAAAAGAACAATATAAATAAATAATTAAATTTATTTATATGTAGAAGACTTTAGAATATTAATTATAAAATTTGTATTTAATTAATTAATAGGTTTGATTGACCATGACCATTTTTAGATGTGTACATTTTTCCCCTCTTTGAAGTGATGTGTTTTACGCATTGCTTCAAAGAATTTTTCCCTTGACTTTGAAAATTTACTGATGATATTACATGCCCCCTCGAGAGATAAATCACGCATTTTGAATGATTTGAAAGAATTCCTTTGATTTTTGGAGAGAAAATGCTGATTTATCTCTTGAAATAGTGTATTGCAAAGTAAAAATGAAAATAATTTTTCTTTTTTACCCCCTTAAAAGGTGGAAAAGGTGAAAATTCATTGTCATTTGAACAGTAACTTGTAAGAATTTTCAGAGCTCTGAGAGATAAAAATGAGATGCTGATCCATTATGAGCACCACTGATTCGAGCAAGCCCGTCGTCATCAGAGACCAGTTGCATATGTACCTCCAATAAGTTGATCTAATCCTCTTTTTTTGAATTTTTAGTGAATTTTTGGACGATTTTTAATTTTTTAATTTTTTTAAATTTTTGTTTTAGCACATAGGATTGCGATTTAGCGCATGCGAGCCGTACTTTAGTGCAATGGCTTGATAGAGTAGCACATACAAAGTAGCATAAAGATGCAAGACAGTAGCACATAGATGTGTAGATTAGCGCATAGGATGAAATTGCGCATAGGACAAGTCAAGTAGCGCATCTAGGAAAGCTACCCACGTAGGATGTTAGATTAGCGCATGGAATGACTATTTTAGCACATAAACTTGATAGAATAACACATATATACTTTAGCGCATCCAAAGTCTACTTTAGCGCATCCATAGAAAAAAGTTGCACATACATGATTTAGCGCATCCATGGATTTTGTCGATTGTTGGATTTTTGAAGTGAAATTGACATGTGCTTGATGATTGTTGCTAGATTAAACAACTAATTTTATGCTTTTGAATAACATCATGATAGGTTAGCTTGATTTGAGTAATGATTGGATAAATTTTCTTTCCTGCTTGAAAGATAAATAGTAGATTTGATAAATTTGCTTTTCTGATTGAAAGACAAATAGATATAATAGATGTTGAGTTGATTGACTGTTAAATTTGGTTTCATGTGAATGAAAAACGAATAGTAGATAAAGATGAATTTGCTTTCTTGATTGAAGAACAAATAGATAGGATTTATTTTCCTTTCTGCTTGAAGAAGAAATATATTTTGAACTGATTGTTGATGTTGATATGAATGATTGATCGATGCATTGATCTGATTAGATAGTTTTAAATATTCCCTGCTAATTGATTTGCATGATTGCTTGATGATTTTTAAAGGAGGAATTTAACCTCCTTCAGATTAGAAAGAGGTTTCCTCGCACCTAGAAGATGGTTCCTTAGCTCTCTTAGGATGATTTAGAGATTATATACCAGTGTGGGTTGAGTCCACTATTGAGGATCCCACAATATTGGGTCAATAGGGAATTATTGACAACGTTAGCTAAGAGGTGGCATAGCGAGCTTAACACATTTCATCTTCCCACAAGAGAGATTACCATGACACCAGAGGATGTCTATAGGATTTTGGGTATCCCTGTGGTTGGTGACCTTGTGACTTATAATCACAAGGAGATTGGGGAGATCGATGCAATGAGATGAGTCTTCCAGGACCCTCATGTCTCCAGATATGAGACTCCTTGGAAGGAGATGATGGAGAGATATGCCCCACTACCTTCAATTTTAGCAGGGTTCATCGGGTGTTTCCTTTGTCATGATCGCAGGTCAAAGGGACTATCAATCGGGTGGGGTCATATCTTGGAGGACATCCTTCTCCATCGCACTAGATATGCATGGGGGTCATGCATGCTTGCCCATCTGTACCACGATCTTCATCAGTTCATGTACACAGATGGGAAGAGTCTCTCCTATGGAGTTACTCTACTATAGATATGGGCATGGGAGCAGATTGCAATCACTCATCTCATTGTTTGGAGAGATCATCCCCTTGGTTTTCCATATGTTTATGCCTACACAAGTCCCCTTGTCGAGTCGAGGCTGGGCTAGTTAGAGTACTAGCAGAGGGTACTAGACGACATGGATACCATCATTTGGAGACCGTATCTTGACTGTGACCCCTGGGAGGTGGATGATATAGAGCTTCCTTATTGTACCAGATCAAGATACCTGATTGGGTGCACCTCATTTATCATTGAGTGGTTTTTGGTTGTGCGGGTCCTAAGATAGTTTGGACTAGTACAAATGATGCCATAGGGTGTGGCACACTACGCCAGGCACCGAGAGGATGTGGTAGAGTGGGGTCCATTCATGACCATAGAGGATGTTAGGGCAGAGTATGCAAACTTACAGTCCGATCATTGGGCAATGCATCTAGAGGTGACAGATGCAAGGATGACTGAAGATTATGCTGCATTTTTTTACACACATCCCTTTCTAAGGTTCACCAACCCAGAGGATCCTACCCCATTGTTGGGAGGACCAACTATATAGTGAGGCCGACAAAATCCATAGGCACAGGTAGCAGCAGGGCAGCCATAGGGAGAGGCTCAGGCAGGGGAACAGGTATAGGCACAAGTACCAGAAAGGGTAGAGGATGTAGTAGCCATGGATATTGATGATGAGGGGGATGACTCTGGTAGTATGGATGACAATAGTGATGACAGTGGGGATGAAGGAGGTGATGGGGGTGGAGGCCAGAGGTTCTTCTTTGATGTACCCTTTAGGACGAGGCCTCAGACAACTAGAGTGGTGGATCAACTAAGTACTTCGGCCCCACGGATTACTATCAGGGCTCCCTCATAGGGTCATATGGATACCTTATAGACAGAGGTTTAGACTCTTCAAAGGTAGCTAGCATAGGCACAGGGTATCATTGGACAGCTATAGGTACAGATTGCACAACCACCACCTCCTGACCCACAGGTAGCTTAGATCATGGCAGAGAGAGACAGCTTTAGAAAGCAGTGCACATAGGTTGACGGGGTAGCCGAGAGAGTCCTTAGATCAATTGAGAACACCTCTATTGGAGAGGTTGTAGCAGAGGGATTGGAGACTACTTAGGAGGCCGAGTATTACAAGATGAGATATTTTGAGGCAGTGCCACCCGAGAGGAGGATTTCCTTCACACAGTCAGGTACTCGGTCTCAGACCCATTCCCACAACCACAGTAGGAGTGTCACCAGGAGTGTAGGTTAGCCAGTCAGATGAGAGATTAGAGCTTCTAGGAGCAGAGATCCATCGAGACCCACTACCTCGGGAGGTAGCAGCAGCCACGCTCCACACTCCGATGCCCCTCAGTGATGATTAATTGATACACTTATTCTATTGTATTTGATATATCTTGTTGAAAATTTTGATATCCTTGTACCTTTGGACATTTGTTTTGATGAGATTTATCATATGTAGTGGTGATTCGATTATGCATGTGTTATGGATGGTTTATGCATTTTATTTCTATATTCTATGATCTTTATGATGCAAATGATGATATATGATGATGCTTTGTAAATGATGATGCTTTTATTTTATGTATGAAGATGCAATGATGATGTAATATGATGAAATGGTTATGGATGCATGTTTATTTTATGATGCAAATTAAATGATTTTATTTTATGATGTATGTAATTTTTAATGATGATGTAATGATTATAATGAGATGAGATGTCCTAAAAAATGATATGATGTAAACTAACATGAATGATCAGTATGAATGAAAATTTATGATTTGAATGGGATAATGTGATGAGAGATAAATGAAATGAATATTTAATGAATGATATGCACATGATATGAAAATGGATATATAAACTATAATGAATAATGATCATAATAATTATATGAATTGGTGAATAATGATGATAATGATAATGATGAATGAATAATAATGTAATAATACTTAATGATACAACTCAATTGACACTGATAACCTAAATGATGATATGAAAATGGATGCAATCTTTGTAGATATATGTAAGATGATGTGAAATGAATGCAAAAAATGTAAATGTTATGAAATGATATAATATAAGATGAATGATCAATGCATAATATGATGAGAATGATATAATATTTAAAGATGGAAAATGATTATGATAAACTAAATGAGATTGAATAATGATAATATTGATAATGAAATGATGTAAAATAATGAAAATGTAATGATAATGCTATCTTAAATGAATAACCATGATGAAACGACAATGCAATGAGATGCCATAAATGTTCAAATGTACTCAATTGTTGTTTGAAAAGATATATGAAAATTTTTCCCACCTTAAAAAATCTACTTTAGACAGCCTCCAAAATGCAAACCTAAATGAATCATGTAGTCCTAGAATGTAGTAATGAACCATTCTCCTGTCTGTCATTCCATGTTGTGCTTGATTTTCATCATTGAGCCTTTTGATATGTTGAAAGTTAGTACAAGCATCAAAGGGTATGTTAGCACCAATGATGACCTGAGTACTACTTTCATGATGTATAGCAAGTTAATACAAGCATCAAGGTATAAGTGAACCAAGATGACCTGAGTATTGTTTGCATAAACAGGAAAAAGTTAACCATTTTCCTATGCAAATTCTGAAATGTCATCAATGATATGTTGTAGAGCATGTCCCATGACAAATTTGCACAATACTAGTGATTAGCTTACAGACAACAAGCAAAGAAATAAAAATCATACTCCTTCCTTGTGATTCTAGTTCAGTACATCATTGAACCGCTCTAGAGATATGATGTCATCAAATGTCAAATAACAATTCAACTTACACTTTAAGTTTGTCATTCATTTTATTCAGATTAAGATCATCCAATTTGTTTTAGTTATCTGTCAAAATAGTTGTGTAGACTCAATTTAATTGGATAAATTTGTTGTTTCTTGATATTCTGATTCTTGACACATGTTGTCAATTGCCCGCTAGAAAGCTCCAAGAAGCTTAATTGCCATCACCCTCCCCAATGACCCTATACTCTAACTTCTGCTAGACATAACTACTGCTAAGGATAACCCTAATCATCAAGCCATGATGAGATCCTTGACGTTTCAAGGAGATGTTGTGATGCATGATGCAAATGTGATGGCTAGGCACATATGTGATGCCGATGAAAGATGGATATGCAGAATGTATCCTAATACATGAGAGAGCCAAACAAAATCACAAACAACGCCTATTTGCCAGGTTTTCACCATTTATTTTTAATGCACTTTTTTTTTATTTTTTGATTTTTTTTGTTGTTACCAAGACACCTATTTGCTAGGTTTTCATTAAGGCAACAATTTTTTATTTTTTTTTTATTTTTGTATTTTTTTTTTTGCTTTTTCTTTGTATTTTTTCAAGACTTTTTATAATGTTTTTGATATTTTTCAGGCATAAAACTTCTTCAAATGAATGTTGTTAGTTGGATCTTCAAATAGATACCCTTCTAATGTTGACAGTTGATATTCCCCGGATCCATATGCAACAATGATAATGAATGGGCCCAACCAATTAGGTTCAAACTTGCCTTTCTTTTCCCGATCCTGCTGATTACGAGGGTTTTAGTTTAGAACCAAGTCACCCACTTGAAAAGTTCATGGTTTGACTCTGTGATTGTAGTTGCAGGACATAACTTGTTGATATCCCTTCAAATGATTAACTGCAGTTTGACACCGTTCATCAAGCAATTCCATCTCTTGCAACCTCGATACTCTGTAGTCTTCATCATTGATTAACCCCTTTAGTGATACTCAAAGTGAGGGAATCTCAACTTCTAGTGGTAGAATAGCTTTGGCTCCATAGACCAAAGCATAGGGAGTAGCACTTGTTGGTGTGCAAGTACTTGTTATGTATGCCCATAATGCTGGATTTAATTGGACATGCCAATCAAAACCTACCTCATTCACCATTTTCTTCAAAATCTTCAAAAGAAATTTGTTTGAAGGTTCAGCTTGACCATTCCATTGTGGATAGTAAGGTGTAGAGAACCTGTGTTGGATGCAAAATATTTTACATAGTTCATCAACATCCTGATTTTTAAAGGGTCTTCCATTGTCTATGATAATGGAGTTGGGAATACCATATTGACAGATGATATAGTTTAAAATGAATGAAGATATTTGTTTACTAGTAACAGTTGTTAGGGGAACAACCTTAATCCACTTCACAAAATACTCAGTGGCTGTGATGATAAATTTGTATCCATTTAAAGATGACGGGTGTATCTTGCCAACCAGTCCAGTCCCCACTAAGCGAAAGGCCATGTTGTGGTGAAGGGTTGTAATTCCTGAGTAGGAGCATGAATGAGATTCCCATGGATCTAACATTTTGCATATTTCTTCACAAAGACGAATGATTCCTTCTCCATGGTCGGCCAGTAATAACCCAATCTAACAAGTTTCTTTGCTGAAGTTAGTCCACTCGAGTGTGTCCCACAAATGTCACCATGTACCTCCTGTAAATCCTTTTCTAATTCATCGCATTTGAGACATCTAAGGAGAGTACCATCCAGACCACGCCGATATAAGATGTCAACAATTAAGGTATAATAGGAGGATTGATGGATGAAATTTCTTTTCTAATTTCTAGACAATTCTAAAGGTGAAATAGTATCCTTTAGGTAAGCTTAGATTTGACCATACAAGGGAGAATCAGAACTAGTTAAGTGGAAAATTATTTGAGTTTCTAGATTGTCATAAGCGGGAGAAAATAATTATTCCACTAGGAAATCGTATCGTACTTGATTCTCGGACAACTAGAGTAGAGATACAATTATAGCCATAGCATTTGCTACTTTATTATCAATACGTGGAATTTGTATGAACTTAATATCAACAAAGTATTTCTTGAAATCATCTACCATTCTTTTGTAAGGTATCAACTTGTCATCCCTAGTGTGATATTCATCATTGATTTTATTTATAACAATTTGTGAATCACCAAAAACTTGAAGTTTTGTGATTTTCCAGTTCACTACAATTCTCGTGCCAATTAATAATGCCTCATACTCAACTATGTTATTTGTGCAAGGGAACATTAGCCGATAAGATTTTGGAATTGTATGTACTTGAGGTGTAATAAAAAGAATCCCTGCTCTTGAACCATGTTGAGTGTAGGAACCATCAAAGTAGAGCACCCATGACTGCTTAATAGCTGCTATGAATACATCAGCATCAATAAAATCAATGTGTATTGGGTGTTTTGTTGGCATTGGTGCTTTTGCTAACTGATCTACAATTACCTATCCTTTTATAGCTTTCTAATCCACATAATGAATGTCAAACTCACTCAGGATCATGACCCATTTAGCCAACCTATCGGTTAAGGTCACCTCACTTAAAGGATATTTGAGTGGATCAATCTTAGCCACAAGCTTTATTGTATGAGCTAGCATATAGTGCCATAAATTTTGAGAAGTGAACACTACCGCTAAGCAAGATTTTTCAATAAAGGTGTAATTTAGCTCATGACTTGTCAAAGTTTGACTGATGTAATAGATTTATCTCTCCTTTCCTAGGTTGTCTTCTTGTGCCAATAATGCTCCTAGGAACACTTTTGTGGCATAAATATACAATATGAGTGGTGCACCTTGTACTGGTGGAATTAACACATGTGGATTCATTAGATATTGCTTTATCTAACCAAATGCTACTTCACATTTGTCTTCCCATTTAAATGGAACATTCTTGTGTAAGAGATGAGTAAAAGGTAGACTTTTATCTGCCAGTTGCGCAATGAATCTTCTGATGGATTGTAACCATCCCTACAAAGAGCATAGTTGACTAATGTTCCTTGATGGTGGCATATCAAGAATGACTTATACCTTAGCTAGATCCACCTCAATTCCCTTTTTTGATACAATATAACCTAGCAGCTTTCTAGATTTCACTCCAAAGACACATTTCTTTGGATTGTCTCACTTTGAATTGTTCCATTCTTTTGAAAATTTTAGATAAGATAGCTATGTGTCCTTCCTTGGTGTTAGATTTGGCGAGGAGATCATCGATGTAATCCTCCATGAATGTATACATCATATCATAAAAAATTGTTGTCATGGCCCATTGGTATGTAGCTCCCGCATTCTTTAACCCAAATGGCATTATATTCCAGCAATAGGTACCCCAAGGGCATGTGAACATTGTTTTATCCTGATCCTCTGGTGCAATCTTTATCTGGTTGTATCCTGAAAATCCATCCATTAATGAATACATCACATGGATGACAATCAAATCAACAATCATATCTATATTTGGTAGAGGGAAATCGTCCTTAGGACATGCCTTGTTCAAATCCCTAAAATCTGTACAAATTCTAATCCTTCCATCTGGTTTTGAAATAGGTACAATATTGGAGATCCATTCTGCATAGTCGATAGAACAAATGAATCAAACATCTAAAAGCTTCTTTAACTCTTCTTTAACCAATAATGCAACATGTGGATGCATTTTTTTGAGTTTCTGCTTCACAAGTTTTTCCCCTGACATGATAGATAGATGATGCATTATAAGATCTGGATCCAATCCTGGCATATCTACATAGGACCATGCAAAAATGATTTGATTATTTTTGAGAAATTATATGAATCCGAGGATTTCCTCTTCTGTTAGAGATGCAACAAGTTGCAAGACTTTGGGCTATTTCGTAGTGCCTATATTGAGTACCTCTGTTGGTTCTATTAAAATAAAAGACCTTTCCTGATAGTGCTCTGGAAGAGTGTCAAGTTTCCCATCCTCTAGTGCCTTTGAAAGGTTTTCACTATTGGATATGCTTTCTATTTTTCTCTTTTCTTGATCTAATACTGCCTTTGTTAGGTTTTCACCATTAGATATTTCTTTTATGTTATTTATTTAATAGCTAAGAAACTTGGCACTTTCCTGTCAAAAAATCTGATCTTGTGATTCCCTGGTGGAACTTATTTTCGGTTGGGATGAACATAGAAATTTTATGATGGTTTCGTCATTTGGAAAAGTTGGGATATCAATTGGTGCAATTTGTTCCCAATCGATGAGTTCAGGATGGACCAAAGGAAATGGATCATTAGGATGAGTAAGGTCACTATTGGTTAAGGTCATGGTGCTATTATTAACGTCATTATGGGAGAGGTCTAGGATGGTATCCTCCTGGAGATGATCTATCTCACTTTGAATCGAGTCAGTTTCACTTGAGTCATGATTGCTTTGTAGAATGTAATCAAGCAGAGGCCCTGAGATTTCCCCTTGTAAGAATGCATGTGTGAATTTGTGTATGACATCCACCCTTTTCTCCTTTAAGAATGTATCATCAGAGACGTCATCCCATTCGTATTCATTGGAGTCAGTGTCAAAATTATTCGCTTGAACTCATAGAATTGTTTCAGCTAACTCCTCATTAGACATTCTTTGTACCACTTCTTCCTTTGTATCTTCACCATATCCTAACCCAGTTTTATCCTTTGGGTGCATTGTTTTCATTTGGATAGGTTCAACAATACCCTCTTTTATTTTACCTATAGGGCCATTTCCTTCATAACCCATTTGCTGCATGATTGCATATCCTTTTCCATATTGTTCTGTGGGTAACATGACATGTTGTAATGATTCTTCTTCATCTTTATAGAGCCAATCAAGGATAGCTCTATCTTCCATTTCATTTTCTTTGATAAATGCTCCATTAAACTTGGTGATGGGAACTAAAGCTAAAGCTAAAGTTGTTGTAGCCTATTGTATGGATGTTGATGGTTGACCATGGGATCTTGGAGATTTGGGTAGATTAGAGAGACATAAGGAATATTCTCCCACCCCATTATCTTTCAATTTTATCTTGGTGCCAAAATTACTTATCATTTCTCTTGCTTGTTCATTCTATTTGGAGGTAGAGATGGCCAAAGCCTCTCTATATTGTGGAACAAATGTGTCCTGAGTTTCTCTTATGTTAGAGAAAGTTTGACTGCTAATGTGATTAGCAGGTATTGTTACTTCATTTCCATCATATGGAAACTTCAAGCATTGATGATAGGTAGATGCAACAGCTTGCAAGTCATGGATCGATGGACAGCCCAAGAGTATGTTATAGGATAAATCTCGATCTAGAACCTGACAAAAGGTATTCTTCACAACAGGTCCGACTTTGATTGGTAGCATGATGAGACCTTTGAAGGCTCTTTCTTCATCATCGTATGCCTTGATTGTAATCTTCCTTCATGGATCTATAGATTCTTTTGAATATCCCAAGGCAAGGACCAATTTCAAAGTAAAAATGTTTAATCCGGCTCCTCCATCTATTAGGACACATCTAATTCGGGCTTTGTGAACCATAACTTCTAGGTAGAGTGATGAATTATGCGGATGAGACATGGATGATTCATCCTTCTTAGTAAAGGATAAACATGTGGATGAGGATAAGTGTCCCACCATGGCTTGAAATTTATTGATATCTAGATCAGGAGACAAAGTTGTGTCAATAAGTGCCTTTTCCAAAATTTCCTTATGCGTAGGTGATAATTTTAAGAGCTCCAAGATAGAAATTTGGGCCGATGTTTTTCGTAGTTGATCGACCAAATTGTATTGACTTGGAGGGGGGACTGCTGCTTTAGATGATCTTCCTTTTACAATGATTTTGGCTTGTCCCCTTGTCGTAGCATTGACCTCTCAGTATTCCTGCTTACCTTTGATTTGGATAGCATTGATTTGCTGATCATCAGTATAAATATGATTGATAATGGTGTCATGGACATAATTAACATTCTTGCCCTTGTCACCCGAAGATTCCCCTTTTTGATAATTGGGGAGAGGATCCTTGAACACGTAATGGTTATCATTGGCATTATGTCCTTCAACCATGATGGTATGGTTATCAATCAAATCCTGAACAATATTCTTTAACCCTTGGCAATTATTTGTCTTATGACTTTTACACCTATGATAATCACAAAAGTGTGAGTCATTCCATGATGGTGGTTTAACTCGAGGCTCATAATCTCTTTGTGGTGGGAATGTAATAGCGTTCTGATTCAATAGTTCTTTGAGAATGGATTCCAAAGATTGGCCCAAGGGAGTAAAACTCCGTCGATTCAAAAAATATGAAGATCTGGGCACATTTGAATTTTGATTATTGCCAAAATTATTTCCATGATTATTAGTCACATTTCCTTGATTGGAAACATTTCCTTGAGTACTAAAATTTCTAGCATTATTGCTACATTGGACACCTGATATATTAAGAATGGTAGGCTTCACCTTCACGTTGTTAGCATCTACTACCCTAGCATTCACAACATTTTTATTTCGAGTCCAAAATCATGACTTGCCATTGTTATTACTATTGTTGTTGTTTTATGAATTTAGGCTTTCTTTATCGATTTTCAGAACTGCACGCTTGACCAACGCACCTTCAATAGTAATCACATTTTCAATCAATTTTTCAAATTATTGAGGATAGTGAAGGTTTAGTCTATAAATCATCTCTTGATTTAGACCATCGATAAAGATCTCCATCTTTTCTATTTCAGGAACAAGATGGGAGTATCTAGCTAACACCCTTCTGCACCTTTGTAAAAATGTGGTGAAGGATTCTCCTACCTTTTGCTTCACTTTACAAAGATAAAGCATGGTTATCTAGTGTTGGATGTTGTAGGAGTATTGCAATATGAATTTATTTATTAAATCCTCAAATGTTTTGATGGGGGAGTGATCTTTGAAAGCCACTCCATGGATTGTCCACCCAGACTTCGTGGAAACAATCGCATTAAGTAGGTATCCTCATGAGCGAATTCTAAGCTCATATTTTAGAAATCCCTCACATGTTCAATGGGGTCAGTTTTCCCATTATACCTATCAAATTTAGGGATTTCACAATGTTTTGGAAAATGAATCATTTGAAGACTCCTATCAAATGGATATGGACATATATCATCCAAAACATACTTCTTTGTAGTACCTCCTTGGATTTCCTTTATTTTCCCTTGTAATAATTTTATCTATTGAGTAAGAGCATTAAAATCATTAAGAGGGGTTTCAGGATTCTCTTTAATCCCTTCTATGTCAAGATCAGTAGGTAACTTAGCTCCTTGATCAGCTAATGAAAGGAAATATCTTTCCTTGTTTTGTTCTAAAACCCTTTCTATAAGAGTATGGAATTGGGGATCCTACTCTGCTTCTTGGAGCTTCTCTTCTGTTATCTCTTCAGTATTTGAATTATGAAAGGGATTCTCCTCCCTATCACTATTATCACGCATTTTTCTTATGGTACTTTCCCTTTCGTCTCTTTCTATGTGCTTTTGAGATCATGTGACAACAGGCATAAGGTTTTGCCAAATTTCTACTAACCTTGATAAAAAAGAATAAAATAGTGTAATTTTGATGGATATGAAAGTCAGGATAGAATGAAAATTCTATGACTTATGAGATTTCTAATCTTTGGTTCGTGATTCCTTGATTGAAATGATGATAATCCTATTTAAAGGAATTAAACCAAAGATACAAAATAAAGATGATTTTGTACTTTGTGAAGTTTGATCGTAGGTTTGTAAAAAGAAGGATTTGTGATAAATGCCTAATGTGCCCCAAGCTCTCTATTGCAGAATTTGATTGGGATGAGTAGTGTACATAATTGCAGGTTGGGGAAGGTAAGAGGAATGAAGACACTGACTATGATTATTGTAATGATGGATTTATACAAAATAGATTGTTAGTCTAATAAAGCATGCAATATTAATCTAAATCCAACAAATCAATAGAATGCATAGGAAAACAAAATGAAAGAATGAATAAGAAATCTCTCACCCAATCCTTTCTTCTTCGTGGCTCATTTCTAGTGTACCTTCTAACTCTGCAGTGATAATGGATGCCCTCAGATTTGTGTATGTGAGAAAATGCTAAAATGTCTAGCCTTAAACAAAGCTTTGAAGGATTTATAAATAAACTCTCTATACAAACTAGAAATTCAATCCTAATATGCAAGTTATTAAATAAGCCTAAGATGATATGACAATTGATAATAATGAGATTATAAAATGCTAAGAGATAATAATGATCGATCCCGAAAATGAGATCAAGATTGCCATTTTATAGAAAATGTAATCTTGAACGAACGGACGAGATGAGAGATTGAGAGATTCCCTAGAATCAATGGTTAAGATTCAAAGTGACAACTCTCAATTAGGGTTAGGGCAACAATCCCCAAATGTGTGGACAAGATTTAATTTAAGAAATTAAATCAATGGTGGATAATAAAATGACCTTGAGAGGAAATTAGTAAAAATCAGAAGATAAGGGGATGAGATTTTAGAAAATCAGTAATTTTAGCAATTACTTGATTTGTAGAAGAATATTTCCATTTTGAATTAAATTAATTCAAAATATGGATTTTGTGAGATAATAAGTAATTGATTTTTGAAATTAATTACTAAAATAAGAATCAATTAACAATGTGAAGTCATTTTTAAATAAATTGTTTTATTTAAAAATAGGGAAATGTCACATAAGGCAATTAAATAATTAATAATAATTATTTAATTTAGAAGAGACAATTAATTAATTAAATAAATTATTGAATTTATTTAATTACGAGAGAATTTAGGAATTAGTGACATATTAAATAAATATATTAAAATATACTTATTTTAATAATCAAGAGGACATTAGTGATAAGGATTAATTAAATAAATGAGACTTTATTTAATTGTAAGAAGACTTTAATAATTAGTGTCACATTAAATAAATAAATAAGATTTATTTATTTAATAATCACGAAGAATGAAAGATCATGAATTAATTAAATAATTATAAATTATTTAATTAATAGTTGAATGTGGGTTAGAATCGTAATTACAGAGTCATAATCATGTTAGGATGAAAGGTGGTAAAATAGTGGTCACAGGCCTAAGTCATTTTTAGGTGTCTACATTTGCCCCTCTTTGTCATAATGTAGCTTGTCACATTGTGGCAAAGAAAACAAGTCTAGAATATGCCCTAGTGAAGGTATGGAGTGCCTATGCCCCCTTGGGAAAATTTTTGAATTTCGACCCAGGGTAAGAAAAATTTGGAAAATATCCCGACTAATTCAATTAATGACCAGAAAAGTGATGGCGTGATCCGATTCAGAAATGGAGGATGCTGAGCTAGCCAAAATTTTGCTCAAAGGTGGTCAAATGAGCTTCCAATACAAGCTACTAGGTCAAAACCCTAAATTTCAGCCTATAAATAGGTTGAAAAGGTCAATCCAAGTGTCATTTTCTCATTTGTTAAATAGAAAATTCAGAAATCAAAGCTCAGAGAGATGATGGTGATTCCAATGACTACCCACCATGGATACCGCGTGCAGACATTCCAACAACTTGAGGGCGCAGAGGCACCGGTAAGTACCCAATCCCCCTTGTCAATTTTTGAATTTAATGCATTTATTAGGGTTTTTGTGATGATGATGTGATTCTTATATGCTAATGCAAATGTTTATTTATGATGCTTATATGTTGATGCAAAGGATGGTTTTATGAATGGATGTAAATGATAGCGTTTATGCAATGTGAATTATGGTATTTGATTTATGCAGATGTGAATATGAAATTTTCATGCAATTATGTATGCAACTTTTTTTTTTTTGTATGTCACAAGATATCATCAGGGACCGAGAGAAGAGAAGACGAAGATTGATGTTAGTGCGAAGAAAGATATGCATGTTAGTGCAGAAAAAGAGATCCTTCAAAGCTTTGCTATAGTGCTATCCTAGTTATTTCTCTTTAATCATCATTGGGTGAAAAATGTCATGATGGATGACAAACACTATGATATGACATAGATCAATAGTGTGCAAGGTTGAACCATCACGTAGATCAACAGTCATAGACAAAGTTGATCATGACTCTTACGAGGAACATAATTGCCCCTAGTCCTTTTGTCGTGACCAACTGTTAGAAAAAAAAAACTAATCATGAGACATCACTGCTTCTCTAAATCCTGATGTTAGGACATCCTTGAGAAACTAGCCACATGATAGTAAAAAAAAAAAGTAAAATCATCGTACTACATCATTGCTTCTCTAAATCCTGAAGTTAGGACATCTTGGAGAAACTAATAGTAGAGTGATAAGCAGGCAAGGATAATCATCATGGTATGTCGTGGTTCCTAAGACATAAGGAACTAATATCATGATAATTATCAAAAGATAGAAAAAAGTTTTCCAAGTGTTTGCCAAGTGTTTCAATGTTAGGTGTTGCCAAATGTCGAGCGATATCAAATTTAGGAAGGACACATCCTGAATGATGTTGATATCTAGGAGATCGATTCTCAGAATTAGGAGAATCCATCAAAATGCTAGATGATGATGATGATGCCTAGGAAGGACACATCCAAAAGCAAAAAGAAGTGACAATAGTTGCTCATCAGAAGGACACATCTTGAAGAAGAACCCAAAGTTTTTCCATGATAAATTGTCTTGATATGATTTTGACTACATGTCATTGCTGACATGTTGAATTGCCTGAAAGTGTTTCACGAAGCAAATTTCCGATAGATTGATAGCTCAAGATTGACATAAGATTTGCTTGATTTGAAGAAAATTTGATGTGTGTGAATGTGTAGTGCCATGAACCCTAATGGACTGACCTAGTACGGCCTCGGGGGCTCATCGATTGATTGCCTTGCCTACGTCGTGCACTCACAGACATCATAGTTCGACATGACCAATGACGTTGTCCAAAGTGCAAAAGCTTGAATCATGATTTTATTTTGAAAAACCTAGAAGGATTGAGCTAATGTCTCGGGGATTCAAAGATGAATCTTGCCTATGTAGCAAAAAACGCAGAGACAATGTAGTTCAGACATGGACAAAAGATTGACTGACATGGCAAACTGGACTAACCAGACAAAGATTGACCTTGACTCTATTTTTTTTTTTTGGATTTTAACATTGATTTGGATGTTTTCAAATTTTTAGGATTTTTTTAGGACTTCTTCACATTTTTAGGATTTTTTCAGGACTTTTTCACAGTTTTAGGATTTTTTCAAGACTTTTTCAAATTTTTAGGATTTTTTCAAGACTTTTTAAGAATGCAGGATCATGTGTGGTACCCACTGCAGTTGCACGATAAAGTCTTGCCCCTAGACAGAGTGGGGATTATCTGAGTTCAATGATATGGAAATAGGTAGACACAAGGCAAAGGCAAGGATATGCAAGGGATGATGTCAACTAAATGTGAACCATAGCCGGAATTGAAAGGACTTAGGATGGATGTCGTGAATGTGTCAGGCCTTTGTAATTATGACAAAATGGATCAAGGTCAATTTGAGTAACAATAGATGGCGAAGCAATGATTGACTACACATGGTGCCTGTTTGTCAAGTTTTCACCATGGTACTTATCCAAAGTGCTTGTTTGCCAGGTTTTCACTATTGGATGAATTCATTTCTTTTTACTATTTTTTCCATTTTTAAATTTTTTTTTTGTCACCAAGATGCCTGTTTGCCAGGTTTTCATCAAGGGATGATGTTTTCTTTATTTTTCAATTTTTTTGTATTTTGTAGGTTTTTAGCCCAACTCTCTGATGCTATTTGTAGAACTTTCTTAGGTGTAAGCTGTTGATGGGTTCTATCAGCTATTCTCCATTAGGTGTAGCCAACTAATAAGCTCTGGAACCAAATGCGACAGTAATGGTATAAGGACCAAGCCAATTAGCCTCAAACTTGCTAGGATTTTCACGGTCTGCTTGATTTCTAGGGTTCTGGATGAGAACTAAGTCGCCAATTTCAAATTTTCTCACCATTACTCTTTTATTATAGCTCCAACAAAGACGATTTTGATATGCCTATAGATGATTTAAGGCATTTTGTCATCTTTCTTGTAGCATTTCTAGCTCATGAAGGTGAGTATTTCTGTACTCTTCATCATCAATCATTCCTTTCAAGGAGACTCAAAGAGAAGGAATTTCGACCTCGATGGGCAATATGGCCTCAGATCCATAGACCAGGGAAAATGGAGTGGCTCTAGTGGGGGTATGAATGCTGGTATAATAGGCCCATAAAGCAGGATTAAGTTGCAGGTGCCAATCTCAGCTAGTGTCATTGACAGTCTTCTTGAGTATGTGAAGAATTATTTATTTGACGCTTCAGCTTGACCATTACCTTGTGGGTAATATGGGGTGGAGAAATGGTGTTGGATGTGGAATCGCTCACAGAGTTCATGAACGTCCTAATTTTTGAATGGACTATCGTTATCTATGATGATGGATTGTGGGACACCATACCGACAAATGATGTAATTTAGGATAAACTTGGATATTTTCTTACCGGTGATGTAAGTGAGAGGGATGACATCAATCCACTTAGTAAAATACTTAGTGGCGGTGATTATGAATTTATGGCCATTAGAAGAGGATGGATGGATCTTACCCATGAGGTCGAGTCCCCATTGTGTGAAAGGCCATGGAGAAGTGATCGGTCTTAATTCCTATGCAGTTGCATGAATTAGGTCACTATGCACCTGGCATTTCTGACATGTTCAAACAAATTGAAGAGCATCTTTTTCCAATGTTGGCCAGTAGTAGCCTAGTTTGGTGACTTTTTGAGCTAATGTTGGACCACTTGAATGAGATCCACATATACCCTCATGTACTTCTCGTAAAGTCGTTTAGGCTTCATCAATGTGGAGACAATGAAGAAGGGTGTTATCAAAGCCACGGCGGTATAAGGTGTCATTGACGATGGTATGTCTATCCGCTTTTCGGATAAAGGATTTTTGTTGGTTGTTGGACAGGTTGGGTGGGAGGGTTTGGGACTTAAGGTAGTCGTATATGTCCTGATACCAAGGCGAACTAGGACCAACATTCTCGCACACCATTTCTGACTCTGGAATATCGTATGCAGGCATCAACAGCTGTTCCACTAAGAATTCAAATTGTGACACATTCTTAGGGATGTCTAGGAGAGATCCAATGGTAGCCATTGGATCGGCTGCCTTATTCTATGTCCTTGGGATTTGTTCAAATGCAATCATTTTGAAATACATCAGGAAACTATCCACCATTTGTTTGTAGGGAAGCAAATTCTCATCTTTTGTGTCATAGTCATCATTCACTTGATTGATGACTAACTAAGAATCCCCGAATATGAGCAATGTCTGAATTTTCTATTTAATTGCTATCTTGAAACCTGTGACCAATGCCTCATATTCTGTAATATTATCTATACAAGGGAAGGCAATCTGAAATAATTTAGGAATTGAATCCCCTTGTGGTGTGATAAATAATATGCCAACTCCTGAGCCATGACCAGTGTGGGACCCATCAAAGTATAGTTTCCATGGTAAAGTTGGTTTTGTGTGAAAGATAGACTCATCAGGAAAATTAGTTATCAGCGGATGAGTGGCTTGGATTGGTGCATCTTCCAGTTGATCTGCTATTACTTGACCTTTTATTTCCTTACGTTCCACATATTGTATGTCATACTTGCTTAATATCATGACCCACTTCGCCAAGCGACCTGTCCATGCTGCTCGACTCAAGAGATACTTTAATGGGTCAATCTTTGCTACCAAATGTGTTTGATGGCTTAGCATATAGTGTCTTAGTTTCTGCACAACAAAGACAACTACAAGGCATGCCCATTCAATGGTTGTGTAGTTGAGATCATATCCAATTAGTGTGTGACTGATGTAGTATATGGCTCTTTCTTTTTCTTCATGGTCATTTTGCACCAATAATGCCCCTAGTGCATTTGTCATTGCAGAGACATACATGATCAATGGTTTGCCCTCAATAGGTGACATCAACACTGGTGGTGTCAATAGATATTCTTTAATTTTCTCAAAGGCTAGGTGGCATTTATCCATCCATACAAAAGGAATGCTTTTGCGTAATAGATATTGAAATGGTTGACACTTGTTTGCCAATTGTGCAATGAAGCAGCAGATAGACTACAATCTACCCTGAAGTGTTCACAACTCACCAATCCCTTTTGGTGGAGGCATGTCTAGAATTGCTTTTACTTTTGCTAGGTCAACCTCAATGCCTCGTAGCGAAACTATGTATCCCAACAACTTGCCTGAAGTGACTCCAAATACACATTTCCTTGGGTTCAATTGAACCTTGTAATCCTCAAGCCGTCTAAAATTTTTTTCCAAGACTTTGAGATGTTCTTTCCTTGTCAAATATTTTTCCAATAGGTCATCCACATAATCTTCCATTAGGATATGCATCATGTCATGGAAGATTGTTGTCATAGCCCTCTAGTATGTGGCACCTGCATTCTTTAGGCCAAAAGGCATGACATTCCAATAGTATGTTCCCCATGGGCAGGTGAATGCCATTTTATGTTGATCCTCTATTGTAATTCAGATTTGGTTATAGCCCGAGAAACCATCCATGACGGATAGCATCTCGTACCCTACTACGAGGTCAAGAATCGTGTCTATATTTGGTAAGGGGAAGTCATCCTTTGGGCAAGCCTTATTCAAATCTCTGAAATCCATGCAGATACGGATTTGTCCATTTGGATTTGTAATAGGGACAATGTTGGATATCCAATCAACATAGTCTATTGACCTTATGAACTCAGCATCCAGTAACTTCTTTAATTCAGCCTTGACGAGTAGTGCAATCTGCGGATGCATTTTGGCAACTTTTGTTTGACTGGCTTGATTCCTGGGATTAAAGGAAGATGATGTAAAACCAATTCTGGATCAATGCCTAGCATGCCAGCATATGACCATGCGAAGTTAACTTTCCTGTCTATGAAGAATTGTTGAAATTCGTGTTTTTCTTCGTCTGACAATGATGCGGCCAAGAGAATCATTTTGGGATTCTCTAGTGTGGCTATGTTAACTTCCATTGTGTCCTCAATGAGCATAGTTGATTTTTCCTATGTCACGAGAAGAAAGTCCAATCCTCCATCTTTAGGTGCCTCAGAGTGGTTTTCACCTTCAGATACGTCCTTTGTTTTTACTATTTTACTGTCAGAAGGTGCCTTGTAGTTTTCACCTAAAGACATTTCCTTTTATTTTTTATTCTTTGTATTTTTGCGACTGGAGGATTGCACAGTCTCCTCGAAGTAAGTTGCATAATCTAGATCAATGGAGAACCCTATTTTGTGATCACCCCATGGAATACTTTCTCTTAGCTCCATGAATTCTGCAATTGCCTCACCATTCTTAAATATGTCCATCACCGGTGAATCTTGTTGGTCCTAGTCGATCAGTTGTGGGTAAACAAGGGGGATCCCATTGTCTGTGTTGGTAAAAGATGGGGAGGATACATAAAGTGTGCAAATTGATGCCTTGAGTGTAAAGGAAAAGTTGTCAATTTCCACTTTCGCGTCAGATGCAATGGATGGCCCATACTCTGAGTCAGATGAATCAAATTCAAAATCATAATATGGGATAAAAGTATCAACATCATGACTAGTGGTTGGCATTTCAAAAGTACGGATAGTGGGTTCAAATAAGTTAGGCTCATAGGTGGGATCAAGAATGGGGTGGGATGATTCAGGTGTTGCTGACAACACCTTCTGTTCTTCTGGATTCCACGGAATGCTTACCCATTCCTTATTTTTGGAATGTCGGTCAATAGGGTCTATGTTATACTCCTGTTGGAATCTTTCTTCAAAGGGAAGTTGGCCAGGTTCCAGGAATAGTTCGTCAATGTCATAGTCAGTTAGGATTTTGTCAAATCCCCATTCCCATTCATTTGAGCCAGTGTCGGTAAGGGATTCTTCGCATGTCTCAACACTTTCTGTAGCCATTACAACCTTACTTGAAATTTCATGGGTACATTGATCGTCAGTTCTGAATTGGTCAAACCCTAGCCCTATATTCCTTGGTCTTGTAGTCATGATAATAGGTTCCCTTCTTCCATTGTTGTTCTTTCCAAGGCCGCTTGTACTTTCAAAACCTAGGGCTTTGCATATATCATAGCCTTTTCCATAGAGGTGCACCGGTAGTGGAGATAACTATGTTGGGTCTTTGTAAATCCAATTATCTATATCGATAATGACTTCATTACCCATATCGCCCCACCATGTAAAAACACTTTTCGGTGGAACCTTGAAATTTGTTTTGGGCTCAACTGCAAAACATGGTCTACCATATACTTTAGGCGACTTTGGTATTATGGTGATACAGTAAGCTATATTCAATTTGAACTCTCCACAACCAAGGTTCTAGATCTGAAGGTCTTTACTTGGGATGGAGGTAGATGAAGATGGTGTGGTAGAAGTTGATGGAATGGATAATTTTGTGAGTGTCGATGGGTCAATATATTTGGATGAGGTGGAAAATGAGGCTTCCTGATTGATGGGTACTTGGTGCTCAGCAATGGCTCGTAGGTTGGTACAGTATTGAAATGGATCAGGATCTCCTAGGATAGTGATCTCAGTACCATCAAAAGGGAATTTCAGGCATTGGTGGTATGTGGATGGAATGGCCTTTAGAGCATGAATCCAAGGGTGACCAAGTAATATATTATAGTGTATGTCATGATCCAGGACCTGGCATGTTGTATCTATGATAACTGGTCCTACCCAGAGTGGAATGGTAATGACACCTTTAGAAGCGTGTTCTTCATCATCACATGCCTTGATGATGATGCTCTTGCTAGCATCTACACATGTATTAGAGAAACCAAGAGCTTTAACCAATTTTAGAGAGCATATGTTCAATCCTTCTCTACCATTTACTAGGACTCATCTAACCTTATGCTTGTGGACAAAAACCTCGATGTGAAGGGCATCATTATGAGATGGTTTGGGTGAGGAATAGTCACTGTCTGAAAAGGTGATGTGATGGGGCGAATTCAGATATCCGACCATAGTCTCAAAGTGGTTGACATCAATGTTGGTTGGGATAGATGACTCTTGCAAGACTTTATCTAGGATGGCCTTATGTGTGGGTGAAATATGGAGCAGTTCAAGAATGGATATTTGAGCAGGTGTTTTATTCAATTTCTCAATAATGTTGAAATTTGATTTTGTGTTTGGTTGTCTGCTGGACGGACCAAGTATGGTGATTTTCAGTTGACATGCAAAAGGACCTGGGATAGTGACCTTTCCTTTTTGCATGGTTACATTGCATTCTGGGGCCTTTTTAATGGTAATGGTATTAACACATTTATCTTCGTTAGCAGCGCGAAGATTGTTAATAATGGTACCATCTGGATAGTTATATGCAAGATGAATCATATTATAGGCCGGACGGATGTGGTTGGCTTGATTGTTGGTATTCTTTGTGCCAGATGAGGAAGCTTTACCATGATCTTGCAGTGGGTTTTTGTGAATAGTATGGTTCACATTAGATGTAAATGATTGACCACCTAACTTAATAGTGTGGTTCTCAATGAGGTCTTGTACCAGATTTTGCAATTGACGACAAGAGGAATTTTTGTGCCCTTTGGCATGATGATAATCACAAAATGCACTGTCATCCCACCTTGATGGCTTGAATTGACCTGGGTCATACGGCTTTGGTTCTTCCAGAGTTATGAAACCGTTTTGAAGAAGTTTCTTCAAGACAATTTCAATAGGTTCACCCAAAGGGGTGTATGTACATTTTTGGAATTGTCGGGGTTGATGCAGCTACCTTTGATTAGATTGCACATGATTGCTTTGGATAGCATTGGAATTTGGTGTTGGTGTAGTTATAGGTGCATTTTGATTTTGTACTCCTTTGATTGTGAGTACATGACCTGTTGCATTGACGGTTTTTGCATCAACTACACTGTCATTTGTGATATGCTTGTTCTTAATGCAGTATTTGGTTTTATCATTTGAGCTACTTGGGTTATTATTTGTGGTGGTGTTGATGGTTTTGCCACCATATTTTAATTCACCTTTGGAGATCAAGGTTTTCTCAAGTTTAACACCCTTTTCAACAAGGTCAACAAAGGTGGTGCAACAATGGACTTGTAAGCCATACCTTAGTGGTCCTAGGAGAGTTTGTACAAACATGGTAACTTTCTCCTTTTTCAGGTATTTCTACTGGACATCTTCTTGCTAAGGTTCTCCATCTTTGAAAGAATGGAATAAAAGTATCTCTTGCATCCTCTTAGGTAAGTCTGCATAAAGAGGCAATGTCGATATTCGTGTCAATGTTATAGGCATAGTTTTCAACAAACTTGTTTTCCAATTCATTCAATGTTTTGATTCCCTTAGGCAATAGTGAGAACCAATCTAGTGCATGACCTACAAGACTTCTAGAA
The DNA here is from genome assembly GCA_007115665.2 of Sequoiadendron giganteum. Lineage (NCBI taxonomy): Eukaryota > Viridiplantae > Streptophyta > Pinopsida > Cupressales > Cupressaceae > Sequoiadendron > Sequoiadendron giganteum. The sequence goes on from CM021100.1 coordinate 773,674,195, forward strand.
AAGAGTCTCATGAGATAAGTCTGCTCATATGCAATATCCATGCAACTAGTGGTGAATTCTCTTATGCGTTCAATGGGGTTTGTTTTTCCTTTGTATTTGGGAAAATGAGGTACCACATATCCATGAGGAAAGGGTGGCATATACAAGGTTGTATCAAATGGATACAAACACAAATCATGTGACATGTATGACTTTTTGTTGGATTGCTGCAAGGTCTCCACTTTTTTTTGAAGAGCAGTGAGTTGGAGTGTGAGTGCTTCCACCATGGGATGATTGGTAGCATCACCCATGTTGGTGATAGGAGTAGCTTGAGTCCCTAACTATTGTGATGTGATGTGTTGATTTGAAAAGGGGTGTCGGTGAGAAAAATGAGTGTTTTGATTAGGCGGTTGTTGGAAATGAGTGTTTTGATGAGGGATGTGTTGTTGTGTATGGACTTGAGAGGCATAAGTGGGGATGTGATATCCTGCCATGTTGGACTGAATTTGAGGACCTTGTTGGTTTTGATTTTGTTGATTTCCAAATGGAGTGAAGGATTGAGGGCCTTGTTGATTTTGAGCTTGTTGATGCCCAAATGGAGTGAAGGATTGAGTGCCTTGATTGTGTTGCCCAAATAAGAGATTATGGCCTTGAGGAATGTTGGTGTTTTGGGTCATAGGAATGTTGGTATTAACCTATGAGGAAGTGGGTTGGGTGCCTTGTATGACAAATCTTTATTTATTTCTTCGAAAAGAGTTGGATGAGTTGGTTGCCATAGCATTTGAAGAACCTAATAATAGGTTTGTTGATGTACTCATGGAACTAGATGTAGTTCTAAAGAGGTTTGATGTGGTTTCCCCCATTGTTTGTGAAGGGATGGTGGATGTTTGTTGGGGGATGGATTGTGATGTGGTGCTGGTTTGGGAAGATGATCCCCCAATAGATGTTGTGTTGGTTATGGTGGTAGTATGACCAAGGGAAGTAGCATTGATTGTGTTGATGACATTTTATGAAGAGGCTCCCAGGGAAGGATTGTGTGATGGTAGAGTGGGAGAAGTTTCTCTAAGAGTGTTAAGATCAAATCCCTTTGGTAACTTAGCCCCTTGGTCAAGGAGCATAGCTAGAAATCTAGAAGAGTCATTTAAGACTACTTCTTCCACAAAAGTAGCAACTTCTAGATGTTGGGCAGCAGCTAAAAAGTCTTCTTCAAAGACTTCCCCATTTTGATCTCGTCGGATAAATGGTTCAAAAATATGTGATGGAGATGGTGGGATGTTCATTTCATTGAAAGGATTGATGTTGGAATTTCTCATGTCAAAACAAGGATTGTTCATGGCATTAGGGAATGAATCCATGCTATTTGTGAATTCGAGAAAGTTGGTGTCTTGTCTAAAAGAATCTGTGAGTCTTTTCTTTTTCTATAATCTAGTCTCAACCATACAAGGTTCGCTCAACTTGGGATGATGGAGAGAATGATCTAATTATGAAACTATGTTTTTGGTTTCTTTGGATTTTTAAAGAATGCTATGAAATGCAAGTGAGACCAAAATGAGGCTAAAGACTTGTGAATGCAAATGGTGTGATACTAAAATGGAGATGCTAAATGATATTCAACTAAAGGAGCCTAAGATGTACTTACTATTGAGGGATTTAAAGAGGACAACTTGGGAAAACAAAGTTTTTTCAATGATTCAAGTTTGGAAGACCAATGGACCATAAAAGCACTATAAATAGGACAAAGTGAAGTTTCCACACTAGACTATTGAGTGGGAAATAATTCACAGAAGTTTTGACAAAGTGAAAAAGGTAATTGGGTCCAATGATAACCTACTATTGAATGCAAAGTTTTGACAATGAATGGTAAGAGTCAACTCCTAAAATATGCAAAAGTAAGTGTTTAAGGAGATGGTGAAGTTACTAATTCAACTAATAGAAAGCCAATGGAAACCTATTGTGAGCCTAAAATGGTTCCTATAATGCAATGTTTGATGAAAATTGAGCAATTCAGAGTTTGGTTTGAACTATAATAGTGAAGGAAGACTTGATTGAATTAAAGACAAGTTGTAGACTTTCAGTTTTGACAGTGAGAAGGTGATTTGAAATTCTTCGCAAATGCATTGCAGCGAATGCGGTATGACAGAGTGAATGAAGCTCATAGAGGCGAATGCGGTTCAGAAAGTGTCAATTGTGACATAGTCTAGTGACTATGGGTTGATATTTCTCAAATGTGACTCAAGATACTAATGCAGTTTGATACTGTCAAATGCGGATCTATGTGTTTCATTTGTGGCTCATCAGAGAAAATGCAGCTCAGAATGTTTCAAATGTGACCCATCAGAGCAATTGTGGCTCAAAAGATGGCGATTGCAGTTTGACAGAGTGATTACGTCACATGAAGCAAATTTAGGAAAACAACTTTGCAGATTTGACAAGTTTTGGACCCAGATTGTTGATGTTCAGTTTGTTGAAGTTTGTTTGAAAACAAGTGGGAAAACACATAGAAACTAAAACATTGAGTGAATGTTCAAGGGTCAAGCATGACCCTTTTTTGTTTGCACGGGTATTTGAACAAAAAGACACTTCAAGCAGACTCACTCTTAATATTCAAAGGGTCATCATAACAATCATAACCCACATCTTAAAATCGCGTCAATTCACACAGCCATGTTAGCCCCTAGAGGGTACCCATGTTTTTTTCTTTTCCAAGTGCATACTCAAGGTGATGGAAATGGATACCGAATCCCCTGAGAAAAAAATCCATGGCGTTTATATGGTGAGTGTATTGGGGGGAGATTCTTCCCTCCCCTTGCACCATGATTGAAACAATGTCTGGATACTAACACGACTGGCTTCTACGCTATGGTTCTTAGTAAAGGTTTTCGTTCAGCATGGCAATAGATAAACTCCCTCTGGAGACCTCCCAATCTTTAGAACAAAGACTTTGGGGATGGTTATCTTGCCTACTGTCATTGAATATGGGTTTCCCCAAAATTCACTTTTGATTATAATGGGTTGGAAAACCTGGCTTTGGTTGTTCTCACTTAGGTCATTCCCATAGGGTGAGTAATTTTTCCCACTATGGCAGGCCTTCTCAAAGATTTAAGAAAAATAGTAAAATGCATAAAAAAAATGGGTAAGTCTGGTTTTTTGGTCACCCAGTAAAGGGGAGAGCATATACCTATTACCCAATCAATCATAGTAGACAAGTTGTTCAGTTTTAAACCCAAATGAAAATTTTCTACTCTAAGTGAAGATATTGCTTCACAACAAGCATGGGGTTCATTTTAACTAAACAAAATAAACAATTTGGTGACTATCCTAGGATTGATAATTTCCAAATTAAAATGTCTATCCTAGGATTGATAAATTCCAAATTAAATGTCTATCCTAGGGTTGGTTCATTTTAATCTCATCAAAAAGAGTAACTGGCCATGGTCACGTCGGATCCAGATAAAAAAATTAAAAACAGAATACAACCAGTCATTTGCGGCTCATCAGAGCGGATGCGGTGCAAGGTCTGTCAAATGCGTTGCATCTTGTTGAGTGCATCATTCGAGCTCTCGTATGCATCATGTAGGCCTACGGTTGCATCGTTTCGTACTCCTGTACCTTGAAAACAAAATCTGAAGCCGTACGAAAACTTGGAAAAAAATGTTGGATATGTCGGGTTCACCAATGTAATGATGGATTTCTACAAAATAGATTATTAGTCTAATAAAGCATGCAATATTAATCTAAATCCAACAAAACAATAGAATACACAAGAAAACAAAATGAAAGAATGAATAAGAAAGCTCTCACCCAATCCTTTCTTCTCCATGGCTCATTTCTATTGTACCTTCTAACTTTGCTATGATAATGGATGCCCTCAGATTTGTGTATGTTAGCAAATCCTATAATGTCTAGCCCTAAACAAAGATTTGAAGGATTTATAAATAAACTCTCTATGCAACCTAGAAATTCAATCCTAATATGCAAGTTATTAAATAAGCCTAAGATGATATGACAATTGATAATAATGAGATTATAAAATGCTAAGAGATAATAATGATCGATCCCGAAAATGAGATCAAGATTGTCATTTTATAGAAAATGCAATCTTGAACGAACAGACGAGATGAGAGATGCCCTAGAATCAATGGTTAAGATTAAAAGTGACAACTCTCAATTAGGGTTAGGGCAACAATCCCCAAATGTGTGGACAAGATTTAATTTAAGAAATTAAATCAATGGTGAATAATAAATGTGACTTTGAGATGAAATTAGTAAAAATCAGAAGATAAGGGGATGAGATTTTAGAAAATCAGTAGTTTTAGCAATTACTTGATTTGTAGAAGAATATTTCCATTTTGAATTAAATTAATTCAAAATATGGATTTTGTGAGATAATAAGTAATTGATTTTTGAAATTAATTACTAAAAGAAGAATTAGTTAACAATGTAAAGTCATTTTTAAATAAATTGTTTTATTTAAAAATAGGGAAATGTCACATAAGGCAATTAAATAATTAATAATTTTTATTTAATTTAGAAGAGACGGTTAATTAATTAAATAAATTATTGAATCTATTTAATTACGAGAGAATTTAGGAATTAGTGACATATTAAATAAATATATTAAAATATACTTATTTTAATAATCAAGAGGACATTAGTGATAAGGATTAATTAAATAAATGAGACTTTATTTAATTGTAAGAAGACTTTGATAATTAGTGACAGATTAAATAAATAAATAAGATTTATTTATTTAATAATCACGAAGAATGAAAGATCATGAATTAATTAAATAATTATAAATTATTTAATTAATAGTTGAATGTGGGTTAGAAACATAATTATAGAGTCACAATCATGTTAGGACGAAAGGTGGTAAAATAGTGGTCGCAGGCCTAATTCATTTTTAGGTGTCTACAATTATGTCTTTGAGAAAGGGCTCTTCTTTGAAAGAAAGCTCGTGAGTATAACGGTTCTATAGCATAATCATCAGTGAAACCTCTAACAAAGTCTTGATATCGATGAATAAAGGTTCTGTGTTCGAGCAAGATCTTTCGACTTTGGTATAAAAATTTATCTTTTTCAATAACTTCTTATAACTAAGAGACTTCTTTGGCTTTCTAATCTTCCTCTCTAGGGACTTTTTGGAAAAATTTGCAGACTTCCAAACCCTGAGCATAGGAAAAGACTAGACTAAGATGACTGATTTCTGAATGTCAGAAAATTACTTAGGCTCAGAACACAGATGCGCTGAAACAGAGCATGGATGCATCGAAACAGAGCATGGATGCATCGAAACAGAGCATGAATGCGTCAAAATAGAGCATGGATGCATCGAAACAGAGCAGAAATGCACTAAAACAGATCATAGATGCGCTGAAACAAATAATAGATGCGCTAAAACAAAGCATAGATGCGTTGAAACAGAGCACAGATGCACTGAAATAGAGCATAGATGCACTGAAACAGACCAAGGATGCGCTAAACTTACCAATTATTTTTTTGGGATAGACATGTTTTGTTAGTTTGATATTTTCAAATGATCTTAATCTGATTTAAATATGAAAAACATGACATACGGTAGTAGACAGTTGTTTTATTAATCCTAAAATCTAAACAAAGAGTGTATGTTCTTGATATTTTCACTAGTATTGAACAAGATAAGCAATTCAAACAGACTCAATCTTAGTTATCAAATAGGTCATCATAGGAATCACAGCCCACAACTTAAAATCATGTTGACTCACATAGCCGTGTCACCCCCTAGAGGGCACCCATGTTTTTGTCTTTTCCAGGTGCATACTCAAGGTTAGATTTCTCGATCCCTTGAAAAAACAATCCATGGTGATTATATGGTGAGTGTCTTGGGGGAAAATTCTTCCCTCCCCTTGCACTGTGATTGAAATAGTGTTTGGATACTGACACGGCTAGCTTTCTACACTATGGTTCATAGTAAAGGTTTCCATTCGACATGGAAATAGATAAACTCCCTCAGGAGACCTCCCAATCTTTAGAATAAAGATTTTGGGGATGGTCATCTTGCTCACTTCCATTGAATATGGGTTTCCCCAAAATTCACTTTTGATTAGAGTGGGTTGGAAAACCTGGCTTTGGTTGTTCCCACTTAGGTCGTTCCCACTTAGGGCGTTCCCGTAGGGTGAGTACTTTTTCCCACTATGATAGGCCTTCTAAAGGTTGTAATAAAGCATGAATTGCATAAAATGAAAAGGGTAAGTCTGGTGTTTTGATCACCCAGTAAAGGGGAGACCACATACCTATTACCCAACAATCACAGCAAACAAGTGGTTCAATTTTAAATCCAAATGACAGTTTTCTATGTTAAGTGAAGATTTTTCTTCACAACAAACATTGGATTTATTTTAACCAGCATAAACTAGAGTTTGGTGACTATCCTAGGATTGCTTCATTTTACTTTAAAAGTGAATTGAAAAATCTTGTCTACGGATGGTATCAAAATCAGAATTTAAATTTTTTTTTACAACCCTTGTATGCGCTAAAACAGGCCACCAATGCGCTAAATGAACAAACAACAATGCGTTGAAACAAGTCGTCTATACGCTAAAATAGTCCATGGATGCACTGAAATAGTCCATGGATGCACCGAAACAGTCCATGGATGTGCCGAAATAGTCCATGGATGCACTGAACAGAGGCTCGTATGCGCTAAAGGGCAACTCTAGTCCGTGACCTATCAGAAAATTCTGTAATAAAAAGATTAAAAATGGGGGGATGCCCCACGGTAGGTGCCAAAAATGTGTTGTTAGAATAAGTGGATTAAGTAGAAAGTAAACTAACACACTAATGAAACATTAGATTGAAAGACACTGATTTAGAAAGACAAAGAAAACTCTAATAACAACAGGTCCATTCAAATGCATCCCATTGTCCTTTATCTCCAAGGATTCGGTTCAAGATACTGGCTCTCAGTTGATTTAAGCAGCAGCTTGTAGAATGAAAACTTAGGAGAACAAGATTGATGTAAAATGCATGTCCATTGCTAATATCAAATTGAACAAACTAAAATGCTGTGATATTCCTAAAATGATGATATGCTGATTCGAATGCAACTATAGTAACTACGCATGAAATCTAGGATGAAATCTACTTACAAGAAGGCTATATTTATAGATTTTTGAAGGTAAGAATCTAGTTGGCGGAGATCAATGGTTGAAATTCAAACCTGTCAAGATGAACAGTGTGAGATCGAGAGGTTGAGAGAAAGGTGGAAGGTTGAGAAGAAAGTGGAAGAATGTTTTCAAACCACGAAACTATCTTCATTCAAAAATGGAGATAAAAATGCTCTTTGTCTTTTCATTAATTGAAAAGCTAGTTGAAATTTGAGGATAAATACCAATTAAATAAATAAATTTATTTAATTATATGTGACATGTGCAAATGGAAGCTTCCATAATTAAATAAATTAATATTTAATTATGTGAGAGGTGAAAAAGATATGTAATTAAATATTTACAATATTTAATTATGTGAGATGTGTGATGGATTATAAGGATATTCCATAGTTCAAATTTAAACATTCAAACTTTAGAAACAAAATTGTAATTAAATAAATAAATTATGAAATTTATTTAGTTTAATTAAGAGGAGAATAACAATAATTAGATAAACCTATTTATTTAATTTTAAACTAGAAAAAGAACAATATAAATAAATAATTAAATTTATTTATATGTAGAAGACTTTAGAATATTAATTATAAAATTTGTATTTAATTAATTAACAGGTTTGGTTGACCATGACCATTTTTAGATGTGTACATTTTTCCCCTCTTTGAAGTGATGTGTTTTACGCATTGCTTCAAAGAATTTTTCCCCTGTCTTTGAAAATTTACTGATGATATTGCATGCCCCCTCGAGAGATAAATCATGCATTTTGAATGATTTGAAAGAATTCCTTTGATTTTTGGAGAGAAAATGCCGATTTATCTCTCGAAATAGTGTATTGCAAAGTAAAAATGAAAATAATTTTTCTTTTTTACCCCCTTAAAAGATAGAGGGTAAATTGGTTGACCAATATGATGTAGGATATTGGAAACTGTTTGGATCTCATGAGACTAATGAAATTTGTTTGTAAACACCAGCTAGGATAGGGACATACTTGACGACACGACAAAATGTCAAGATGACAGGATGACAAGACACAAGACAATAAAAACCCTAAAGACTTAGGGGCTTGAGGGTTGATCAAAAATCAACCTTGCCTACGTGAAAGAGAAGAGCTCTCATAGTTCGATAAAAAACCATGGATAAAAGAGGAAAAAGGACAAGAGTGACCAATGATGGATGACAAAAGACATGAAAGATGCCCTAGGGGTAGACAAAATGCTTTAGCCTTGCCTACGGGAGAGTGCAGGGGTGACGTAGTTCAATACAAGGCCAAAGACAAACGATGGAGGATGACAAGACAGACAAAAGATAGAGCCTCGGGGGTGGATGAAATGATCAACCTTGCCTACGTGAAAGTGTAGGGGAAAGCAGTTCAGAACAAAACCAACAATAGGCAATGAATAAGGGATGATGAGATGACCATGATAAATGGATAAAAGGATGGAGCCGATATGATGAGACAGGATAGGTTGTGTAGAGGGGACGGTTGATATGTGCAAGATATGTATGATGTGAAGCTTAGGGATGGGATAGGTATTTAGATCAATAGAATATGAATTGGAAAGGTGAGACGATGGATATATGAGCGATGAAGATATGAGAAAGATGTGGAAAATAGATAGGAATGATGAGAGGGAGGTAGCAGGGCATTGGAGTGCATGGGGGTAGCCTATAGCTAGATACCAATGACAAGGGATTATGAGATAGGAGGAAAAATAGAAGTAAATGGATGGATGGATAAAGATGGGGAGATAGAAAGATGCGAGGATAGGTGGATAGAGGGATAAGGAATGGGAAGGATGGAATGGATTATAAGGATAGGGAGATGGGCGAGATGCTTATATAGAGGGATGGGTAGATAAGGATGAAAGGATGAAAAAGGACTAGTGGATGAGAGTATAGGAAGATAAGGATTTGGTAGATGGCAGGGATTACTGGATGGATAAATGGGTGGTGAGGTAAGGATGGGCAGGATGGGGAGATGGAGAGGATTACCTAGAGGGATGGATGGATGATGTATCCAAGGACCCAATCACAAATAAGGAGATGCCCCCACTCTAGATGTGTCATGCATGATGAGGAAAGAGGGATGGGTGGATAAGGGAGTGAGATGGGAAATGGAAGAAGAGAATATATGCCAAGAGGTGTCCAAAGCATGTATATAGATTTTCCCCTATCTTTATCAAGATCATAAGGAACATGGAGGGATTGGGATGAATGGGATAGGATGGATAGGATGCGGAAGATAAGAAGATGTAGGAGATGGAGGAAAGGAATGTGTAAGTGGATGGTGCCCCCATTCGTAGAAGGAGACTAGATGAGGGAGTTATTCATGATGCCTATTTGCCATGTTTTCATCATGGTACTTATCCAAGGCACTTTTTGTTTCCAAGTTTTCACCATTAGATGAATGATTTTCTCTTTACTATTTTTTTGTATTTTTATTTATTTATTTTTTTCTCTTTTTTGATTTCTTTTTGTTTCTTTTTGTTTTTTTTCTCTTTGTTTTGATTTTTTATTTTTTTGTATTTTTTTATTTTTTTCTCTTTTGATTTTGATTTTTTTGTATTTTTTTGATTTTTTTCTCTTTCTGATTTTGATTTTTTGATTTTTTGATTTTTTGTATTTTTTGTATTTTTGGACTAGGATGTGGACAAAGATGGATAAAGATAGGGATATGGATATGTGGATTTAGAGGATAGTTGATAAGGAGATGGTTGAAGGACTCAAGCATCAAGTTACATGTGAGGTAATAAGATCCCATGTGTAAAGTGACCAACGGATGTTGGTACAACCTTAGTAGGAGAAATGGATTATGCAAGAGGATGAATCAAAGGGATTGGATGGGGGAGATAGGGGGGATAGTGGATGGGGTGTTGAAAAGTGTATGGATGAAATTATGGAGTGGATGTGTGATATGGGAAGGTGTTCAGGACTAACATTGGCACATGTGGTGGATGTGATGAGAGGAGGGTTGATGGAGGGAGAATGTGGCAAGACTGGAGGTGTTGGGATAGTGAATTTTGGGACATAAGGACCCAAAACAGATTTAGGAGATGGAGGATGTGAATTATGAGCTTTGGGAATAGAAACTTTGGATTTCATCATGGATTTTTCATTTGAAGGCATTGTCTCTTTTTTCTTTGGGATCCACATGGTGTTGATTTTTGCTTTGATGGGCCTTTGTGGCCATTTGGATTGATTTGGATTTTGTATTCAATTATTCTTTTTGTCAACATGTCTTGTGAAGGGTACATGCGGAGCTTTAGATTCATGTGGATGTTTGGATTTATATATTTTGGCTTTGGCATCCAAAGTTATTTTAGTAGCAATGGGATGGGTATGGGGAGATGGATGATGTGGAGAGGACATGGATGGAGTGATAGAAGTAGACATTTGGCAAGGAAGTGTGGATGGAGGATCCGAGATAGCATGCATGGAGGTGTGTCATTGTTGATCATGATTAGGAGTTATGAAGGTAAGATTTTTATGTTGTGTACGAGGGAGAGGGGGTGGATGAATGAAAGGGTGAATAGGATAAGATGGAGGGGGTGATTTTGGGATATAAGGACCCAAAATAGACTGTGTGGGGTTTGATGGAGGGCTATAAGAACCCATAGTAGATGGAGGATGAGCAATGATGGATGGAGGGACATAAGGACCCAAAATGGATTTAGAGGATGAGGGAGGAAGATGGATGGTTGTTTTTAGGTAATATGATGGAGGAGGGGGGATGGTGGAAAATGACTTGGTAGAATGATGGAAAGTACCTCTTGTGCCTTTAGAAGAGGATCATTTAGGATGTACAAAGGTTGTACCAACATCTTTAGAGTACGAGTTTTGGGAGACATATCCAAAACCATGTGTGATTGGATGCTCTTTGACTTGGATGGGCTCTAAAGTACCTTGCTCATGAAGGCATAAATCTTTTCCTTGATAGTTCATGTTCTTGATCATATGATCTAGGGTAGGATGATTATTATGTTGGAAGCATGAAGCAAGCACATTAGTATGTGGAAGAGGTAGGGTGGTGTATATGCGTTGTTTTTCTTCTGTAAGAAGGCCACCATAGATAAGTGTAATGTGACCAAGGTGATAGAAAAGTAGCATTGGGATTGTAGGACTAGATGGTGATGAAGGATCATGCGATGGAGATGAGGGGATAGCAACATCAAGAGGAATGAATGATAAGGGATCAGGAGAGGGATTAGGGAAGATGATAGGATCTGGATTTTTGGCAGTGGATGGTGAGGGCTCATGAGATAGAGTGATTGGATCCTGAATACAAAGGGGATCATGGGATGGAGTAGATGAGCTAGTGTGATCTTGAGATGGGGTGGATGGGAGGATAGGAATCATGAGATGGGATGGATGGGAGATTATGATCTTGGGATGCAGTGGATGGGATGGTAGGATCTTGATTTGGAGGAGGGGATATTCTTGTATACTTTGGATCAAGCTCTTGGCATGAATCATCTTATGTGTGATGTATGATGATGGAAGAGTGTTGGAGGGAATCCTCAAATGGGGGAGATAAGAGGATGGAGGATTTATGAAGGTCATGGGATTGAAGTTTGTGAATATTAGGACTAGGAGGAGGGGATTGGATTTCTTCAATGGATTGGGTGGATCTAGTAGTAGAAGATGGGGATTTAATGGATTCGATGGGTTTGACCATCTCAACCATTTGGATGGTATCAGGAATGGTGATGGGAGGGATAGGTGTAGGATAGAGGAGGGCCTCATCACTGGTGACAATACATGGGAGGGCATGGTGTCTCTTCTATCATGATTCCTTGGGAAACATTTGGAAGGGATGTAGGATTAGGTAGAGTGATGGGAATGTATGGAGGATCAGGTATGGATGGAGGATTAGGATTAGGGATTAGAGGATTAGGATTAGACATCGGGATGGGATTGGATGGAGGACTAGATGGAGGATTAGGATTAGGAATTGGTGGATTAGGGTTAGATGGGGGGAAGGGAATGGATTGAGGATTAGGGATGGATGGAGGATTAGGTTGGATGAAGGACTAGGAGGATATGGAGGATTAAGATTAGGAATTGGTGGATTAGGGTTAGATGAGGGGATGGGAATGGATGGAGGACTAAGAGGAGATGGAGGATTAGGGTTAGGGATTGGAGGATTAGATGAGTGGATGAGGATTATATGTAGAACTAGGAGGAGATGGAGGATTATGGTTAGGGATTGGAGGATTAGATGAGTGGATAGGTGGATGAGGATTATATGTAGAACTAGGAGGAGATGGAGGATTATGATTAGATGAGTGGATGGAACTAGATGGAGGACTAGGAGGAGATGGAGGATTAGGGTTAGGGATTGGAGGATTATATGAGTGGATGGGACTAGATGGAGGACTAGGAGTGGTTGGAGGACTAGGTGAGTTATGTTTAGATGAGGGATTGAGATATAATGTGGTGAAAGGGAGAGTGATGTAGGAGGATGTGGATGTTGGATTGGATTTGGAAGATAGGGATGGTGAGTGATAGCAAGAAGATGTAAATAAAGGATTACAATGGGGAGATGTGGAATTAATGTAAGGGTATTGGAATGGGGGATTGTGATAGGAAGGTGTGGATGTTGGATTAGAACAAGAAGATTGAGGTGGTGAACCACCATAGGAGGACACATATGGTGGGTTGGCATAGGAGGATATGGATGGTAGATTAGGATGAGAGGATTGAGATGGTGGATTAGGATAGGAGTAATATTGGGATGGGGGATTGTGATAGGAAGGTGTGGGTGTTGGATTAGGATGGGAAGATTGGGATGTGGGATTAAGGTAGAGGTATTGGGATTGTTGATGATGATAAGGAGAGGAGGATATGGATGTTGGGTAGGATAGAGGTTGAAAGGGAGGACATGATGAATATGTCGATGGTTAGGATGTTGGATATCCCTTGTCAAGGGTAGCATAAGGACTGTTATTAGATGCAGATTAAGGCATGGTGGGATAGTTCAAAGAAGTAGTGGGATTTTGGGAGGCAATTTGATAGAGCTTGCTAACAATGATAGGATCAAGGGGATATATATAAAAATATTCATGATCAACAAGATTTTTGTTATCGTCATCAATGTACTTAGGATTCCCCTTGACTACCTTTATGGGTCATGTGAGAGGGGGATAAAGATTCATGATGGATACAAATTAGCAGGAAAGAATAGATGATGGATAGAGAACTAGGATGGATTGGAAGCTAATATGGGGATTGGATGAAAGTTCAGATTGGGATTGAATAAAATCTCAGATTAGGATGATGGGATTAACACTTAAATTAGAATTGGATTGGAGCTTAAATTGGGATAGGATCAGAGGATACGATAGGATAAGTTTTTTTTTGGATTGGTTGATGGAAAGGGTCCTAAAACCAATTCGGTAATCACCCTAGATGACTCAATACATTGGTTGATTGGATTAAAGTAATAAACCAATGATCACAAAACTGAATCCACCTTGAGATGGAAGGGGATTGATTTGGGCCAATGATGCTGACTTACAACACAAATCTGCCACATGATAGAAGTGAATTGATTAGGTTGAAGACAATGATTGATATGTAGGATAACGATCAAACGTAATGCCCTAGTCAATTTAGGAGATAACTCCTAAAACAAGGTTTAAGGGATTTTGTGTTGAAAGATGACGATGAAAAGAGGGGGGGGGATGTCGAAGTGATCTTTTCGAAAAGTGAAATTTTTTAGGTCACACAGAAAGATGGTAGAACAGGTACCCCAAATTCTGAAATGATCAATGAGAACATGAGAAATGGACATTTAGAAAGGTTAAATAGAGGCTTGGAATGGCCAAATGGATGTTTGGATTGGTTAAATGATTTTTTGGGATGATCAAACGGTCAAACAGAGACTCGAGGTGGTTAAAAGGAGGCTTGGAATGGTCAAATAGGGTGAAATTGTCTATTCAAGAGGGCATATCGTCCCTTCTACAGTCAAAACAGTGAATCAGGGGGGCAAATCTGCCCCTCTGTAGAAAAATAGTGAACTAGGGGGGAAAATCCGCCCCTCTGTAGAAAAATAGGAACTTGGTTTAGATGAGAAAGATTATGGAAAGGACTTGAAATGACACAATGAGGCCGACTTATCAAGATTTACTGGTTTCTCACATAAAAACACTTTAAGCAAGTACAATCATATGATTAGTGTTAAGGGGTATGGCCAACAAAGGTATTAATCTAGGATGCACAAGGTTTCTAAGGAGTCCTCGATATACTCTCAGTACATGAGGCACAAACCATGAACACCAGCCTATCATAAGCGTGAGTTGGGAACCCCAACGAGATACTGAAGGGCTCAAACGAACTCTTCACGTCTATCTAGGTATCACCCTACTTTGATGCTCTGCCAGACACGACGTGACTGGATTGGGGTACAACTTTGACTCTCCCCCCTTTTTATACCCCGCCGGTATGCATGGTTGGGATCGTCCCTTGGGGTGATGAAATCCCTAGGCAGTTCTCTCTAAAAAGAAGGCACTAATCATTTCCAACTACTCTCTAGGTTTACACAAAGTGCAAGGGGAAGGTGAAAAAAAATTAATGCCACCTTTGGGTAACAAAAAATAGGCACACCACACAATAAGTATTACTTCCTCCTAAATAAACTATGTGCCTAGATGAAAACAATAATAAAAGACTTAAAATCTGAGTAAATTAACGACCCTACAAATAAATGTTAGTTTTTTTATCCTTTGTATTTTGTGAATAACCATAAAATGCTGCAAAGTATTAGTAAGAAATATAACTACACCCACAAACAAGCAAGGTTAGGGGGTTAGAACTTCAAAATAGCAAAAAACTGAGCCAAAAATGAAGCTAAAATGTTTGTTTTTACCTTCCAAAACGTGTTGTTAGGAAAATCCACCCCTCTATAGTGAAAAATGTTGGAACAACAGGGAAGATCCACCCCTCTATAGTGAAGAATTTTGAAACAATAGGGCAGGTCCGCCCCTCTATAGAAAAATTGTTAAAAACAGTGAAATAGCAGGGCAGGTTCACCCCTCTACAGAAAAATGATCAAAAATAGTTGGAACAGTAGGGTAAGTCTGCCCCTCTGTAGAAAAATTATCAGAAAAGTTGGAATAGGAGGGAAAATCCGCCCCTCTATAGAAAAATTGTCAAAAAAGTTGGAACAATAGGGCAAGTCCGCCCCTCTGCAGAAAAATTGTCAAAAAAGTTGGAACAGGAAGCAAAATCCACCCCTCTACAAAAGATGTCAGAAAAGTTGGAATAGCAAGGAAAATTCGCCCCTCTGTAGGGAAATACTAGAAAAAGTTGAAATAGCAGGGTAGGTCTACCCCTCTATAGTAAAAATGTCAGAAAAAGTTGAAACAATGGGGCATGTTTGCCCCTCTGCAGGAAAATGTCAGAAAAAGTTGAAACAGCAGGGCAAGTCCGCCCCTCTACAGGAAAATGTCAAAAAATAGTTGAAATAGTAGGGCAAGCTCACTCCTCTATAGTAAAATGTCATAAAAATTTGAAATAGTAGGGAAAATCCACCCCTCTACAGCAAGCTAGAGGGCAAGTTCGCCCCTCTACAGCACACAGGAGGGCAAGTCTGCCCCTCTGCAACCTGGACTTGCAAACAACTTTAATAACAAGAAATGTGAAATAAAGGGACCCATTTGTGGGTCCCACCGGGTGTGCCATAAATTTGATTCCTAAAATATTCTACCCTATTCTAAGATGCAAAACTAACTAATGATGCACTAAAAGGAAAAACACAAGAAATAAACCTCAAGATTAGCTTAAGGAATATCTATGCAAGAAATATAAACAAAACAAGAGAATAAATTGTTATACCTTTTGGGTTGTTGATTTCTTTGGTTGATCCTTGATTTTTGAGATTTTGTGTGCTCCTTGGATGGCTATGGAGGTGAATAGATTCAAGATGCAAAATGTGGTAAAATGCTAGGGGCTAAATGACTTGGTGGATTGATGAAGAATGCTTGCAAATAACTAAAATGCTGCAAATGAAAAATTGGAAAGAGTTTGGTAGCAAAAATCTCATTGTTCAAAATGAGGGGAGGGGGGGGGTATTTATAGATCAATATGAATTCTCTAGAGAATTCAATGGTTGAGATTAAGCCAACAAAGCCAAGATGAAGGGCTATGGTGAGGTGAGGACTCACAAACCCTCACATCTTGACATGTGGAATTTGAGATGGCTTAGGGTGAGGTGATGTGGAAGTGCGAAAGAGAGGTACATGATGTGGAAGAAGGACAAGTACCTTGTAGTTACCTTGGGGGATGAGAAGATTTCCTCGAAAAGGAACTTCTTGTCCCCAAATGAGAGTGAAAAATACATTTGAGAAAATATAGAATTTCTCACAAATCTCCATGAGAAATGGGAAGGTGGTTGGAGAAATAAATGTGAATTAAAAATTCACATGCTTGAGAGAGTCTAATGGATAAGAGAAGGTTTCCAAAAAGATGGGGATTCACCACATGTGAGTGATGTGACAAGTCAAAAGTTCTAGAAGTCCTTGGCACATGTAAAATGACAAGTCAAGTTTTCTAGAACTTGCACATGGGGATAGGGTAAACTTTGGAAGGATAAAATGTGAATTGAAAATTCACATAGGAAAGAGAGAAGCCTAGGATGAATATATGTGAATTAAAAATTCACATGGGAAAGAGAGTCAAGGCTAAGAAAGACAAGTGGAAATGTTGACTAAAAAAGTTATGCTAAATGTGGCTAATGATCTTGATTAAGGTTGTGTAAACACAAGATTAGGATAATTAACGAGAGATTAGAAACAAGTGGAAGATTATGGAGGATGTGACACTAATCTTGATTAAGTGGTGCACATCCTAATCATAGATTAATTAATTTAATCCTGATTAAAAAAGGATTATGGAGAATGTGACAAGGATAGAGAAAATGAGGAATTAAAATTTGATTTTAATCAAAAAGTTCATGACCAAATTAAATAAATTGTCCTATTTATTTAATTTAGAGAAGAAAAGGTGTAAGGTAAAGTATTTAATTATTCAATTACATACTTTAGGAACCTTAGGCAAAAAATGAAATTATGATTAAATAAATTATTTAATCACTATTAATGAAATAGATGAATAGAGTAGACGATTTTGACCATGTGGAAGTGGTAAAATTTAGATGTCTATAGGTTCTATTAGTTGATTTGGCTTGACCATTAGATTGCGGGTAGTAAGGTGTTGAGAAACGATGTTAGATTTTAAATGTTTCAAGGAACTTCTTCAAGTAATTATTCTTAAATGGTGTCCCATTGTTTGAAGCCAACGTGGAAGGAAGTCCAAAGTGAGCAATAATGTGTTCCAATATGAAATGACATATCACATCAGTAGTTGTGGAACAAAGGAGAATAAATTCTACCCATTTTTTGAAATAATCTATTGTGGTAATTATAAAGGTGTTCCTAGCTGAAGGAGGCAAAAATTTTCCAACGAGATCCAGCCTCCATACTAAGAATGACCAAATAGGAATTTGGGCTTGAAGCTCAAAAGTGGGAGCATGAATCAAATTGCTATGTTCCCAAAACTTGTGACATTTCTTAACATATTTAAGTAATATTTTTCCATATGTCTCCAATAGTATCCTATGCAGATAAGTTTTTAAACTAATGATCTTCCTCCAAAATGACCTCCACAAGCACCTGCATGAGCTTCTTTAAGTGTTATGGTGATTTCAAATTCTTATCTAAGTAAAATATTGTTAAAGGATCTCTAGTATAGCAAGTCGGTGAGAATTATATATTTAGATGCGAGTTTGCAGAGATGGTCTTAAGTATTCTTAATTGTTGGCTCAAGAAATGTACCTTTTAAATAGTTAAATATTGGTGTGTACCATTCACTAGAGCTTTCCATGGTTGTTGATAATACTTCTTCAGTTTTGGATTCTATTGATGGGTTCATAATGGTATGGGAAATAAATATGAACGATTTTGAAGGATCTTGATGGGATAAAAGAGAAGCTACATTTTCAATTTCATTTTCATGCTGACTATCCTATCATGGGATGTTATTAATGGTAAATGAATTAAACCTCTCTAACAAATTCATTGTGAGATCCTTGTATTTCAATAATTTAACTTGATTTGCTTGATATGTTTTGTTTATTTACTTAATGACCAATTATGAATCACCGAATATTTGAATGTCTCAAGCTCCCAGAGTTAAAACAATGCATAAGCCAACAATTAATGCTTCATATTCCAATATTTTGTTTTTGCATAGGAATTTTAAGCAATAGAATAAGGGAATAGACTTACCTATAGCAGAAACTATTATAGCCCTAGTGTTAGAGCATGTTCTACACTTAGAACCGTCAAAGTATAATTCCTATGTTTCTTCATCTTTTTAAATAGTCAACACATTCTCTGAAGCAGAGGCTAGGTGGGAATCACTCACAAAACAAAACTTCAACTCTCAACCAAGAACCCAACTCCAATCTTAAGGACATCAACTCACCCTCAAGAATCTTAAACCCCAAAGTTTGCAAAACACTGAAAAAAACCAGTCTAGGCCAATTTCCTCACAACCCTCCCAAAACACTCAACAACTAAATGATGGATTAAGATACCCTTTTCAGGGTTACACAACATACAAGAAAACCAAGGGTCACTCTTTTGGACTGTTATAGACTTTCAGTAAACACGCCCAGGCTCTAGGCCTCACAATTAGCCTCTTTTTCAAAGGAACCCTCACTCAAATTCATCCCCAAACAAAAAGAACCTAAAACAGTTTTAGGAAAGGCTCTCAAACTCAGGATTTGTCGACTCTTAGGGCCCCAAGAACTTGTCTTAAATCTCTACTCACAAACCCTCCTAATTTTCCACCAAAATGAGGGTTTAAGGAAACTCACAACTCCTGACTCTCCCAAATCCTCCCAGGGGTCTAGACACCATGTATTACCTCTGCCTTGACTCTAGAAACTCTCACAATCCCATTTCCCTCAACAGTTCTCCAATTCACTACTTGGGTTCCTTGCATTCATAATGGAACCACTCTTATTCAGTCACAAGAACACCACACCCCACTGGGTTTGTTCACCCTCTCACCCTCCAAAGAGTCTAACCATCTAACTAGACATAATACAAGCCAATCCACTAAGCCACAAAGTCAGCACAGTAGGTGGATTAGCAAATAGATCATGGAAAGACCTTCAAACCTTCACCTTGCAAATAGAACAGTCAACACAATTTACTAATCCCTCACGCACCAATAGAGGTTCTAAGCCCCCAAGAAAATTAAATAAGGTATTAAACACATGCATCAACAAATACCCATAGTATTAATACATATCAACCCTATATGGGCTTGCACCAAGAAAGAAAGTTCAGAAAAACTAGTAAAAAGATGGTGATCAGCCTTTCCAAAATGCAATTTTCTTTATTGGATTTCAACAACCAAACTTTCTCGGGGATTACATGAATGTTTATAATGATTTCAACTTCCAACTCCCTCCTACAACTGACCAACTACATTTATAACAGAATTTTGAACCACTCATGACCATTTGGAGGTCAAGGTTATGCACTTTACATAATTTTCTTAAACAATTTCACTACATACTTAGTAAGTTTGATCTTTTTGACCCCATGCTCATCCAACCTATTGAAAGTGGTCTAATGAGACCTTATTTGCATAAAATACATGGCTTAAAGCCATCTACTACCTATCTACCACCCCTTGTCACATGACATACAAGATTTTTGAGTACAAAGCAACTTGATTTGACATATTTTGCATAAAACATGAAAACCTTTAAGGTCCTTTCTCCTATCATGTTAGGGTCAGGATCTAGGTGCTCTTGCACCATTCTCATTAGGAAATGCTTCTATATTAGGTAAGGCCAGGGGAGAAGGAGCATCTTCTAAGTGGTCAATTAAGGCTAGTCCTTTAATTTATTGTTTTGAAACAAAGTTAAGGTCAAACTCAATTAACAACATAACCCATTTATCTAAGTACCCTGATAAAAAAATTTAGCGAAGAGATGTTTTAAAGGATCAAATTTTTTCAACACATGTATTTCAGCATTCAATAAGTAATCTCTCAAATTACTAGTAGCGAATATAAGAGCAAAACATTTTTTTAATATCATTGTGTATCATTTATTGTAAACAATTAGAGTTCATCTAATTTAATAAATAGGATGTTCCTTACCATTTTCATCTTATTGAGCCAACAATGTTGCGAGAGCATCGACTAATGTTGTTGTATAGAGTATAAATGGTTTGTCTTGCATAGCAGGTTGTAGAATAGGTGGAGTGGTAATATATTATTTCAAACTCTCAAAAGCCTATTTACAATCCTTATTCCAATTAAAGTGCACATCTCTCTTGAGGAGATGTGTAAATGGTAATGTTCAGTTCACTAGGGATGCTACAAAATGACTGATAGCCTAAATTCTTCCTTGTAAAGTATGAAACTAAGAAATGTTTCTAGGAGGTGGCATGTTAACTATAAACTATAGCATCAACTTTCTTTGTGTCCACCTCAATGCCTCTATGAGATACGATAAATCCTAAAATCTTCCCACTATCTACACCAAAGATACTTTTTTGGATTCAATCTCATGTTGTATTTTCACATTCACTCAAAGATCTTTCAAAGGATATTCACATTGTCTTGTCAAGTTAAATATTTGGCTAGAATATCATCAACATATTCTTCCAAAATATCATGTATATAGTCATGAAATATTAATGGCATAGCTCATTCATATGTTGTGCCCACATTCTTTGATCCAAAGGGCATCATTACCAAGAAAAATATTTCATAGACTATTATAAATGTTGTTTTGTACTGGTCTTGATGGTTGATAAAGATTTGATTGTATCCAAATAATCCATCCATGAATGATAACAAAGAATGTCCCATTGTTGATTCCACTATCATTTTAATATTAGGAAGGGGTAAATCATCTTTTAAAGATGCTTTATTTGAATCATAAAATTTTGTACACATCCTAATACGATTATTAGGTTTATAATTGTAACAATATGTTTGAGATCCAAAGAGAATAATCTATATGTCATATAAAACCATCTTCAAGGAGTTTTTCAACAAGGACTATGTTGTGTGCCACTATCTTAACATCAATTCCCAGCATATCCAAATGATTACAATAAATTTTTTTAGGAAATTCATGAAGCAAAGTTGCATGGTCCTCTTGTTCATCTTCATCAAGACACTTTGATATCTTAATCACTTTCTCCTTATCATTAATGTCCATTGGTATGCCAATTGTATCTCCTAAGGGAAGTGTAGTTTATTTTAGAAATTCAAGGTTGTATTCTTCATTGTTCATGTCAATCTAATTACTTTACTTTTCTCTGTCTTTATTCTTGGCACTAATCATAGCACATGTAACCCATTTCTAACCTGTTTCTTTTGAGGAGTATATGGTTTGTCATAAACTCCTAGCATTTCTTTCAAGGCTTCATCATCTTCGAAGTATTCCCATGATGGTTCACAAGTAGTATCAAACAATTCTAGATGCTTCAAGGTGAGATTTATTTTAGGTTTCCACATGATGGAATTTATGTTCTATGAGGGTCTTTTGTTTGCTTGTGCTATCTTAGAAGGACAATATCCCAAACCACTTTTTTCCCTATGTGTTAGGTTCTATAGGAACACATATGCCTTATTCTTTCTTTCCACATCATTTTCCACTATAACCCAATGGTTTCATAAGCTCATAACCTCTTCCATAAAGTTTCTCCATTTCTTCCAAGTTTGGTGGTTGTTGATAATCTATCTCATCAAATATTTAAGTGTAGCTTGTATCTTCTTCAAATGTAGATGAGGTAGATGCTTGAGATTTTTCTTTCGAGTTATGTGTTGACATAACCATTGGTTTCTTTTTTTCATCTTATTTTCTTGTAATAATGTATTCTCCAATAAACGAAGGTGTGAATTCTAAAAAACCCCAATCATCTTCCAATAATTTAAACACCATGTCCATCTCTTGTTCTTTTTATTTCATAGGTTCTATGTTCGATGTTGGAATCAATGTGTTTAGAGGAATTGTCATTCCTTTTTCAACTTGTCAGAAACTTTAAGGTTCGGGGTCTATTTCAATTTGGTATATATTATTTTTATAGACATACTTCATTATATGATGAAGAGTTGAAGGAACCACATGCATCCCATGAATCTAAGGTCTTCCTTAAAGAAGATTATATGAAAGGTCATGAGGCATGACATGAATAGGAGTTTGTAAGGTACCCTTTCCAACTATAATAGGTAAATTAATCACATCAAGCGGTTTCTTTCCTAAATTTCCAAATCCTTGGATTGATAAGGAGTCAAATTGAATTATTGATTTTTCCACACCAAGTCTATCCAAAAGGGCCATACTACACACATTAAAGGAAGATCCATTGTCAACAAGGGTTCCTTTTATTCCTAACCTATTATAGATGGCTATTATCATGAAGGCATCATTTTTATTTCTCATTTCCAAAGGAGGTACCTCATGTTGATGAAAATTAGTGTCTACATTCTATATTCATTCCTTGTATTAGATTTTCCACATTGTTTGTATTTGTACTAGAGGGAACCACTATCTGTTGTAAAGTAGTTTGAAGCATAGTGTGATAGTTAGGTGAATTTCGAATTAGGTCCCATAGGGATATCTCTGTAGGATTATTCTTAAGTTGTTCAACAAGATCATACTCCTTCCCACTATGTGAAGGAAAACAAGGAGCACTAGGCAAGATGGGATTACGAAAAGGTAAGGTTGTTGGAGTCGGTTGTTTTGGTTGCACATTGTTTCAAGTGTTGTATGTATGAGAAATGGAATTATAACTTGATTGCTATAAAACATTGTTCTTAGGTGGCTCAAGGGTGAAAGCAAGCTTGTTTTTATTTTGAGGTTTGTGTGAAGGTGGGTAAAGGGGTATGTGCAGGATCATGATGGGCCAAAAAGTGGTGATATGTAAGTGATATGATGGCCCATGTGGCTGACGATTTTTTTTTACCCAAAATTAATGAAACGATAAGGGTTTTTAAAGGAGATTCTCAGCTTTCTACCAATATAAAGTATGCTTTACTTTGAATTTAATAAATACTTATTATTCATTTTTTATTTGAATTACGACTAAAGTCCTGATTGATAGGTTGATTGAAAAACATCTATAGCTTTCAAACGATATCACATTTTTTGAATCTAAAACATGTGTCACATTATATGCTTTACATACTATAGGATTTAAAAAAATTGAATTTAATGAGGTTTTGATCAAGTTTAGGTGGTTAGACATATGAGTTTTTATATTTTTAAAAATTTGTAATAAAAATTCATAACTAATTATTTACTTGAAAAAAAATTACAAAAAAATATGCATCACATCAAGACATGAGTTCTCTACTTATATTTAAAATCTTGTAAAAAAATATTATCATTTTATTTTGGTTAAAGGGTGGTCAGACAAACACCTACTTCTTATTTTTTCCCTCAAATTTAATTATTATTGCATTGACATTTCAAATTTTCACCAAATAGATTTTTTTTTATAAAAAATAAACCTAGTAGTTTAGAAACTACACTCAATTTGCTACAGATTCAATTCTTACATATTTTTGAAATAATATAGATAACTTATTCAAATTTTTAGGTCAAGTTTCCTAACTCTTATTTTTTGAATTTTCATTGCCACTTAAGGGCCTGCTTTTTCCATGATGATCCTACACATACCCAAATGATAAATTGATGTTGAATCAATTTAAATTCTCTTGGTTTCAGTTTATTGTGACAAGCCTTAGTGGATGAACCTTGTGAGATGAAGTCCTCAAGGGCTTCATCTAACATTTCAAAGTCATCACTACTAAAAGGCTTGAGGATTAGGTTAAATTAGAAAAAAGAGATTTGACATACTCAAGTAACTATGCTTTCTCCAAGTGGTTTATTGATTTGTAGGTGTTTTTTGGTTTTATTTTCTAATGAATGCTAAATGTAATCTATTCTAATTGAACTATGAACTAATGCTGAAAATAAAAATTATAGTAATCTAATTCCATCCATAATTGCAATGAATGTAAACTATGCTAAATCTAATGATTTGAATGTAACAAAAACTATGCAAAATGAAACAAAAATCTACCAACAGCAAATAGAAGCACAAAAATAGAGAATTTAATGCTATAAAATGTAGCTTAAAATCTGCACTAGGACTAAATCGCTCAGAGGGATGTATTCAAGTCCCAGTGAGGGTTTTTTCATAAATTTTTAAAAAAATTAGGTGATTTTTATGCGTTTGGTTTGGATGATGTCTCAATTATATATATATATATGAAAAAATTGAGTACATTTCATCAAATATACAATTCCAGGGTGGTTTATGGATATTGGATCCCTTTGGATCTAGTGATCACATCTAACTATATGTATCTCATTGAGAGATGGTAGTATGTGATCATGACCATGAACTAATAAGATCATCCAAAGCATATTGTAGACCCTGTGCTCATCCAGCAGTCATAGTATCCCATCCAGTGACCTCTAGATTCTCTTGCAATATATGGTCTTTGTCTTCTTGTAGCTTGGCTGCCTCTACATGGAGTCTCTCAAACTCTATTGGACCTCGAGATGATTGAATCTCCTCATAGGTAACCTTGACTCAATCAACACACCTCCTAACACCCTCATATGCATCCCTTAGTCTGACATACAACTCAAACAACTCTAGGTCTTTCTCCACGATGGGTGGGGCATATAGTTTGTATCGGTATCCTCATCAAAGATTGATGGGGGCACTATATCTACAACCTATCAGTAGAGATCATGTAAGTCTCTTATAGCCCCTATAAGATAGAAATCATAAATATAATCAATACACACCATGATATATATCGATATAATTAAAGAAATAAGCATGAACATAAGCATGGGTATAACAGTAAATAAAATGTCATCACCTAGATCTATGGTTGATTGTGTGAAGACAACCTTATCTTGTGTAGGAGGCATGGAGGATGTGCTAGCCTCTCTATGACCATAGGTTCTAGTGTGTGTCACAACTGCTAACTATGATCTATTCACACAAGTGGGAGTTGGCTCTCTCCACTCGTGGCTAGATGGATCCTCATCCAATGTATCATCACCCTCGCTCATCAACTGCTCCTCATCCTCATCCTCCACCTCATACTACTCCTGCCCATTATAATCTGGGTCTACATCCTTGTTGTAGTCCTCATCTATCTCATCTATGAATAGGTCTACAACCCTGAGCCCTATCTCCTTAGCTCTCTCCTCCTCCTCATCCCTCTAATCTAGAAGTGGTCCTGCAAAGCCTATAGGCTCATCCATCAAGAATACAAGAGCTAGTCATGTTACTGCCCACCACCCCTCATATGCATCTGTGGCATTGACATCATCAACATCAAAGACCAAGGGAATATCATGAGCCTCGTAGTCTAAGCCACTATAGATGACATAATTAGAGGTGAATTGTCTCATACTCTAGGTCTTTGAGCACTCCACACTGATCACCTATATAAGGGTTGTGCCACTGGTGGTAACTATATCTTCCCAAACTAGTGCATGAGATGATCACATAGTAGAATTGTCTTACTATGTAGTCATGTCTGCCCTATAGAAATCTATCCATCTGCATCCTCCTCAACTATCAAGTCTCATCTGACTACTATGGTATTAACTGATATGGTCTCCACAAGATCTCCTCTTGCTCTAGTGGTTGAATCTGACCCTCCAAAAAATGTAAATCCCTGTATTGCCATAACCACCTCAATGGATAACTAAATGCGTGAGGTTATCCTAGGGATGATATAGATGGAAACCCTTTCAACCTAGTGCATGTGAGATGCTCTAGACACCAAAATTATAGTAGCATATAGTGCATCGTATTGTCAAAATCGTGGTATGCAAACTATCATAGATCATAATACAAGTGTGCAAGGATGTTCCACCCCTAGGCATATACGATACTCTATTGCACCATCCATCGTATCATGTGGACTAATAATTTGTCTAGATGTGCTCCTTGGCCATTGGGGATGAGTATTAGTGCCACTGTGAAACTCATGATTCATACCAAAAGTGGTGCTCAAGAATAAAGTAGCGATTATAGCTCAATGCTCATCCCTATGATGTCATCCTGAATCATACCTCTAAGGTAGAACTATATATCATATTTCATCTCACAAAATGACCGATCCCCTACAAAACAGACTCTCACCTCGAATCAAAACTCGAAGAATGTGATGGACGTCCTCTAGGGTGATCATCATATCGCCTGTTGGAAGATGAAACATATAGGTGTCTACATCCCACCTCTTAGCCAGTGCTATCAACATAGCATCATGGTACCTCATGGGGGGCATGAGGTATGCCCAATACAATCCAGTGCTTTGTAATATCTGTGTATCATCCTCTGATAATGTTGAAACTAAGTCTCGTAAGCAACAAAATTGTTTGTCGTTGAGACGGTGTCATGACCAGGGTGGAGTCTAACAAAAAACAAAAATATGTCCTATAAGCATTCTATAATCAAAAAAGTGTACTAAATTTTTTCTAGTGTACATTTCTAAGGGTCCTTGACACTTTAGTTCCCTTTTAGGACACTTTGCGAAGAAAAAAGACACTTTGGAAAAAATTGGGACACTTCGTGACAAAGTGGGACACTTCAAGACAAAAGGGGACACTTCGTGAAAAAAGGGAAACTTTGTGACAAAAGGGGGCACTTTGCAAAAAAAAGAGATGCTTTGCAAAATTTTCTTCCAGAGCCCTAAATCAACCTATAAATGCATAGAAACATAAAATAAATGCATAAGGATGAAGCTAAGGCAGAAAAATCAACTCACCTATTGTTGTAACTTGCCTAGGGCTATGTCCTCTCATAGGACCTTAAGTCTCAGAGGCACATACTCTCATTAGCTTAGCATCTTCAATCACTCTCCAACAAAGCCATGCTACAACAAGGTAAAAGATAAAATTATTTCAAGCTACTTAACATTTTTCTCTTATATAGGTTAAAATTAGGTTTTTACTATATTAGGGTTAAAAATACCTTTTCATTCAAACTAGCATACCAGGGGCTAGAGAACTCCATTATTGTTTATTGCATTGGAATCATGATTTTGCTCCAATCCTCATCATATGTCTATCATCATGTGGTATGGTACTTGGAAATACCCTATGATATGACTTATCCAATTCGATGTGGTTAGATTGCTACTAAAGTGGATCACAAAAATCTTCCTCACCTACCGACGGGATGTCCTTGGGCTCTCTCAGTCCTTTATCATTCTTTGATTGGAACAAGATGAATACTTGAGCGGATGAGTCACTTCTCATCACTTTCCACTGTCATTCCAGGGCATGCATGGGAAATAGAAGGTTCATTTTGATGTTGAATCAAACTTGCCACCCCTGCAGGCGTGTAAGCTGAGTATAAAAGACCTTCTCAGATACTATGCAGCCCCCCTATCTATATATGGGTCTCATTCGTATTCTCCTTCCAGTATCCATCGAGAGATATCTACCTAGTTGCCTTCCACTCTCTCCCTTTTTATCCTCACTGGCCCTTCTCCTTTCAGTAGAGCAAAAATGCTAAGTGGTAACTCCCCCTACCAATAGAGACAGCGGGGCGGGCAGCTTGGCATTTTCTTTCCACTACCTATTCCAATGTTTTCAGGTGATTAGCGATCTTTGTCCACCATTAAGGTAAAGTCGCTTTCACTGTAACTGTTCGATGCTAATGTCTAGGCCTTGATCCTTGCTCTAGTATGCCATACCACTAGCAGTAGAGACAATCCCAGTCTAACGATTCCTACTCCATAATGAGTAATTACTATGAATCATTGCGGCACAGGAAAGCAGGGTGGGAGTCCCTACTATTCTAAGGAATCAGCCTGCTAGCCCTTCATAAAGGAAGTGGAATCAAGGGGGCATATATATACCCTCAAATTTGATTTCTGGAAGAATTTAGATAAGAGGATTTTTTAATGACTAACGAATTCATGTTGTAGGATGTGATTCCTAACATTGTGGTTTCACAGATAGCTACAATGGGGGCTTCATTCTCTCATGTTGTGAATGAACCTATATGAGTATCCTTTTATGAAATGGAGCTTACTGTTTGGATTCCTTTAGCTTACATATGCATGTAGGGTCATATGGGTGTTAAAGTGGAGGCTAAATGTACTGTATAAAATTGTATGCTCTTGAAAATGGTGTAATTTCACACTTAATTTGGACCTATTTTAGCACCCTTGCATTAAATACCCCTTTAAATAATTAGTAATAGGCCCCTAAGACCCTTTATTTTGGATCCCAAGGCTTATTTCAACTAAAAACTTGACAAATCATCAAAAAAATAAAATTCAAAATAACCCACCCTAAAAATCTATGGTGGATCTCATATGCCACTTCTTATATATGATTCCCTCTGGTGGGACTCATATGCCAAAAGTGGCATATAAGTCCCATTTGGGTCCTTTTTAGGGTTTGAGTGGCAAATTCAAGTTTTTAATTCAAATTTTGGGTTGATGTTGGCTTTTGAGATCTAAATGATGGTAAATTAGTTGTGTTGCCTATATACACAGGATTCTAAGTCATTATTTCATCTAAGCAATAATATAGAAGAGCAATCTCAAGATCTAAGCATCCACAAGTATTCAATCATTCTTCACAAGAGAATTCAAGTTTCAAGAGAAAGAAAAGTTGAAATATTGGTGCAACATTAAAGTATTTTTCTAGGTCTTCAAGCTCACTTTTATTCGAGATCTAGTGTTGTCAAGGGTTGATTATGGTTTCCTATGGTGAATCATGATGGATTATAGGTTGGAGAGATGTAACTAGCCATCAAGAGAAGCCTAATGACTTGTTTCCTAAATGATTCCATCCTCCATTATCACTCTAATTTTAGCCTAAGGAAGGTACATGCATATATTATGGCTTATTAGGGTGATTAGACATCTCCTAAAATGAGTCATGCATCTTCATGTTTCATTCATGCATCTCTTTCTAGCACAATATAATAGGGTTGCATTTCATTTCAGATTTCTTAATCTTAGACACACTTAAGGTTAGGGTATATATTCATATTTACATTCAAGATTCATTTTTTCCATCAAGGTTTAATTACTAAACTAAGAAAACCTCCTATAAGAAAATAAAAAATATATTATGTTTTGCAAGTCTTTTTACAAGTTTAGACTCATAAACTAGTTTGGAAGAGAAGAGTAGAGATTAGAGCACAAATCTAGACTTTGAATTCTTAAAAAAATGGAATAGGACTGATACACCAGAAGTGGTGTATGAGTCCTAATACACATGATTTCCTGAGTTTTGTAGATCCTAAATCTATAACTGCTAGAAACCTATTCTATTCCAAAAACCCTAGACTGGGATTGATATGCCATAAGTGCCATATGAGTCCTAGTGTGCCCTAAAAGTAGCATTTTTAGCATTTCAAAGTTGATTCCGAGCTCTTTCAAGTTTCTAGGTGTGTGCTTTTATGGTTTCCTAGTTTTCTATTTAGATTTATACTTTTTTCTAGGTCATTTAATTATATCTTGCATGTCATTAAGTCGTTTCATTAGGTCTTGCATTTCATTAGTCTTTCCAACCCCTAGCTTGGTGGTGAACCCCTCTTTAGTTTCTAATAAGACCCTAGGACAACCCCTTGTAAGATCTATTTCCTCTACCTCATCCTTGGATTGAGATCTCTAGGGCTTTCCTTGAATGAGAGTGAAGAAGATTGTTGTTCTATGTCCTAAACCATAAGCAATGACAATTTTCCACCTTTCAACTTAAAATTTATATTATTATATTAAAGTATTAACTAATATTAAATCTGACTTCAAATACAAGTGATTATTTTTTTTTTCTCCTTGAAACTCAGGAACCAACTTACTCCCACTAATTTTTACTATCAATGTTTTGAAACCAAACATACTAAATTTATTTGAGATTAAATTTTATTAAATAATAGGTCCATTTTTTAAACAAAAATAACAACAATGGATAGGGTAAATAAAGCATAAAATATAGTGAAGTGGATAAAGAAGATGATTATATTTATCTAGCTTTGTATTACATTTAATCCAACAATGTGAAACAATGTTGTTTGCAATGGAAAAACTCATATTTATTCTTGGAAGTTTCTAGAATCTAGAAACTTCTAGGTTTCTAGAGGATTTTAATCTTTTATTCAATAACTTAGAAAAAAATAAAACATCTTTGTGGATGACACTAGCTTATTTAGAAGGCTTTAGAAATATCTTATTTTATTTTCTAGACATTCTTACTTTTCCTTAACATCCTACCTTAAGATTGGATGAAATAATTCAAATAAGATACAAACGAGAGGGGAACATTATACCACTATTTCCCCTTAATTTTCACCTCTAAAATACCAAACATTTCTTGCACTTTTTATTTTTTTTGCTTCATTCATACTCTTTGTAAATATATATTAGTTATTTGTTCTTCACTTGGATAAAATTGTAGATTGACAATAGTTTCTTGAACAAGATCTTGTATGTAGTGAACATCAATCTCAATATGTTCTATTTTATAATAGAAAATTATATTGTTTGCAACCTATATGGTATTTTGATTATCATAGTATAAATTAGTAACAAAATATTATGGAGAACCAAGCTTAATTAAGTATTTTAAATCCAAACTACTTCTTTCACTACTCTATATTCTACTTCATATGAACATAATGATGCTACATACAAGTTATGTATATAAAGTAGCATCTACCCTCTTGAAAGTATATTCTTTTTTAAGCTTGATTCTAGATTAAAAGGAAATAGAAGTTGCCTTACATTCGATATCCAAAGCATATTTTGATTATGAGATGAAAAATCCATCATGTAGTCTACAAACTTGTAAACCAAGAAAATATTTATGTTCTCCCAAATAACTCATACAAATTCCCTTTTAAGATCTAATTTTAAATAATTGAGGAACTCAAAATTCAATCCAACAATGAGTAAATCATCTTCATAAAATGCAACAAGAATAATCTTGTCTTGGACCTTGATCTTCACATAATTATTTAATCAAATTGACACTCTTTACACCCATAAATTGGAATTTTCCTATCAATCTTCTCATTTTGAGCTCTTGGTGCCTTTTCTAGAACATAAAGTGACTTGTTTAATATATAAACAAGGCAAGGATGTTTCTGATCTACAAAACTTGGTGGTAGGTTCATGTAAATTTATTTAGTTAAATATCCTTTTAAGAAATAAAATAAAATAATTTGATGAATATACCACCCAAGACTAATAACCAATTAAATAAGAATTCTACTATATTCATTTTGATGATAAGGGAAAATATTTCTTCATAATCAATACCTTCTTTTTGATTGAACTTTTTAGCAACCAATCTAGTTCTAAATTTTTCTATAGCTCCATATATTTTAAATTTTATTCTTTAAACTTGTTTGCAACCAATAGAATTTTTACCTTTAGGTAGTGGCATAATTTTCCAAGTTTTGTTCTTTAGTAATTCATCAAATTAATATTTCATGGTTTGATCCCATTATTTCTTCTCTCTAGCTTGCTCATATGAGATTGGATCATTTATTTCTAATAAAGTTTCCACGAGTTAACCTTCATTCCATTTTTGGATATTTAAGCCTTGTCTATATATCTTTTCAATGATTTGTATCTTCTATCTAGTTGAAACTTCTTCATAATCATCACTACCTATATAAAACTAGTCACAAGAATTAATTTTTTATTTTCAATAGGATTATTTTCATTAGGAGTATTTCACTTATCAATCTCACTAATAAATTTTCCATTTCTTTGTAAAATATTTAAAAAGTGGGAATTATTTGAGTCTATAAGTTATGAATGTTCATCAATTCTTACATTTCAACTAATAAAGATCATATAATTTGTAAGTCTTTGATTATTTAATATAGCTCGTAAATAAAGACTTATCACTATTTGGTTCTAACTTTTTTCTATTTTCATCTAGGATGTGTATCCAAGACATGCACCCAAAATGCTTTAAAATACTGAATGTGAGGTTTTATTTGAATCAACGCTTCTTTAGGGGTGACATTTATGAGGGCTTTGGTGGGGATTCTATTCACAATATGTGCAACACAAGAAACAACCAAACCCAAAAAGATATTATGCAAAACTTTAAAATGCAACATACAACAAGCCATTTCTAAAAGAGATTTATTCATCAATTCAACCACCTTATTTATTTAGGGGTATATGGAACTATTTTTTGTATGTTCGTACCATATTTTTCATAAAATGATTCAAATGTGTAATTGTAATATTCACCCCCATTGTCTATTCTTAATAATTTAACTAATTTTCCACTTTGGTTTTCAACTAATACATTAAACTTCAAATACTCTAATTTTCCTTTCAAGAAAATAAACCCATACTCACCTACTATAATCATCAATAAAAGTGAGAAGGTACTTGCCACTTGAAATGAAATGATACTTTGATTCAAATTAATCACTATGAATGAGTTGCAATGGATGATTCACTCTCCTTGCTCGACTTGAATTAAAAGGATCTTGATGGTGCTTACCTAACACACATCCTTCAAATACACCTTAAAAATCAAAAAATATTTGTTAATCCTCTAACTATATTCATGCTAACCATGTCTTGTAACTTGCTATAAACTGTATGTCAAAGTGTAGTGTGCCAAAATTTTGACATATAATCATTATGAGCAATAAAATCATGGGAGAATATGTATTCATCACCAACAAGAAAAAATAATTTAAAGATGTTCTTTTTATTATCATTTCAATAGAAATTACGTAGTATTGTATGGATCTTTTGTATATCTAACAATGACTTGATTAATAAAGACAACAAACTCATAATTTCCTTGAGCAATTTTATATATTGAAATAAGATTCACCCCTAATCCTTTGACTTAGTTAAATATTTTCATTGTTCCATTTGTTACACTAGGAATCCCTATTTCTAACCTTAACATTTGCACTTTCTAAATGCACAAGAAGATGGGCAGCAGCTCTGGAGTTGTTTCCTTTTTGAATCCTTCTACTGATGTCGGCATGTCTGAGCAGGATGGGGACTCTGAGGACGATTGGGAGGCGGATGGTAATGCGGCGGTTCATGTGCTGGAGGTTTTGTGGCCTCCTCTTCCTATGGTCATTGGTGGCCTTTCTGGAGGTGTCGTGGCCTCCTCTTCCTTTGGCTCGTTGGTGGCCTTTCGGGTGCTAGACGGTTTTTTTTCTCCTTCGTGTAGCCTGAGATCTTTTGCCCTTTTTTCCTGGTGCCTTTCTCATTGGTCTTGGCAGGGGTTTGCTTCCTTCGGTTGTCTTCTTTTGGTATCCCCTATGGCCCTTTCTGGGTCATTTTATCATCCTGGTGTGGGGGTTTTTTGTGCGAGATCCTTAGCTCTGTCTAATATGGCTTTTTTAAGCATTATGGGTCTGCTATTTGGTGAGACGACGTCTATTTTTTGACCTAACCGATTTTGGAGGTGGAGGTTCTTGCTCTCGGGAAGGCTCCTACCATGCGGTGCTTTGGTCCTATCTTTGAGGTGCGGTTTTTCCGCTAATGTTAGGATGTTTTCTTCCCAGTGGTTCATTGGGTCTTCTGTGTGCTTGCTCTAGTGTTATCAGGGTTTTTTCATTGTGAGAGTAGGTGTCTTTTTCTTCCCTTGCTCATGGCTCTTCCCCTGTCTGCTTTGTTGTTCTTCGTTTGTGTTTGGATTTGGTGTTTCGGTTGGACCCCTCCATGGGGGTGGATCTTCTGAAGGAATCTCACATGATGAAGGTGTTGAAGGTTGGGTGGATTTCTGAGATTATTTTTAGAACCCACATGATGTTGCTGCTATTGCTTGCTAAGGTCTTCCCTTCTACTGTAGTCTTTTCCTTCTCTCTGAATACTAGGTCTTTTTTTGAGGTGAAGACCTTTCCTATGGAGGTGGAGTCTTCTTCAAGGGTTGAAGTGTATTCTGTGGGTGAAGGCTTATTCCTTCTTTTCTTATTGAGGTGGAGTGTTGGTTTGCAAGAGTGCAGTGGTTGTTGTAGCTTGGATGAGCTTGGTTGAGCTTGGTTTTTTCTTCTATAGAGGTGGAGAGAGCAATTGATTTTGGTGGAACACTCTTGGATCCTTGAGTATTTGTGGTGACCTCTCCTATAGAGGTGGATATCCTATGTTGCTAGGCTCGGTTTTGTCTACTATTGGGGCTTTGCTTCTGCAAATCTATCTTTTAGTAGTTTTTTTCCAATGGTATGGTGACACTAACCTATTTGTTTGACTGGTATGTTGTTTTCTGGCTATTGTAGGCATCCTTCTTGGGTTTAAGGTCCTTGCCAAAACTTGGTTGTATAGGGTTGTTGGTCCCTTCAAAACCAATGGTTTTGGGTTTAAGGTCCCTGCCAAAACCTTGTTGTAGTGGGTTGTTGGTCCCGTCAAAACCAAGGGGTTCAAGATCCATGTAAAATCTTGGTACTTTGTTCAGTAGTTTGATGGTTGTTAGTTGGCTGAATCTTTGTTTCGACACTAGGTGTTACTGTCTCTATTCTTTGGGTAGCTTGATCATCTTAGTATGGGTTTCAGGTCCCTTCAAAACCTGATGGTTTCGGATCAATTCAAAACCTGTTTTCCCCCTAATAACACCAATCCCTATTTCTAGAATTAGAAGTTTCATTTTATTGTCCATGGGAATTTTTTGATATGAACTCTTCTCTTCGTAAAAATCAATAAACAAAGATTTATCCTCTATCATGTGAAAAGATGCTCTTGAATCTAAAATTCATTCTATATTAAAGTATGAAACAAAGTACCCCCACTTAACTGTAGATTTATTTTTGAGTTCAAAACTTACCTCCACACTTGATTTCACTTTCTTGGAGATGACCATCAAGCTCTTGTCAGTAAAGTACATTGATTTTCTATATACCCTTCAGGGAGATATTAAGACAAAAAAAAGAAAGATTCAAATTAAAATTGTGTAAAATTAACTATTATTTGTTACTTTTTGACAACATAGACTCAATGAAGAAGCTTAATTGTAGAGGTATTTAATAAGATTCTATATATAGTATAGTAATGCAAACATCAAAATTTAATACATTTGAATCAATTCAAAAAAATAAATATTAAATATAATTTTTTATGTATGAAATAATTTACTTACTGATCTTGTTATAAGTCATTTTTAAAACAAAAATATTGATATCTGAAAATAATCTAATTGTTTTTAATAAAAAAATTATTATTATTACTTATATTATATCAACATCATTCATTTCAATAATGAAACCCTCAATAATAATTTTACACCTCAAACATTAAAAAAAATATCTAAAATAATTTAACATATTTTATAACATTCATGATTTAATTATACAATTTTGAAGTTTACTAATAAAAATTTCCTATGTTTATCATAGCATTCAAGCATGATATTGCCTAAGGATAATTGGAACTTCGCATCGTAAACAAAGCACGTCGACTGTATCCAGTAATGATGGGAACGTGGAGATGTCCGCAGCTCGTCGATCATCGATTACATCTTCTGCAAAACCTTGTTTCTCCGATAGAAGCAAGACAAACCAACTTGTTTCTGCCGTGTTGTTCAATGTAATCAGTGCCGTGAATTATTCATCATATACCAAGTTCAAAATTAAGAAACTCAATTAGAGGAGCTCGCAAGCGTAAATTAGTGAATGAATGATGGGAATTGCTTACATCTTTATCCATCTACTTCTATATTTACTTGCACAGGCAGAGGCGAGTGACTCGTTAAGTCCTGGCAATGAACTGGACGTCAATGGAACTTTGGTATCTGCTAATAGAAAGTTTAAAGTGGCGTTTTGGAATCTTGGAGAATCGGACGATCAATATTTGACCATATCGTTTAACTACTTTATTAAGGACCTCAGCACCATAACGTGGGCTGTGTCCACTCCATGCCGTAAACGATCTTGTAAGCTCACCGTCCATCGTCAAAGAGGGTTGGTCGTTCATGGAACGAACTGGAGCAGCGGTGCCAATGGAAAAGATGCACATATGGCTCGCCTTACAAACGAAGGCAACTTAATTGTGGGTGGCAGGAATGGAGATCGCCTTTGGGAGTCGTTTAATGATCCGACAAATACTCTTCTTCCAGGACAAAAGCTGAAACTAAACCAAAGCGTCATTAGATGGCCTTTTCCATTCCCTTTAGGTAAAATACCTGGCATTTTTACTCTTAGGATTTTAAGAGACACTGGCATTACTCTGTATGGAATAAATATAAATGATCTTTACTTTGCAATGAAATCATCTGTGTGTGAGGGAAGCTTGTACGCTCAACTTGATCAGCGTGGAAGGTTCAGTCTTGTTCTTGATGGCCCTGAGCCTCGGATCCTTGCATACTGGAACTCGCTTTATAATAGGAATACATCTGTTGCCAATAAGCTGTATATGAACGATCTTGGATATTCTGGAATGTACAGTTGGGATGGGAACGCATGGCTCCCTTCTTGGGATTCCATCTTCACTCTCTGTCTCCAAGACTCTGTGTGTCCACCCTTGCCAGATTCTCACAAGCACAGAAGAAAACCCAAATGGATTGATTTTTTATCAATCCTGTTTCCTCTAGGAATTTTTATATTGGGTGTTGGGTTGTGGAAGATATTTGAGAAGCGACGAAAGGCGACGTCGTCGCCCTTCTCTGAATGTAGAGATCCTAGAAGATTCAGCTACGGGACATTGAAAAGAGCAACTGGAAACTTCTCGGAGAAGCTCGGTGGAGGAGGTTCTGGTTTTGTTTATAAAGGAAAACTCAGAAACAATACTCTTGTGGCTGTGAAGATGCTGGACAGATCAAAGAAAGGCGAAACAGAGTTCGAAGCAGAGGTGATGACCATCGGGTCTGTTCACCATGTAAACCTAGTACGCCTCATTGGCTTCTGCAACGAGGGAAATCATCGTAGACTGTTAGTGTATGAGTACATGGAGAATGGATCTCTAGACAAGCACCTCTTCAGCACTTCATCTGTACTTACATGGCCTGCACGCTTCAACATTGCTCTTGGCATGGCGAGAGGAATGAATTACTGTCATGACTATTGCCGATCGCGTATTGTGCATTTTGATTTGAAGCCCCAGAATGTCCTTCTGGATGCCCAGTTGGTTCCCAAAATATCTGACTTTGGACTGGCAAAGCTCATGTCAAGGGAACAGAGCTCCACTTTGACAGTTATGAGAGGAACAAGGGACTATTTAGCACCGGAGTGGATCAGTGATGTGCGCATCACTGTGAAAGCAGATGTGTACAGCTATGGCCAAATGTTGTTGGAGCTCGTTAGTGGAAGGAAAAACTTGGTTCCCACTGCCAGCCCCAGTAAGCAATATTATCCTGTCTGGTCGTTCAAGGAGATAGTGCAAGGAAACATTGTGAGTGTTTCAGATCCTAGGCTTGGCAGTGAGGTTGATCTTCAACAAGTGGAACTGCTCGTGAAGGTGGCATTTTGTTGCATTCAAGGGAACAGTTTCTCCAGGCCTTCCATGGAAGAAGTGGTACGAATGATAGAGGGGTCCATGGATGTATTGATGCCCTCACATCCCAAAAACCCTTCGTTCCACGTAAATCTTTTATCAGAGAGTGATGATTCAGACTGATACTCTCACAACTTTGCTGTTTCGTCTCCCGAAGTATGGGTTTTGCTTAAGAGAGGCCTAGAATTTTACGGCCACCTCGTTTGATCATTTAATACTTTCATTTGAGGTTTTGTAAAATATAAATTGTAAGAAAAAATATTTAATTTATGAACTTTGTATAGAAAATCTTCTATATTGAAACTATGATTATTGGCATTTATCTGTTTAACTCTTACTCTACCATCTCTCACATATTAGTCATTTTACTTCTAGTTTTTTTTTTTTTTCATTCATACTTCTCACATGCAAAGCGTAGCAATTTCATTTAATATGTACTCAGAAAACCCCAACCAGCACAGGACGGTTGGTAGCTTCATAAATAAAAATAATCATCATAAAAAAATAAAAAATAAAAAATTTATAAAAACTAAATAAGATTTCGAGTAAAATTGAAAGCTCGCCAATCACTTATAAAACACACAAATTCTATATTTAAAAAAAAAATGAAAATTCTAAAATAGTCATTATAAATAAAAATAAAAAATCATTTATAAAAGCCAAATAAAATTTTAGAGGAATTCAAAAACATGCAGATGTTCACAAATACAACTGGAAGTTCACCCTCTAAAACACACAAATTTGTATCTTAAAAAAATAAAAGTCATTTTATGTTATTAGTGATATGGATATCTTATATATATTAATAAAATAATGTAAAATTAGAAAACAATAATAATTAGTAATAAATCTAAAAATCATAAATTTATTGAATTTCTAAATTCATATTAAAAATAAATTTTGTTAAAAATATGTTAAAAGTTAAAAATCAATTATATTCTATTTTGAAAAGATTTTCAATTTACTCTTATAAGAATTTTCTAAATACATATTTTTCAAAATCTTAAATTTATTGTGAAAAATGTTTTAAAAATTAGAAAGAATTATATTCCATATTTGAAAATATTTTAAA
Organism: Sequoiadendron giganteum; assembly: GCA_007115665.2. Lineage (NCBI taxonomy): Eukaryota > Viridiplantae > Streptophyta > Pinopsida > Cupressales > Cupressaceae > Sequoiadendron > Sequoiadendron giganteum. The sequence continues at coordinate 773,712,901 of CM021100.1, forward strand.
CTAATTTATATTTTTATTAAAAACATTATAAAAGTATATATATATAATAATTTTTTACTATTTAATAATAGTTTAAAGTGTTATATATATAATTATATAAAAATATAGCAAGTCAATTTATATGGTCAAATAAATTTTAAAGATGTAAGATTAGTATGACATCTAATAAGAAAAGCAAAGTGAAAAATTGAAGTAATTATAAAAGGTAGTTTTAGTGAATTCAAAACATATAAAAACATAGTAATTGTGAGGAGATGTTTGAATATTATCTCTAGCGATTTTTTCAAAGATTGAAACAATTAATTTCATTTGGGTTGTTTTAATTATATAATTTTTATTATATTATAATAATTGAAAAACAAAATTCAATTTTTGAATTTATTGATATTATGAATAATTGATAATAGAAATAATGTTTAAACTTTTTTTGTTTCTAAATTAAAAAAGTTATATTGTGAATTTTTAGTTAATTTTAAATAAATTTGATATGGTATGATATTTTAATATGCTTTCAAAATAATGGAACCGTCAATATGTATCTTTCTTAATTATTATTTTCATATTTCATATAATTTAGTTTGATGATTTACCACATAATATTACTATTATAGTTTCATTCAATAACAATAATGTAATTTTCTAAAATCATGAATTTGAAAGCGAAATCTTACGTAGACATTAAGGTTTATTTAAAAAAACAAAAAAAAATTTAAAGAAAAATTATAATTAGGAAAAAGACTTAAATATAACACTTTGTTTTCTAAATATTTATAAATCATTAATAAAAAGATAACAATAGATGACATGAATATGCATTTAAATTTTCATACAAGCACAAAGTTCACCAAATGTATTTAAGGCTTTAAGATTAAGAGAAGTTAAAAATGAAGTTAAACTTTTAGTAAAAAATATTCAAATAATTAATTTTAATCATATATATATATTGAAAAAAAAAATCCTAAAATATTGAAGGAACACCAAATTTAGTAATTTTTTCAATTTTGAAATATTCAAATGTATTAAATTTTTTTAAGGGTTACTTTGATAATATTATTTAAAAACATTTTATTTTTCATTACTATAATTAATAGATAAAAAAATTTATGTCTCCCCATCTCCGTGGTATTTAAGGGCATGTCATGTCAGTGTCACTAATCATGTGAAAAATAGTTGTCAGACACATGACAGTTTATAAAAAAATTATCAAACACATGACATTTTATAGGGGGGCACTTGATTCTTGCAGTTTAAAAAATTAATTAAATTTATCAATTATATTAGACAAATGATCCACTTAATAAATTTCCACTTAAAACATTTATTGTACTTATTCTATTTAAACATATTTTGTTAGTTCTATACTCTTAATTTTTTGAGATTATACTATTAAATCACAAATTTACATGAATTTTGAGAAAGATATATATATATATATATAGTTATAAATTTTTAACAGTTTAAAATTAAATAGATTTTAATAAAAGAATCACCATGTTTTATTAAATATTCATTTAAATAAATTAATATTAATTGTTAAAATTTAATAATAAAATTTATTTTATTTGTAAAATTTTATATACTATAATATATCTAAATTTGATAGAGGTTGGTGACTAAAATGGGCTTCAATGAAACTCTAATATTAGATAATTACATGTAGTGGGATTTTAGCATTGTAAAGGATCATATGATTATTGCCTCAATATAGAGTTTGTATTTACTTGTATGAAAACGTACATTACAATGGGGATAATTTTTACTCCATGCTTTACATGCTCTTGTAAGGATACTACATACTTTTAGAAAATGGTTACTTATCGATGGAACAAATGTACATGGCTTTCCTCCATACCTTAAATAAATTATTTTGGGATAAAAATTAAAATAAGGGAGAATCCTCTCATCTTGGAACATCAAATTTAACTTTTGTATTAAGAAAAATATGTGCATTGGTATGTATGGACCCATAATGTTTTCAGTTGTTTCTTTGCAATTAGAAAATCTAAATGTGAGGAATGCATGTATGCTCAACTTGATGTGATTAGAAGATTTAATATTGTACTTAATTCCCTTGAGTTTAAAACTATTGCATACTTGATGTCCCTTTATTAGGGTGACACAAGTGTTGCAATATTTTGTATAGTTTAATAATTATGGAATTCCTCTTGCATACATCTAGGATGGTAAGACATGAATATCTCATTGGTATTCTACCTTCACTGTCACCCTCAATGAGATGATTGGTTTTCCCTTGGAAAAGCAAGCTACAAAGCCTAGAAGAAGATCAAAATGGTTTTTTAAAAATTGTTCCTTTTTGTCAAAAAGTTTTATATCATGAGTTATATTAATACTCAAGTGGAAGATATTTAAGAATATAAGAAAGGTAATTTAATATCTATTACATAAATTTATTGCTCTTAAGACTTACCTAGATGCCACTAATGATATCAATTGAAAAATTTAAAGTTAGGTGGAGGAGGTTGTAATTTTATTTATAAAAGAAAGATAAAAAAAATTTCAATACAAGGAAAAAATAAATTATGATCTGATAAGAATTGGCTCTATTTTTCACACCTTTTTCAAAATTAATAAGTTTTGAAATTATTTATTAACCCATATTTTTCCCATGGGTTAATAGGAAAGATCATAGGGAAAAGATATATTTAATATTTAATTTTGTCTTAGTTATTCACACCATATAGGAAATTAAACATTAAATTTATTAAGATCATTTATGAGAGGCATGAGAAATTTCTAGGAGCATCTAACACCCATTTTCTTTATGAAGAGCATCTTTGGTAATCATCAACTCATTTTTTTTTGCTAGCAATTTTAGAGTGGATTGAATTGGAAATTTTGAATTTATTTTACCCCCCAAATGATAGTGTGGGGTTTTGGGTGCTAAGTTTGGATGGAAATAGATATATCTTCACAAAAATCTATTTTGGTGGATTCATCTTATACCATTTTGTCTTCCTAAGCATGTATGTGTTTTATTTAGTGGACAAAAAACCATTGGAGATTAGAACTTGTAAATGAAAATCAATGAGTTTTCCGATGGTTAAAGGATGAAAACCATTTTTTTGCAAAGGGAAATATAATCCAAGGATTGCATTGGAGCTAAAAAATTCAGGATATTTTTGTGTTTCTAGTGTTTGGTTTCAAGATTATCTTAGTTACAATTTTTATATCTCTAGACATGTTGTTTCTTGAAGTACATTGTTTAGTTTTGTTGCATTCAAGTGTTTTTTCTATGTAGTTTTATGTTCAACATTCTCAAAAGTTTGTTCTTATATAAATCAATTATTCAGACTTGATTCCTTATTTTATATATATCAAAAATTCAAATAAAATATTTGTGATATTTTCTAGTTTATTCTAGCTTGTTTTTTCTTCATAGACTATGTAATTTTCTAATTTATATTCTAGCTTGTTTTTTCTTCATAGACCATGTAATTTTCTAATTTAGTTTTTGTGATCTACAGTAATTATTTTTTAATAAAATTAATCCCCAAAATTTTATAATACATTAAAGATGGATAAATAATGCTTTGGGAAACTTTTAATAAATTTTGGAATTTTTATAATAAAAACTAGCTACCTAGTTATTATGTTTTTCAAGGTAGTTTATGAATAAAATTTTGAATTTATTGTTATTTAAAAATTATATTATTTGGAAAATTTCATTGGTATCAAATCATGATCATTCTAACCTATAGGATTTGATTCATTTATGTTTCCAAGTGACTAAGAAATTAGATACTTGAGGTGGGAGCAAAGGAAGTTAGTAATTTTCTCTAAATCAAAATAAGAAATCATGATTAAAGAGGAAAGAGAGAAGGATAAGGAAAATATATGAGAAAAATTTATGGAAACTATTAAAAAAGAGGCACTTGTCACCCCCTAGGACTCCTCAGAAAAATGGAGTGGTCGAAAGGAAAAAGAAGACTATTCAAGAAGCTACTAAGACTATGATGAAATAAGCTAACCTACTCAAAGTCTACTAGAGAGAATCAATGCATACTATTGTTTATATACTCAACAAAGTTCAAACAAAAGAAAAAACCACAAAGACTCCCTATGAGTTGTGGTATGGAAAGATCCCTACTCTCAAATACTTAAGAGTGTTTGGAAGAAAATGTTATATTAGAAGATATGAAGAAAAATTAGGAAAGTTTGATGTAAGTTATGATGAAGGAATCTTCCTTAGATATTCTACTAAAAGCAAGGCTTGCCAATGCTACAACAAAAGACTAAGAAATATTGTTGAGAATGCAAGTGTCAAGGTTGATGAATATTTTCAAAAATCAATGGTGATAGATGCATATGAATTAGATGAGCCTGATTATAGAGAAAAAGATAAGGAAAATGAAGTACAGATTGAAAAAGAAGAAGAAGCTCCAGAGAAGACCCCTAAAACCCCTAAGTATGTGTAGAGGAACCATTTTGAAGAAAAAATCATTGGAGGAAAATGAAAAGGTGTATTAAAAAGAAGGAAAGCTACTGAAGAAGAGGTAAATTTGTGTTTACTTTTTGAAGTTGAACTTAAGATAGTGATTGAGGCATGCAAAGATGAACATTGGATGAAAGCTATGGAAGAAGAACTATTGTAGATTGAGAAAAATTAGACCTGGGAACTTGTCCCAATACTTGCAAATAAAAATATAATTGGATCTAAGTGTGTGTTAAAAAATAAACTAAATGAGAATAGAGAAGTGGTAAGGAACAAAGAAAGGCTTGTGTGTAAGGGCTACTCACAAGTTAAAGGAATAGATTTTGAGGAGACATGTAATTTCCCTAGTGGCAAGAATGGAGGTTATTAGGAGGTTTTTGGCTTTTACAACACACGAGGATTTCAAATTTGATCAAATGGATATGAAGTCTACTTTCTTGACAAGAAAATTGGAAGAAGAAGTATAAATGGAACAAACATAAGGATTTTAGATATTAGATAAATCAAATATGGTCTAGATAGATTGAAGAAGGAATTATATGGATTGAAGCAAGCTCCTAGAGCTTGGTATGCATAGTTGGAGAGGTATTTGATAAAAAAAGGATCCAATAAAGGTACTATAGATAGTAATCTTTAATTTATAGTTGAAAACGATCAAATATTGATTTCGGTTGAATATGTTGATGACATAATTTTTGGAGGTAATGAAGCTGTGTAAGAAGTTTGCAAAAGAGATGAAAAAAGAGTTTGAGATGTTTATGTTTGGGGAGATGAATTTATTCCTTGGGCTACAAATCAATTAAACAAATAAAGGTATATTCATTTCACAATCAAAGTATTTCAAATAAATGTTGAAGAAGTTTAGAATGAAAAGACACTATATTGGTATGTATTCCTATGGTAACTAGTTGCAAACTAAGCAAGAATGATGAATCTTCTAAGAATGATTAGAGCAAGTATAGATCAATGATTGGTGGAATGTGCACGAGGGGAAAATCTAAGAGTGTAAATGTGATCAAAACAATGAATATAAGGTAATCTAATCCAAAGAATGATCAAGATTCATTCATTCACTCATGAAATGAAGCTAAACTATTAAGGAAATCAAGAATGTAATTGACTAAAAGAAATGACTATGAAATATAAAACAAATATGGTTACCCATCCCATGTTGGAGTGTGTTCGTGAAGATGTGGTTACTCATATCAGTGTGAATCCTCCATTGTTGTGTGCAAGAGCTTTGAAGAGTGTGTGTTTGTTGTTGATCGAATATTTTGAGTGAATCTTTGTCAATGTTGATTAGGATTCCTAGATTACTTCATTGTGCAAAATAGGTTGGTTCTTCATTCCCTTTTTTATGAGGAAAGAAGTTTGTTATATAGAAATTTTGATTTGAAATGGACGATCGGGATCACATAGTAGAATATCTTGATTGACGGTTGAAAGATGTTGAGAGAATTTAGATGGGCATAATCTATGGAAAATACATTATGTAATTAGTGTGATTGAGGAAAAGATTGATCGGTCAAGAATTAGATTGAATAATATTTGGGATTGAAGAGTAGATTGATTTGTTAGGGAACCACCAAAAACATAAGGGGGAAAGAGGAGTCCCCAATGAGTTTCTAAGGTTTTTCACCTAGAAACTAATGAGAAAATGGGACTCTCTTTCACACCTTAAATTTTAGGGTTCATTCAAGATTAGGGGTATATGGGTGATGTGTGTGGAATGTGATGACCTAAATGCAACAAACTAAAAAGGAAATAATTTATTGATGCTAAACTAAAGAAATGCAAAGTGTTGGGAAACACAATATTATATGCAAACATGTACAAAATGACCTAGAAATGTAAACTAAACTAATCAAAAATATGTGAGACATAATATGTGTACCTGGAGGTTGAAAAGGGATGAGATGGAGGTCTAGAATGCTGATGAAATTGATGTAGAAGGTGACTGGGACACTTGTGCCAATCTAGAAAAACTGCCCAGAAACTCATTTCTACCATATGGGTGTCCAAATCTACAAAAACCTTTGAAAATAAAGATCATTGGAACTAAGTCTCCAATGTTGGTGACTTAATCCACTTTTGAATTTCTAAAAATCAGAGATTGGAAATGGAACCCCTTGATCTACACTTTAGTTCTTCATAGGTGTCTTCTTCTGAAACTCTGATTCTCAGACATGAAAGAGACTTTTGGTAGATGTTTGGACTTTGCAAGAAGGAGAGGCCTTCAACAAGTCTTCAAAGCCTTTAATGATCTTCAATGTACCTAAATCTAGAAACACATAGGGAGGGAAACATAAAATGTTGATTTTTAGAGCATGGGGGTTTACCTTGGTCAAGCCCCTTTTAGGTAACTAAACCAAAATGACTAGAAAATATAATTAAGTATGAACATGATATAATGGAGTTAGTACCTAGCCACAATGAGATATCTTGAGTTTATACAACAATCTAACCTTGAATGTTTCAAAAAAGATGTCTTAGTGACTTGGAATGCTCAAACCCTAGCTTGCTTGAGAAGAAGGAGAGAAATGTGCTTGAGAAGAATGAGAATGAAGAGAATAAAAGAGAATTGTTAGTGACTTAGGGTTAAAATGGGGAGAAAAACCCTTATTTATACATGTGATTCCCTAATTCCCCAAAAATAACACATCACAGACCAACCTTAGGGTTTAGAAGACAAAATCCCACAAGAATTTTGAATTAATTTTGTTTTTTTTGCCACAAAGGACTAAGTCACCCAAGGAGGCAACTTAGTCCACCTGGGAAATTTTAAGTGGTTGTCGAGAATTAAAGGTGATTATTGATGTTTGTTGGGATTGTCTTCTGAAACACACTTAAGTAGGACCTATAAGTGCATTATGTGGTCATTATGCCATAAGAAAGGGTTAATTTGGTGATGACAAGCCTAGAAAAGTGTGGGTTAGTTACAACACCTTTCAAAAATTTTGACTAAGGCTTGGAAAGGGGTTATTTAGGTGAATTATGATGAAAGGTTCCTAGAAAAGTGAGGAAATTTGTTACAACACTTCACAACACCTCTGCAAGACACATTACAATTCTAAGAAAGATTAATCCAAAAACCAAAAGAAAGGGCCCAAATGAGTGAAAAGTGTCAAGGCTACACCTTTTGGAAATGCATTTAGCCCCCACTTTAGAGAGAGGATGAACTTGCTTCAAACTCACACTAAAGTAGCCAAGTGGTGCGAATGCGGATGGTCAAGAATGAGAAAGATTAAGGAGGTGGTCAAGCCCCTGGGATTCAAGACCCTAAGTCAAATCGACATCAGTGCAAGAAGACACATTCAAGGGTGAATGATTTGCAGAAAAATGAGATACATGATCATGCGATGAAAAGAACTAGAAGGAAGAGAGATAGGGAAAGTAAAATCTTGGATCAAGCTTCAACCATTTGTCCAACTAGTTTTGGATTGGATCTAGGTTGTTTGTCCAAAAAGAAGTGTACACACTCTGGGGTGATGAGACTCTTGATTTTCCACTAGGTGAGAAGGCCCAAAAGGTGAGAAACATAGACATGGTTGGTATGTACTCACACACACATAGGTGGCTATGGGGAAATTTGTGCCGCTGGTTGGGTGGTGCAGGAGCACCCCAAAGGGCATCTAGGAGAGTTAACTAGAAGGTCATCAATTGACAAATTGTTTTAGATTTAAAGTAGCATTTTCCTTCTAACTCTTGAATTTGTGCCTTGGAGGAATTTAACAACTTGTGTCATGTTCATGAAGGTCATGTTGACCATTTGCTAGTTTGGGATTTGGCTACAAGGATGACTAGGGACCTTGTAGACCCTCCTAGGTGATTGTTTTCTTTCAAATTTTGAAAATAAGACCTATGGAAAGTCACAAGTGGCCATGGAACAGTTAGGCTCGAGCTTAATTGAATTGAAAAGCCTATTTATGGTGTGCTTCGACCTATGTGAAAGGTTGGAAGCTTTTGTAATTTTGGAAGAGTTCATGAAAGCTAAGTGTGGACAGTGAGAAGAATTGTTTTATTTTCTGTGTTTGCTTGGCATTTGAGTGAACAAGAGCGATCATGGCTCTATAATATGTTGTAGAATGTAGAGTAGATGTGGTAGAAGATGTGTGTTGTAGTATTTAGGGTGTGTGTTCAATTTGCGGGTGTTTTTGGTAGTTATTTTGTTTCTTTTGAATTGATGTTCTGACTGGCAACCTATCAAGAATGGAGATGTAGTTCTCTTTCCCATTGTACCTGGTGTACAGGCTTTTGGGGATTGAGGCTAGACTCCATGGTTGTAATTATGGTAGGTTTAGGTGTGGTTAGGAGTCCCAAAGTCATGGATAAAGTCTTCTCCTAGGCGAGCTTAACAGTGCCCAGCTAGGAAAGACAGGGAGAAAAAGGCACTTAACGTGTAGGGGTGGCAATCTCCAGGAAATGCACAGTGTGGAGAGGGTAGGTGAATGCCTTTCCAAGGATTACTAAGAAGGAGGAAGCCTCATCAACTTGTTTGATGAGAGAAAACCTTTGACAGTCTGCAAAATACAGGAAAAAGACCTAAAAAGACCCAAATTCTTGGTCAGTTCCAATTTGTGGAGTTGTACGGACAGTGGAGGCCTAAGTTTCCAAAAAAATTTGTAAGGTGGACATAGGTATCAGAAGCCTCAAAGGAAGAATAGATGTTCTTTGGATAATTTAGAAGGATAAGCCTATTTTCTCAGAGTTGGAGGCCTAATTGGGCTCTTGGGCTAGTAGCCTAATAAACCCTAACTGAGGGTTTGGTGGTAGCGAACTACAAAAGGAGCATGGTGGATTGTCAAGAACCCTGGGGAGATGGTTAGAAGCCTTTGGAAACATCTCAACACCCCTACAAAGTTAAACTTAGTTGTTTGAGGGAATTAGTCTTTAGGGAAGATTGAAGGCTAAAGGAAGAATGGAAGCATTGCACCAAGGGAGACTTGGTAGATTGAGAGTGAGATGATAGTGGGGTTGGCCAATAGAACCAAGGGTACCTATACATGAATTAGGACCTAGAGGTTAAGGTGGTAGAGACACCTAGGATATCTTGCAAACAAGGATCCAGAGCATGGAATAGTGATTGTTCCATCCAACCCTACCCTATCAGATTGGTATCAGAGCAAGTTAAAGATTTGGGTTAGAACTTGTATGTCAGACCTTGAATCTAGTGGTTCCACAACCATGGTGACAAACATTGAGTTGGAAAAGAAGGTTGAAGATCAAGAGGAAGATAATAGGAGGTTGAGAGAAAGATTAGCACAACTTGAGGAAGCATTGAGCAATGTGCAAATCAAGGCTGATGAGGTGAATGATAGATTGGAGGGAAGGGTACCAAAGAGTGAAGAGGTTGCAGAGGAAGACAAGACCCCTGAACCTGACCCTTTTCTACAAGAGGAGCCTTTCTTGAAGACATTGAAAGCTTTGAGTGGGAAGGCACTTGAAGGTATACCACTGTTTAGTGGAAAATTGGAGGCTGACCTAGTCCTAGATTGGATAGAAGGCATGGAGAACCATTTTCAATGTGATGGAGTCACTGAAGCATAGAAGGTGAAGGTGGCCAAGTCTAGATTGAAAGGATCTTCCTTGACATGGTGGAAATTCATTCAGACAGAGAGGGAAAAGGAAGGCAAGAAGCCTATTTCAACTTGGAAAGGTATGGTGGCAAAAGTGAGAGAAGCATACATACCGGATGATTATGAGATTCAGTTACACAAGAAGAGGCAAAGCTTGAGGAAAAGAGACCAAGATGTGAACTTACACTAAGAAGTTTCAAAAACTTTGTATGAGGTCCAATGTTTCAGAAGATGAAAGTGTCAAGGTGGCTAGGTATCTTAATGGCTTGAAGTGGAACATCCAAGAGGAGATGACTCTTCTAAGTCCAAAGATAGTACACCAATGCTATCAATTAGCTATCAAGATTGAGGAAAGAAGCAAGAGGAAACATGATCAGGCTTCTAAGAGTAGAGGCAAAGGCAGAGATCAAAGAGATCAAAGAGGACAGAGAGATGGCTACCAAGGTAGAGGAAATGAACAAAGAAACCAAGGTGAATCTAAACTCACAGAGCATGGACATGAAACATCTTCTAGAGGAGGTTATGGATGAGGTAGAGGTTCTCAAGGAGGATCCAATAGAGGAAGAGGAGAAGGAAGGAGCAATTCATACTTTGCTAATATGAAATGTTAACATTGTGGTCAAGTAGGCCATCTAGCTTATAGGTGCCCAGAGAAAGCAACATCATCAAATGCTGAGAAGAGGTTGGCATATGCACAAGAGGACACCATGAGCACTAAATCACCATAGATCAGTCATATTGAATCTGAAATGGGAGAGAATCTGATGTTTAGGAGAGTTTTGATCAGGCAACCGGTCAAGGAAGAACCAAAACAAGGAAGAGCTCTATTTAGAGTGAGATGCAAGATACTTGGAAAAGTGTGTAAGGTCATTGTAGATTCAGGTTCAACAAACAACATCATCTCAGAAGAGGCAGTAAAGAAGTTAAAATTGGAAAAGGTACCCCATACTAACCCCTACAAAGTGACATGGTTAAACAAAGGGCAGAGTGTTCTTGTCAATGAGCAAGTGACGGTGGAGGTTTCCATTGGAGGGTACAAGGATAAGATAATTTATAATGTATTACCCATGGATTCATGCCATCTACTATTGGGTAGACCATGGCAGTATGACTAAAGTGCCATGTATGATGGGAAGGAGAATACTATCTCTTTTAAAAAGGATGGGAAGACCTTTAAGTTGCAGTCACTGTCAGAAGAGGATGAAGGATAGTCAAAGAAACCAAGTATTTTGTTAAGTAGTGGCAAGGAGTTCCTTAACAACCTACATCAAGGGGGTGAAGGTTATGTGGTCTTGTTGTAGTCCAAAGAAGAAGATAAGACTGAAAAAATAGTCATACCCAGAGCAGTCCAAAAATTGCTTGAAAAGTATAAGGACATAGTAAGTGATGGTGCAGCTGCAACTTTACCTCCAAAAAGGGCCATTAGTCATCAGATTGACTTCATACCTGGAGCATCATTGCTTAACAAAGCAGCTTATAAGCTTACAGCGGATCAGAATCTAGAGGTAGCTAGACAAGGGCAAGATTTGTTGGATCAAGGCTTTATTAGGAAGAGCATCAGCCCATGTGTAGTACTAGTGGTCTTAGCAACCAAGAAAGGAGGTAAGTGGAGATTATGCACTGAATCTAGAGCAATAAATAGAATTACAATAAGGTATAGGTTCCCTATTCCTAGGATTGAAGACTTGATGGATTGTCTTGGAGGAGCTCTGTACTTCACCAAGTTGGATCTCAAGAGCGGATACCATCAGATCAAAATCAAGGATGGAGATGAGTGGAAGACATCATTTAAGACAATCGATGGGTTGTATGAGTGGAGAGTTATGACATTTGGCCTCTCTAATGCCCCTAGCACATTCATGAGGCTCATGAATGAAGTACTCAAGGACTTTACAGGGATATTTGTGGTTGTATATCTTGATGATATACTCATCTTTAGCAAGACAACAGAATAATACCTTAAACATGTGGAGTTGGTTCTTAGAAGATTACAAGAGGAGAAGTTAGCCATCAACCTAGAGAAGTGTGAGTTTTTCAAACAAGAACTTGTATATTTGGGTTTTGTAGTGTCCCAAGGATCATTGAAAATGGATCCAAGCAAGGTGGAAGCTATCCTAAATTGGCCTACACCAACCACAAGGACTAAGGTAAGAAGTTTCCATGGATTGGCTCAATTTTATAGGAAATTCATAAGAAACTTTAGTGGCATATGTGCACCAGTCCCAAAGACAATCAAGGGTGGTTTAAAAACTAAGTTTGTGTGGACTCAAGAAGATGAGAAATGTTTTGAGAAATTGAAACAAGAAGTGGCAACTCAACCTATTCTCTTATTACCAAGCTTTGACAAGTTGTTTACTGTGGAGTGTGATGCTAGTGGAGTTGCAGTAGGAGGAGTGCTTAGTCAAGAAGGTAGGCCCATAGCTTTCTTCAGTGAAAAGCTTAATGAAGCTAAGAAGAAGTATTCTACCTATGATCTAGAACTTTATGTTTTGGTGTAGTCACTTAGGAAGTGGAGGCATTACCTTCTACCCAAATTACCTTCTACCCAAGGAGTTTGTGGTCTTTACTGACAATCAGGCACTTAGTTATATCAACACCCAAGAGAAATTGAGCAATAGACATTTGAAGTGGATGGAGTACATCCAAGCTTTTACTTTCACCATCAAGCACAAGAAGGGACAAATGAACAAGGTAGCAGATGCATTGAGTAGAAGATTGCTGACAGTCCAAGAGATACAGATCAAGAGCATTGGAATAGAGAACTTCAAGGATCTCTATGGGGAGGATGAAGATTTCTTAGAGGCCTACAAGGTATGTTCTAACTTTGAGAATCATTTTCATAGCCAATACTCAGAGTATAATTTGCAAAGTGGATTGTTGTTTAAAGGGAATCAGTTATGTGTTCCAAAAGGGTCAATGAGAGAAAACCTCATTCAGGAAAAGCATAATGGCAGTCTTATTGGACATTTTGGCATCAACAAGACATTATAACTAGTGCAAAGGTTCTACTATTGGCCTAAGTTGTGAAGAGATGTCAGGAGGTATGTAGAGCAATGTGTTGTGTGTATGAAAGATAAAAGAGGAGCTAGTAATGCTGGTCTATATCAACCCCTACCCATTCCTAATAGACCATGGGAGTGTGTTAGCATGGATTTTGTGGTAGGACTCCCTAGGACCAAGACTGGTTTTGATAGTGTATATGTGGTGGTAGACAGATTCAGCAAGATGGGTCACTTTATTCCTTGCAAAACCACTCATGATGCTAGCTATATAGCTCACCTTTTCTTCAAGGAGATTGTTAGGATCCATGGATTACCTTTAAGCATTGTTTTAGACAAGGATGTGAAATTCATGAGTCACTTTTGGAAGACACTATGGAGTAGATTAGGTACCAACCTATCTTTTGGATCAGCTTACCATCCTCAGACAGATGGTCAAACAGAGGTGGTTAATAGGGTGCTAGGTAACCTACTAAGGTGCTTAACCAAAGAATATGGACAGACTTGGGATATGGTAATATCACAGGCTGAGTATGCCTATAATGACAGTGTGAACCGGACCACAGGGAAGAGTCCTTTTGAGATTGTGTATGGAATGCACCCAAGAGGTATATGTGAGCTCAAGGATCTAGGAGCTATGGAGAATAGGAGTGGACATGCAGAAGACTTCACTCAAACCATGAAAGAGATTCAGGAGTAGGTAAAGGGGACAGTCACCGAGGCAACTCAAAAATTGAAAGACAAGGTAGATATGTCAAGGAAGGATTTGCAATTTGCAGTAGGAGACTATGTCATAGTCCACCTTAACAAATCTAGGTTGTAGAAGGGAATATCAACCAAATTGCAGATGAAAAGATTGGGACCATGCAAGATATTAGCCAAGTATGGGAAGAATGCATACAAGGTGGAGTTACCTGTAGATTTGGGAATTTCACCAGTCTTCAATGTAGCTGATTTTATCAAGTACAAGGGATCAGTCAATGATAAGGATTAGACTAGTAGGGAGATCTTCAAGGATGTAAGCAACATACCCTTACCTATTCAAGACAAGCTTCAAGCAGAAAGGATCTTGGAGTCAAGGGTGAAGAAATCAACAAGGCACAAGGTGTACATGGAGCATCTTGTCAAGTGGAAGAAAAAACATGAATCTGAGGCTACATGGGTGGATGAAGCTCAATTCAAGAATTAGGGTATTGAACCATCTCTTATCTCTCCTCACATTCCTTAAAGTATATGCAGAGGGGGAGAATGGTGCAGGAGCACCCCAAAGTGCATCTAGGAGAGTTAGCTAGAAGGTCATCAATTGACAAATTATTTTAGATCTAAAGTAGTGTTTTCCTTCTAACTCTTGAATTTGTGCCTTGGAGGAATTTAATAACTTGTGTCATGTTCATGAAGGTCATGTTGACCATTTTCTAGTTTGGGATTTGGCTACAAGGATGACTAGGGACCTTGTAGACCCTCCTAGGTGATTGTTTGTTTTCTTTCAAATTTTGCAAATAAGGCCTATGGAAAGCCACAAGTGGCCATGGAATAGTTAGGCTCAAGCTTAACTAAATTGGAAAGCCTATTTATGGTGTGCTTCAACCTGTGTGAAAGGTTGGAAGCTTTTGTAATTTTGGAAGAGTTCATGAAAGCTAAGTGTGGACAATGAGAAGAATTGTTTTATTTTCTGTGTTTGCTTGGCATTTGAGTGAACAGGAGCGATCATGGCTCTATAATATGTTGTAGAATGTAGAGTAGATGTGGTAGAATTTGTGTTTTGTAGTATTTAGGGTGTGTGTTCAATTTGCAGGTGCGTTTGGTAATTATTTTGTTTCTTTTGAATGGCTGATCTGACTGGCAACCTATCAAGAATGGAGATTTAGTTCTCTTTCCCATTGTACCTGGTGTATGGGCTTTTGGGGATTGAGGCTAGACTCCATGGTTGTAATTATAGTAGGTTTAGGTGTGGTTAGGATTCCCGGAGTCATGGAGAAAGTCTTCTCCCAGGCAAGCTTAACAATGCCCGGCTAGGAAAGACAGGGAGAAAAAGGCACTTAACGTGCAGGGGTGGCAATCTCTAGGCAATGCACAATGTGGAGATGGTAGGTGAATGCCTTGCCAAGGATTACTAAGAAGGAGGAAGCCTCATCAACCTATTTGATGAGAGAAAACCTTTGACAGTCTACAAAATACAGGAAAAAGACCTAAAAAGATCCAAATTCTTGGTCAGTTCCAGTTTGTGGAGTTGTACGGACAGTGGAGGCCTAAGTTTCCAAAAATATTTGTAAGGTGGACATAGGTATCAGAAGCCTCAAAGGAATAATGGATGTTCTTTGGAGAATTTAGAAGGATAAGCCTATTTTCTCAAAGTTGGAGGCCTAATTGGGCTCTTGGGCTAGTAGCCTAATAAACCCTAATTGAGGGTTTGGTGGTAGCGAACTACAAAAGGAGCATGGTGGATTGTCAAGAACCCTGGGGAGATGGTTAGAAGCCTTTGGAAACATCTCAACACCCCTGCAAAGTTAAACTTAGTTGCTGGAGGGAATTAGTCTCTAGGGAAGATTTAAGGCTAAAGGAAGAATGGAAGCATTGCACCAAGGGAAACTTGGTAGATTGAGAGTGAGATGATAGTGGGGTTGGCCAGTAGAACCAAGGGTACCTATACATGAAGTAGGACCTAGAGGTTAAGGTGGTAGAGACACCTAGGAGATCTTGTAAACAAGGATCTAGAGCATGGAACAGTGATTGTTCCATCCAACACTACCCTATCATTGGGCTTCCTGCTCAAACCATACCAAAGTTATACCTCCTGATAACTTTAATAAGGTACCATAAAAGACAATGAATTTTGAAATGGAGTAAGGAATGTTCAAGGGGATTTTTCTTAGTTCATGCAATGTCTCATCTTAAGGAACATTATGCATAATGTCTCCAAGAGAGAAAAAGTGCAAATGGTCTCATCTTTTTTGTAAGAGAGGAAAAGTACAATGTCTCATCCTGAGCAACATTGCACCTAATGTTTCCAAGAGAGGGAATTACAAGAAAAGGAAAATTACACAATGAAATGTGAGTGTTGATGTATGCCCCACTTTAAAGTGATTGCTAACACCATTACTATGAGAAATTTCTTTAAAAATTAGAAGAAGAAGACATGAGAGCTTGTTCAAAAATCCCTATGCAAAGTTATATGTTTCTGAATTAAGCTACATCATGAAAAGGGTGTGTATGTCACATGCGATTCAACTTAAGACATGTAATCCAAATCCCAAGCCTACTCTTATATGTTCACAAAAGGTTAATGACTAGCCAAAAGAGTCAACGACAAGTGACATATGAGGACAAGGCTAATGAACCCCTTACTCCCACTTAGTGTAGGACAAGAGTGAGCCGAAAGGATTGATGAGATGCAAGGTAGAGTGAAAATCAATATCAATTATAGGAATGAGGTGCCCCCATATATGAAAGAATATGAAACTCCTTAAGATGTTGGATTTTACTACTCAAGGCCTTACATTCATTAGTAGAATTACCTTGGACTCTATGATATGTGGAAAAGGAATTATTTTAATAGAATTTCTTTCAATTTTTTGGAGGAAAGGAGATCGAGCTATCTTGGAGGATTCTCAACAAGATACCCTCTTGATCGAAGGTAGAAGGTGGTTCATTAGCTTGTAACAAAGAAGTGTCTTGCTTAGTACATGATGTCATACTTACGCAAGGATCTATAGATTATGATATTTTGTACACTCTTGTGGAGGAGTGTGTAAAATCTAAATCAGTAGTGAGTTGCGAGATGTCATTGGTGTTAAGCGAAGAGTCCTTTCTATTGTTCAAGTGTTGCAAAGGATCATTTTTTAGACAACTAGTGTCCATTAGTTCAGGATACACTAGTGTTAAGGTTGGTTTAGAAGGATGGGTTGGGATGGTGTTAATGTGAGGTGAAGGCTTGGTGATTTTGATTAAAGGAAAATAGCCAAGGCCATGATTTTTTGTTTGTGTGTGAGGTTCAATAAGGGTGTGGATACCTTGCTCTCTAGCACCACATCTTTTCCCACTATATCCAAGTTATTTCAGAAGCTCATAACCTTTTTCATAAAGATTTTTCATGGATTTTGGATTGGGTGGGGATTCGTTGTGGGATTATTTTTCTAAAGTAGTTGAGGTGGATTCTTTTGAAGGATCGATCAAGTCTTGTGTTGACAAGACTACATTTCCATTTTTAGAGTTTGTGTATGATCTTGTGTTCATCCAGTAAAGGAGGTGTGAAGTCTAAGGAACCCCAATCATCATCTAAGAGCTTCATGATTTTTTCAATATGTTGTTCTTTATTTGTTCATTGTGTGGGTTCCACTTGGGTAGTTGGTGTTAAGGTGTTTAAATGATTTTCTTTGGATTTCTCAATGTTTAAGCAACTGTTAGGTTCAGTGTCAACTTCAAGTGTGCATGTACTTTATTGTTGTAGATGTACTTCATCTTACAATGAAGATTGGAAGGAACTCCATTCATTGCATGAATCCACGACCTACCTAAGAGAGGATTATATGAAATTTCATGAGGCATAACATGGATTTTTGTTTTCAATGTGGTCATTCCAATTGTAAGAGGTATAGTGACCACACCGAGTAGTTACTTAATAAAATTTTCAAATCCCCTAATAGATAGATAATCAGGTTTGATGATTGATCAAGCAATACCAAGCCTATCCAAAAGGGTCACACTATACACACATTATGGGTAGAGTTGATATCTACAAGAGTTATCTTTATCCCTTTTGTTTTTTATTGAAACATTATTATGAAAGCTTCATTTTTTTTTTACACTTCCAAAGGAGGGAGCTCACTTTTGTGGTAAATAATATCAACATTAATTCCATGAATAATAGCTACTATGTCATTTGGTCATGTATTAGAAGGGATAGGAACTTGTTGTAAGGAATTTTGCATCATGTTTTGATAGTGACGGGAGGCTTGAATAAGATCCCATAATGATATCTTGGTGGGAGTATTTCTTAGTTGATCAACAGGGTCATACTACCTAAGAAGTGAATTTAATCAAGGGGCAGCAAGTAAGATGGGATTAGGAAAAGGTAAGGATGTTAAGGTTGGTTGTTGCAGTCACAAATTGTTGTATAAGCATGAATTTGCACCCCTAACACAAATTCCATTTTACCCCCTTTCACTTTAGAAGACCTAATGTAGAGGCTTAATTCCACTTAAGCCCACTGCCCACATCACAATTGGCACCTGTTTTGTGTGTCGATGGGGGCATTTATGTCGGGGATGCCCAGGCAGTGTGCAAACATCCATGCAATGAGCTTACATCCCTAGAAGATTCCTATGGCTGGAGTTTACAAAGACATTACACTTTTGATTGGAAGTTGAAGAGTAACGCCTCCCTTTGGTTGGCCAGCTTGAATATGGTCGTTTTTCATCCTTTCCTTCATATTCTTCATCCATTCATCCATAGTTCTCTTCAATAGAAGTTTGGAAGAAGTTTTGCAAGATTGTTTGAGAATTCTCTCCATTCCATTCATTCACTTCAAGCTTTGTAGTAGCATTTTACACTCCATTTTAGCAATCTACCAATCCATCACTCTGATAGTGCGAGCAAAGGACAAAAACCATTGCAGCAGAGGTTTGAGTTCCTCTCATTTTCTCCTCCACAAGCCTTGAGTGCTTTGGACAGAGGTGGTAAGATCCTCTCATCTCCCCTATCATCTTTGGTTGAGTAAGCACATATTTTTTGTAGTGTATTTTGTTTACGTAGCTTGTATTCCCTACTTTATCTTTATTCCTATCATTGCAAACTTGGCTGTCTGTGGAGGTGGAAACACCAAAACAAGGTCTGACTGAGCCAAGCCCCTAAACAGCCCCAACTCCCCCTTTTTCTATGTGTATGTGGAGAGATCTCAAAGTAAGCTAGTAGGAGGATTGTTGTATAAAATTATCTTTGTCACCCTTGCAATAATATATTTCTTTTATCATATACGTATTTATATCTCATTCTTCTTAATCTCATTCTGCTATTCAAAAGACCTCTAAACTAGGCTAGCAGTCCTTTCTTGAGGATTTAACCTGGTCTCTCTGGTTTTCTAGTCGTACAAATGCCAGTGCACCATGCTATCATCCTAGAACCGCGCTCATAACCTCTGACAAAGAGCTACCTGAGACATAGAGTTTACCTTAAAAAATGACTCACCTAGTCTCCCTTTATTTCTTGGGATTACAGAGTGATTGAAGGACTTCATAATCCTCATCATTATCATCTCGTCCATCCTAACCTTCCTTTAAGCTAAGTTAAGTTAGGGCAGCCTTTTCGCTCTTGGCCTTTCATGGCCTGGGGCCTTCTAGTGGTTGGTTCCCCTCTCTTGCAATTGTTTCTTGTGTAATGTGTGTGAGCAATGATATTATGACTCGACTATTTTGACACATTATTCTTAGGTGGGTAAAAGATAAGTTTGGGTTTTCTTTGAGTTTTTTGTTTTTTTGATGAGGGGTAAAGGATGAGTTGAGGTTGAATAATATTAAAATCATTGAGCAAGGGAGAGGCTAAGGGTATCTCTTCATTTTCTTCTAAGGATATAATATTATTTTCATTGTTAGGCTTATGGTGTATCATGATAGCCTCCCTAGGAGGAAGGTTTTTAGGAGAACTACAAACCAACTGCTCTTGACAATCAAAGGTTGGTTCTTCTAAAAGGACTTCATTGCAAATAGGGGAATGATCAATGGTTGGCTTGTCATTCTCAATAAGGCTTTTTCTAGGTGAAGGGGGACAACCGAGATTTTCATGATCTTCACTAATTGTGTTTTCTAACATAAAAGTATTTTCTTCACAACAAGGAGAAATACTAGGAGAAGAACAAATGTTATTGTCATGATTAGCTATGTTTATGTTGTCTTGTTTATTAATGTATTGCCCACTAAGAGATGTAAGAGGAGAGAAATAACTAGGATTCTCAAAAAACTTAGTGATTGGTTCTTCTACCAAAATATATCTTCATCACCAAGAGGAGAGATATTAGGAGAACAACGAATATGATCATTAGGAATGTCCAAAGTTGTATCTTATTTCACTACAACATTCTTATAGGGAGGGGGTAGGAAATTTTTATTAGAATGTCTAGATTTGTAAGCTATTAACATGGTTTGAATAAAAATGAAAAGTACATATAATCATTTCATGCAATGCTTCAACAATATAAACAATGTATATGCAAAGATACAAATTTTTGTTATCCAATATATGCTAAGTTTTAAGAATGCAAATAATGTACATGCAAGAATGAAAAGCACTTTTAAAAAACTTAAGAATTTTTTTATGAATAAAAACATTGTATGTGCAAAAGTGAAAAGTACTTTTATCAATGTTATGCAAAATTTCAGAAATGTGAGCATTTCCAGATCTAATGATGAAATGATTTTAAGAATGACCATCCTAAAATGATGTTTTTTAGCTAGAAGCATAAAACCAATGTTCTTGAAACTTTCTAGACCTATAGAATATGATACTAGGAGCCTAAGAAAGCACAAAAATGAGGTTTTTGGTGTTTTGATAGACAATGCAAAATCTGGATAGGGACAAAGTCACCCAAAATGGTGAATTAGTTCTGGTTAGGGTTTATTTCAAATTTTCCAGAAATGGGTTTTGATGTTGGATCACCAAAAGAAGAAAGGTAGGTGCAAATTTTGGATGATTGACAATTATTTGAGATGCAAGAATGCAAAGTATATACACTTTCATGCATGAAAAAATGTAAAACCCTAGAATGCAACTTAAACAATGCAAAATGCAAGGCAATGGAAACCTAAGATGAAAATGGACTCCAAAGCAGAAAAGAAGGGTGTAGGAATGTTGGGTTTACCAAAATGAACCACCAAAAATAAAAGGGGGAAAGAGGATTCCCTAATGAATTTATAGGGTTTTTCACCTAGAAACTAATGAGAAAATGGGACTCTCTTTCACACCTTAAATTTTAGGGGTAGATGGGTTATGTGTGTGGAATGTGATGACCTAAATGCAGCAAACTAAAAAGGAAATGATTTATTGATGCTAAACTAAAGAAATGCAAAGTGCTAAGAAACACAATATTATATGCAAACATGTACAAAATGACCTAGAAATGTAAACTAAACTAATCAGAAAGATGTGAGATAGAATGTGTGCACCTGGAGGCTAAAAAGGGATGAGCTGGAGATCTATAATGCTAATGAAATTGATGTAGAAGCCGACTAGGATACTTGTGCCAATCTAGGTGACTTAGTCCCAAATCTAGAAAAACTACACAAAAACTTGGTTTTTCCAAATGGGTGTCCAAATCTACAAAAACATCTGAAAAGTAGGTTCGATGGGACTAAGTCGCCACTATTGGAAACTTAGTCCACTTCTAAATTTCAGAAAACCAAGGCATGGAAATGGAAGCCCTTAGTCTGCACTTTAGTTCTTCATAGGTGTTCGCTTATGAAACTCTAATTCCTAGACCTTAAAGTAAATTTTTGTAGATGTTTGGAATTTGCAAGGAAGGAGAGGTCTTCAACAAGTCTTCAAAGCCTTCAATGATCTTCAATGTACCTAAATCTACAAACACATGGGGAGGGAAAGAGAAAAAGTTGATTGTTAGGGCATGGGGGTTTTCCTTGGTCAAACCCCTTTTAGGTAACTAAACCAAAATGAATAGAAAATATAATGAAGTATGAACATGAAATAATGGAGTTAGTACCTTGCCACAATGAGAGATCTTGAGTTGTTGCAACAATCTACCCTTGAATGTTTCAGAAAATATGTCTTGATGATTTGTAATGCTCAAACCCTAGCTTGCTTGAGAAGAAGGAGAGAAGTGTTCTTGAGAAGAATGAGTGAATGAAGAGAATAGAAGAGAATTATTAGTGACTTAGTTAGGATTAAAATGAGGAGAAAAACCCTTATTTATACATGTGATGCCTTAATTCCCCAGAAATAACATATCACAGGCTGACCTTAGGGTTTAGAAGATAAAATCTTGCAAGAATTTTGAATTAATTTTGATTTTTATGCCACAAAGGACTAAGTCACCCAAGGTGGCAACTTAGTCCACCTAGGCAATTTTGAGTGGTTTTCAGGCATTAAAAGGTTATTATTGATGCTTGTCAGAATTTTATTTTGAAACACACTTAAGTAGGACCTGTAAGTGCATTATGGGGTCATTATGCCATAAGAAAGTGTTAATTTTGTGATGACAAGCCTAGAAAAGTGTGAGGGTTAGTTACAACACCTTTCAACACTTTTGACTAAGGCTTGAAAATGGGTTATTTAGGTGAATTATGATGAAAGGGTCCTATAAAAGTGAGGAAATGTGTTACAACACTTTACAACACCTTTGCAAGACACCTTAGAATTCTAAGCAAAATTAGGCCAAAAACCACAAGAAAGGGCTCAAATGCATAAAAAGTGTCAAGGCTACACTTTTTGGTGACATAGTTAGGAATATAGATTGATTAGTCAAGAAATAAATTGAGCAATCAGCGATTCATAATTTTCTCCATCAAGAAAGTGGTTGACAATAATTAATTAATTCCTTTTGGAGTTGAATGTGAAAATCAAGTTTAACTTTTGCAAGCAAAGTTAGATTAGAACTTTTGATTTGATTTTTGATGATGCCTTGAATAGTTTATTCAAATTATTCAAATTTGGAGGGAAAGTGTCGTAATTAAATGATTTTGATTCAATAATTGAATTAACTTAGGGGAATAAAGTGAATTAGCAACACAATTAAATAACTATCATTTATTTAATTAATCAAGAGGAATAATGTTAGATTAGGACTTTATTAAATAAATGAAGTTTGTTTAGTTGGTCAAAATTGATTAAAAAGTGAATTAATTAAATTATTTATCGTATTATTCAATTAATAGAAGAAATTAGGATTTTAGGACTTTATTAACTAAATGAAATTTATTTATTTCGTCAAAAATGATAAAAAAAAGTGAATTAATCAAATAATGTCATTTTATTCAATTAATAGAGGAATTTAGGGTTTTCAATGCTTTTGATGTGAAATGTGGTGATATTCGATAATAATAATGTTGAGGATGTGAGAATTTCATTTAGGGTCTGTGACAAGTGTTAGGTAAATTTTACATGTCTATACTTTGACCTTCTTTGAGACAAAGTAGTGGTTGCTTTGTTTCAAAGATTTTGATGTTTAGATCAATTTTTTTGAAAAAAATTATATACCCCACTATTCCCTAACAATAAGTAGAATGATGGTAGGACTCTGGGTGGCCCCCTTGAAAGGCTAGCCTAAAATTGCAATTTTGAGGTCTGGCTCATGACACTGTTCTATTTTAGTTTTGATGTGTAGAGGATGAAAATTTGAGTGTATAGGTCTTTTCTTGCTCGCTCAACTATTCCCAAGAGGTCGTTATTTTATCCTAAGAAGGTTTCCTAAGTAAAAATTAGGGTTTTGTGGGGTTAAAATAGGTAATTAGGGGTCTAATTACCTCATTTTCACTTTAATACTATAGTGATTTATTTTCTCTGGTTTTCTCTTTTTGTCAATTTTTGAGGAGCAATGTCGAGGGTTCAGGGAGCCCCCCATCATGTAGACTTGGTTCAAGAGTTTGGACAGCCTATAGGCATCGATGCCTCGATATGTACTCTCTTGATCTTCACTTTCATTTTTCTTTGTTTCTATAATTAATGCTTTAATTCAAACTTATCAAAACCGCACCATTTGAGATTTTGGCACTATTGATTCGGTTTGGGAGCTTTTTCCTCTATGAAATGGGTTATTTTTCTATTTTTTTGTGCAGTTGACTTCATTCTAGGCCTTTTACCTAATTTATCACTTTTGTAGTTCACCTTTTCTATAAACTTTCACTTTTGTTATGATTGTTTCAGTTTTCTCACTTTTGTGATCAATTTGCATTTTTGCAAAACTTCTTCACTTTTGATTTCCTTGCCTTTGATATTCTTCATCTCTTTTGCCTACAAATTCCTTTCTTTTCTTGTTTCTCTTACCTTTGATAATAATTTTCTCTTTTTCTAAAACTTCTTCACTTTTGACTTTTTGTGATAGGTGCTACTATAATAATGGGTTACACTTTCTAGGACATCCCGATTTTTGCTTGAAATCACATATTTTTTGAAACTATAATGATTTAAGCCTTTAAAAGTTCCATTTAAAATATTTTAATTAAAGAGGTTTTTATCAAACCCCCTTGGATAGAACCCCGTTATTTTTAAACCATACCTATAATGGAGTCTCATCTACATCTATCAAAATGTTGATAGAAAACCACTTTTGATTTACCTTTTGGGGGATCAAATGAATTAATTTAAAATTTATGTTTTATAAGTATGTAGTCCTTATTATAAGCTTCCCAAAAAGTATGATTTTAAATATATTAAATTTTATTATTATATTTATTTTTATTTCTTATGAATGTAGGATTTTCAATGAACATCAAGGTCTTTGTTTTACAGAAAAATAAGAAAATACAAAAAAAACAATCTAAAAATACATGTGCATTAGGTATTGATGTCCTTATTCCAAAAAAATAATAATAAGTTAATTCAAATGCATACAAAAAAAGTTGTGGTACAAAGTACACCACTATCCAAATTATAATTACTCTGATGTGGAAAATTAATTAAAAAATATATATGAAACAAAAATTAATGAAAAAATATCCGTGCACTACATATTGGTGTGATAAATCTATATTTTAAAAATTAGAATTTAATCATTTCGATAAAAAAAGCTATGTGGTACGAAGTAAACATCACTTTTTAAAAATGTTGTTTAGTAGAAAAAATAAGTTATTAAAAATTACATAAAATGATTCACAATTTTTTTATTTTATTTTTAAAATATCATTAGAATCTGCACACAAAATCTCACAAATCACTAGTTTGCTTCATCTTCAAATTCTTAAATGTTTAGCTACTATAGGTGTAAGAAAGTGATTATCTGGTGAAAAATATTTATTTTAATGTCAAGTTTGGTCAAAAGTGTAATTTATTATTGTGGGATCACCCTAACCTTAAGTCAACTTGTTCATCATTTTTTTGTTTTTTTTTCTTGTTCAGAGTGAGTCCTTAACATAATGTGTGGAATGATTGTAGGTGGTCCTTAATCCACTTCAGTTGAGGGAGAGATGATCATGGGATCTATTCAGACTTGATCATCGAGTTTCATGAGCTAGAGTGAGATTTCCTAGATGTTGTCGGGTTGTGTTACATTTGTTACATTCCCACCATCCGATGTCATAGTGCGATGATGACTACACCTACATAGAGGTGGCACTTGGAGACTACTTCATTTCATTTTCCTATAGGGGAGGCCACCATTAATCTTGAGGATGTGTGGAGGATCCTCCACATTCCTATTCATGGTGAGATTGTTACATATTCCATTCAATGGCAAGGTACCTATCCTATGTGTCATGTTCTCAATGTGAAGCATCTTGAGGTTTGATAGTCAAAGATTTTTTTAGTTGATTTTGTTGGTAGTGTTCATCCCGTTTCACTTGTTCTATGTGGTTTTGTGTCGGTGCTAGTTGTTCCTGATAGGAGAGGCTATCTGTTTCCTATTAGATGGGGCATATGCATCGAGAAGATGTTCAAGCATGGGACTAGATACACATGGGGTTCATTTCTTCTCATCCACCTATACAAAGATATGCATGAGGTTGCATATTATGGTGGGAATTTTATTTCCTCTTCTTTCACTCTTCTTCATGTATGGGCCTGGGAGAATATATTAGTCACACAACTTAATGGTATTTTGGATCATACTGATGAGGACCCATATTCTTATTGCTATGGTGATTTTTTACATTGTACATTTCCTATATAGCTTCCCTACTAGCATCGTGTATTTGATGATATGTCAAGTTTTTTGTGGAGACCCTATATGGATTGTGAAGTGTGGACTGATGATCAAGAGCACTTGGTGTTTTATAGACAAACTAGATGGTTGATTAGTCAAATGCACTCTCTTTTGGAGAGGTATATTACTAATGAGGTTTGAAGATAATTTGGAGAGAGACACAATCACTTTTTAGATACTTATGAGGCTCAGTTTGGTCGAACCACCAGAGAGGTATGTGTTTGGGGTTTGCAAGTCAATCGGGATGTTGTTTTTGCTTCATTCAGAGCTATTGCCCTAGTCAGATGGGGTTTTCCAGTGGGTTTAGAAAATCCATGCACTACAGCCAATTTTAATTAGTGACGGGTATGATGCCTTCCTTTGAGACTAATAGATCTTGGTGGTGATCTCACATTGGGTAGAGTAGGAATCATAGGTCACCAAGGTGAGAGACAACACCTTGAGGTTTTAGCAGAGAAACTTGGTAGGGCTTGACAAGATGATTCCCAAGGTGGATAGGGTGATCAGATAAAGGATTAGGGATAGGTTCTAGGACCCCCTCCACCACTTGGGGATGGAGGTGCATAGTTAGCTACAGAGATAGTGCGGCAACAAGCCATAGAGGAATAGATTTCCATTATCACTAAAGAGTAAGATGGTTTGAGGGCTAAGAGAGACACAAATATTGGGCATCATCTCATTGTCAAGATGTAGTTGTAGGCTATTACCACTAAGAGGGATAGTTTGAGGATAGATCATTATAGTCTCCATGCTCAGTGAGATCAATTATTATAGAGAGATACCTATTACCAAAATTTATATGATTCCTTCATTCCTTTAGCACATCTATGACCATGGTTTGGAGAACCTATTGTTGTGGGGGATGGTGTCGAGTCAAGTGGGAACTCTATCAGAAAGCCAAATCCAAAGGGTGATCCACATCCTAGTTTTTAAAGTCTTCCTCTTCCTATCGGGGAGTCTCATATTTGTACTTGATCTTGATGATATTATTGCTCAGAGACCTATATTATAGACATGATTTTTTATATATATTCATCGGTCCATCTGAGGCCTCATATAAATGTATATTTTTATGTTATCCTTTTTATCACTAACATTTGCATCCTGTTGAATTTAGAATTCAACAAATCTAGAAAAACATGGGAATGATCCCAAGGTGTTGGTACCTTAAACGAGACCAAACCTCCAGAGAAGGCTGACCTCCTTTGGTGTCACCCACTCTAATTAATTTACTGGGAAAATGGGTAAGAAGGAGTACTTGAAATAAAATATAACTCTATGGTGATACATCAAATTTACTAAGACATATAACATAGTTCACACACACAATTTTAGTCAATGACAAAATATTTTTCATACACAACTCAATCACATATGTTTTTTGCATAAACATTTCATGAAAAGGTTCATGAAGTTGAAGAAGTTTCACAACTGTGATTGATTTGGATCTAGGGTTTAGTTTTTTACCTTTTACTGAGCTCATACCTTGAACCTTTGCATTTTCAAGCATGAAATTCTCCATCCATGGCCTTAACACTCTTGCTATTTCTGTTTTCTTTTCAAAACAAGATATATTTCTCCTCTAATGGCCACAACCATTCATGCTACACAAGTGTCTGGAAAGCTCCATGAAGGATTCAAGGAATTATCTATTCTTTTGACTTTATTGAGCTTGTTTGGCATCATGACAGTCCTTCAATCATTAATCATAGCTCCTACATTTGCATTGTTATTATTATTCATATATGTTTAAGCATTGGCTTTAACTTAAACTAGTGACTATGATTGTCTCCAAAGATATTGTGAAATCCATGGCTCTATTCATAGAAACTTGTACATTGTATGATATACCTTTCATTTGAATGCATAATAAACTTGATGTGACATAATCACATAGTCTTATGAGGTGGATTTCCATTATAATTCTATTTTCATGATTACCACTATTACTTGCACCTGTCACTATGGTTATCCAACTTTGACCACTAGAAGGACCAATTTAGCCATGGTGAAGACTTTTAATTCACCATGCCCCTGACCACACCATTTTAGGATTGCATTGTTATGTGGTTAATATCTTTGTTTGCAATATTATCAAAAATCAAGCTTTGCAACTTCTACTGTACAAGAACAAACCAAGTTTACCACTATGTGTTGAAATTATTAGGTTTGTGTTGTTGCTTGATAAATTTCATCCTTGAAGCATCATCATGGAACTATCCTCTGAACATTGTCTTCCAAGTTGAAATGCTTGTAATGTGAGGTTCCTCCAATCTGAGATATTCACATCCACATCTTTGGAAACACTGTCTTTTCCAGTTGTTTATGGACCCGTCAAGCTCAATTATGTTTATCACTCTCTATGACACCAACCAATCATAATTGTGTCTCCTGTAGCTTTTGTCATGTTACTATCATGCTTACCTCTCTGTCAACCTTATTGATTTTAATTTTCTTAAATCTTCATGAGATCCTTCGAAACGGACAAGACTAGTATGCATCTTCCCATGGCATTTCCTTTCTTCCTATTGACTGTTCAAGAGATCTTATTTTCACTGTAAACTTGCATGGTCTTTGAAACTTTAAAGGAAAAACTTAGAAAGAGACTCATTTGACTGGCTAGAATTTTTATATAAACCACTTAACCCCTACACATTAGCATCATAAGACTCAACATTTCATGGCTCAGATAACGAATCAAGACCAAACTCTTTTCTTCAAATTGAAACATATGGAAAAATGACATTTAAAACATTAATATCAAGTGGTTGACATTCATACTCCTAAGCTCATGAAACCTCATGTCCTTTTCACTAATCTCTACTTAGCTTCTCACTTTTGATGTTGCTTCATTTATCGGTATCCACAACATTGAGGGATATAAATGTTTTTTTTTTCAGAAATACAATAATAAGAGGCTCCAAAGGTAACTAGCTTTCTCATCCATGATTGGCATATCCTCTTTTCACTATGATGCTACAATGACTGCCCTATGAGAATATTGTTCTTTGTAATTTGTGATCATTGTATTGTTTCCTTTCTCTTATTTACACCTTATTTCTTTCAACTATCAAAAGGGTATTGTCAATAAAAAAATTAAATTGTATTTTCATCAATGGATTGTCAAATATAGACTAATACAATTGCTCATCCAACCATAGTCTTTGTGTTGTCATTTTTTCCTTAAGCCTATATTTAAAGCTTATGCTTTGGGATAACAATATGTTACTATTTAGTGTGTATATGAGTATTGCTTTGTATCATTGGTAATCGTGCACTATAGCATCATAATACTCTTTATTCCTCATGGAATGTTGATCTTAATATCTAAATATTACTTTGAAGCACTGGAATGCCTTGATTACCATACTACATCATTGTCCATGTAACAATATTTGATGAGTACCCTTGTTATTGTATTTCATGACATTGTGGTCCCATCAAGGATGAATTTATCATTATCTCTATCAAAACACAAAATGATAGCATATTAGGCTCAACCCTTGTGGGAGCCACATTTAATCCTCATGCTAAATTCTGATAGATCAAAATAGTGATGAACTATGTACCTATTTCTGCACACTAAGCAAACATGTTAGACCAAGAAAATATAGATGATGGACATGTTTTGTAACCCTGTTTCTTTCTTAGACATCTATGATATGCCTGCTTATTTAATGTGCATGATGATCATATTATATGTTCATAGGTTTTTGTGCATGTATTGGAGGAGACTTTTAATTACTCTAACAACATTTTATCTCATAGATGCAGAGACTAAGACATCATAGGAGCTAAGGTGGACACATGGAAACTTGAGGCAACTCATGAAGTAGGGCAACTCACCAACAACCAGTCATTTGGGAAATTACTGACCTATTTCTCTACATGTGGATTTTCCATTTTACCTATCAATGTATATTATTTTCCTCATTTGTTTTGAATGAGTTAGTCTCACGGCTTGCGTGAGACAAATATGCACTTTTGTATTAATAAAGATTACTTTTCAGAAAGATTTGTGCAAATATTTTCTATGTTATTTGCAATTGTATAAATGCAATGATATGTTACTGCAACCTTTTGATTTTTGCCTATACACTTGAATGTAATGTAGAAAAGGATTAATAAATGTACCTCTCTTTTGATTTTAAAATCGAGAAGCTCTACTTGATTGAGTTCTTAGTGAAATTGGGTAACAATCCTATCACACTTATTTCTATGATAATGATCTATTGTGACATTATCCTTTTTTGATGATGATATATATGAGATATACATGCTTCAATTTGGCATCATTATGTGTTATGTGATGATTATGGATGATGATGTGATGATGTATTTTTACACATGTTTTTTCACTTTTCTTGATGCACGCATATGTTATGGATGGATGGATTCATCATATTTTATACTATATGATGTTTTATCATGTATATGATGAATGGCTATATATGATGGATGCATTCCCTATACATGATATATGATGTTTTATTGATTTTATCATCATGATATGTATTTAGGACATTGTAGATGTAGGATTGATATGGTACTAATGATATTTATGATTTCGGATGAATGCTAGTTAGAAAAAATATTTGATGATGGATAGAAATGTGATATTGCTAGTACTAATGAGTTGATTTCGCTTTGCTTGTAGACTTCACATTTTGAACAATCCTATTTGATGTAGCAAACAAATACGATGCACAAGGGTATTAATAACCAAGGTTAGTTTGTATCCATTGCATGGGATTTGACTTGACATACAAATAATATTATTTCTCATCCCAAACATATGGAAACTTTGTTTAAAATATATGGTTGAGTTATGTTTAAAACCCTGCGGACCAGTTACACATAGAGGTATAGAATACCTAACATGCACCTACTACATGAACTATTTTAAAACAACTTCCATACACTCAATAAAGAAATTATTTTCCATGGTAATATCACAAAAAAATCTTACAAATAGAAAGTTGAAATGATGCTTAATTTCCCCCATTCCTTCTTCTCTA
>CM021100.1:773748267-773798966 GCA_007115665.2 Sequoiadendron giganteum
AAGTAAAATGCAGCAAAGGGAAAAACAGAAAACGGAGCAGAAAATGGATTTTCATGGGAAGAGAGTTTTGCTTTCAGCTACAAATAATGAGTGAAGAGTGGACACATGGCATTTTTCTATTGAGAAACGAATTGAGCACATGTTGTTTTGAGAACAGAATCAAGTTTGTTGCAAGGAAATGGAGAAGATATTTGGCAGATCACTGTTCAATGGTGGAGATGATTCCAGATGGTTGTTCCTGTTCGGATTTAGGGTTTTTTTTGGAATCTCTTCTCCTCTTCTTATTCTCTTCTCTTCTCATTGTAAAAAGGAAGGTTAGAAACTGGTGGGCATGTTAGCAAGTTAGGTTAGCAAGTAAGCTAGTCAAAATTTTGGTGTGGAGCTACATAAAAATTGTACAGAGGCAATGCAAGTGGGTTTTGTGTCATTTTGTTGTAGGATTTGAGTTTATTGGGATTTAGTGTTCCATAACAGTATTGGCATTTGAGTTTAACTAACAAATCCAGGCTCATGTCTCTCCTATGTGCAAATGTATTCAAATTTTGAATGAAGTAATCAAGGGTTATTCTGTTCTTCTCAATGTTGTGGTGTGTGCAATTCTGGTTTTAGCATTGATTCAAAGAATCAATTAAACTGCTTAAATGAGATTGCAGATTGATATATTTTGTACAAGGATTGGGTAAGTAGTATTGAGCCAAGGTGCAAATTGGTGATACTGTAAGGCAGTATGATCAGAGATATTACATGTCCATTTGTTAAAATCTGCTATGAACCATTAGGTGTTGGTGAATTTGACTCCTCCAATGGATATGGCACTGGTCTGATTTGCATTTGTTCTTTGTGATGTAGAGTTTTGTTTGTCTTCACCTGGGGCTTGCTACCACCATTTTAAAACTTATGATTTATCTTTCACCATGAAACTGTGTTACAACCATCTCACGCTCCAAATAGTTGATATTACTAATGAACAACCAATTCATTTCAGTCTTATCCCATTCTATTGAGCTATTAAGTGAGATTATCTATTATTTTGAAGTTAATGACTGTTTATGATTTTTGTTGCAGAAGTTGTAAACTCATTAATAGGGATCACCCTCCCGGGTCTTGTAGAGCCCAAAGTGTAGGAGGTTATTATTAAAATCCTCGTCAGTTGGTCCAAGTCCTCTGAGCTGCCCTTGATTGGAAATTTGGCAATTCCATAGGTAGAATAGGAGACAAACCTGGTTCATACTTAAAAAACAACCAACAAGTTTTGAACCCTTTCTTTGAAATAAGTAGTATTTATAGGTAAAAATCCCATCGCTTGGTGGGCCAATAACTGAAAATATTCTAAATCATGACTGATGATACCTAGAGAAATGATTTCCTTTGGTCATTGCAATAGAAAATATTTTGAACATAGAACATGGTATTTTATGAACCAAATGTATCCCCTATGAATGATGGAAGGGGTCCCAGTAGAACATAGTGTTGAAATGTGTCGCTCACCCACAAAAATAGTTATAACATGTGGAAATCTTGGTGAGGCTCATTGCTTGCTCCTTTATTCTTCTCAATAAAGTCCAAGAAGAGACATGTGGAAACAAGTCAAAGCCCGTGGTTCATTCCTCCCTCCTTGTGATGAAAACTTGCATGGTGAAGACATGTGGAGGTATCATCCACTAACGGTGCCAACTGTGGGGTCTTCCAAAAAGTGTACATGGATAGATGCTATGTGGCACATGGATGAGGCCTGATAGGGAAGTGAAGGGAAGCAACCTTGAATTTTCTATGGTGTTGACATATGGAAGCATCATGGGGCCATTAGAAGAGTAAAGGAAGAAATCCCTACAAAGAGCACCTGGTGGACACATTGCAACGGTCAAAAGAAGCTCATTATAAAGGGGGGTGGAGAATGCAAAATATGGTGCATGAGTGTTAGCCAAGAAAAATAGAAATAACCTGAAGGGTAACTCAAAGGATTTCATATCCATAGCTTTTGGAGACTACTAGGGGTGTTTCGCTTGTGAAACAAAGAACCTAAAAATCTCTAGTTCTATAGACCAGAGTCATGTCCATCAGGCCACAAAATTAGAGCCTGGATAAAGTGGTATGTAGATGCAACTATTCATCTTTATATGGCGTTGATATTGTATGTAGATTCTCCTATGCCTCGTGTAGATCGATCACCTCTTTCAAAGGAAATTTTATTGATATTTCAAACCCAAATTTAAGATGAAAGAGCAACCACAAAATTGGATGGGTAATGCCCTCGATATCCTTGACTATATGTGGTTTATTGAATCCTTGGAAGATGGATGTATCCTATTTCCTTTCCTCAATTTTTGATGCAATATGCTCTATGGAGGCTACCATTTCATTTGAAAGAAACAGTGAAGGCAAGCCCATCTGAGTGAGTTGGGAAAAAATTTCTCGCATGCTACTCATAGTTTGGCCCAATGTGGCAAAGAAATTATGAGAATGGAGAGTCATTGTGTGGCACTAGATGAACTCCTTTGTTGTCATGATAGCTGGCTTGCAGTCCTCGATTCCTACACAAATACAAATCTTCATTTGGCACTGTGTATAGTTTAGCAAGCAGCCTCTCCACCTTTGGAACTCTATCTTCAATGAGTTGCAAGAACTTCTCGATTGTTCCATGAATCTCCTAGCTCAAATTTGATGCTTCTACCATGAATTGGAGTGTGGGATACAAAGTTAGGCTAAATACTTTGACCTTATCCCAATATGAGATATACAATTGTTGGGCCACTAGAAGGAGGTATGAATAGGTAGTAGGAGGTTGGAAAAAGTTCTTCAAAATACCAATTTCTACATCCCTTAATCCAATATTATGCATTAGCTCTGCAATCCTTTGGTTCATCATGGAGAGTTTCCCTTGCAAGGTTCTTAATTCTGTGAGTCAATTTTCTTCGGCCCATTCTTTGTTTTTTTATTCACTCTCAAGGGAAGACTTCATTTCTCGGACTTCATTCTCTAGTTGAGTCAATCAAGCCTCAAATTCCACATCCTTCTATTGTTTCTATTGTTCTAATTGAACACGTTAATGGTTAAACTCTTTTTTTTGTTCCATTTCTAGCTCCGCTCGAGCCAACTAGTCTTGATATTCTTGGTTTTTTTGTTGCAGCTCGATGAACAAGTTGGGATCATAGGATTGGAACTTTGCAAGATCCTCCCATAATTTAGACTACTCTATCTCTTCTTGTTGTGATAACCACACAAATTATGCATCCGTTGCTTTGTCCTTCACCATCAGGACCTTGACCCTCTCCTTGACAATTCTTAGCTCTTTTTCTCTCTTCTTCAGCTAGCGACTAGACTTAAGGAAGTTTGTGGTCACCACCCACTGTGTCTCCTCCATGAGCTCAATTTTTTCTTATGATCAAGCTATGCTTAGATTGAGTCCCATGGCATACATGTTGTAATCATCAGGTTGCATCTCTCCTTGTAGTTTGTTGATGGTCAAGTACATGGTTTTAAAATATAGCAATTGTTGAGCCTCATTGAAAATAGTCTACACCCTTGGCTCTACTAGCTTTTTTGCATCCATGGCCTTTTTCTTTTGGACCCTGATAGTCTGTGCCTATTTTGTTTTATCACCCTCCGAGAAATTTTTTTTCGATGACCTAATTAGCCCACCTACGAAAGGTGCACTGGGAGGAAGGGTGAAAGGGAACAAGAGGGTAGTGGCTCCGAGTGATTTCTTCCTCGAAAGATTGATTATTTGTGGAGAGAAAGGAGGGATATGCCAAAGCCCAGTTTGTGAACCAGCAGTAGGAATTGAGGGAAGTTTTGGTGGAAGCAAAGGCATGGAGGATTCTATCTATTGGGAAGATTGCGTTAGGGTTGAAATAGTAGTAGCAAGAGGGGTATCAATGGCAGCCACAAAGAAAAAATGTGAAGCGATAGTGGACACGGACTGGGGCAAGGAAAAAGGTGGAAAGTCCATGGAGGAGTAAAGAAAAATGGTCCCACTTGGGAGAATTATGAGAGGCGACCATTGTAGTAGAAGAAGAGAAGGAAGAGTTAGTACTTAAAGTGAGGGGCACCGCAGAAACACTAAGAGGAACTAAAGATTGTGAAGCAAGAGAAGAGGGAAAAAAAATACCTACAGTGTAGATGATTGTGATCCTTGGCTTGTTGTGGGCTTCTATATTTTTGTGGGCTCTTGCGAACTCTCTTCAAAAGTTGCTTCAATTCATTTTCATTTGACAGGTGGTGAGTTTTCCACCACTATAGTCTTTGACTATTGTTGTTGGTTTGTTCTAGTTATTTTTGTGGTCTAGGCGCAAGTGAACGTAGCCCTTACATACGATATGTTCACCCACATATTTGAAGAAACCTTGAGAGGTTGCTTCATCTCCTTCTCACCTTTTTGTGTCAGGGCCACTTTAGATTCATTCTTTTTTTTCTCTTCCCTTGTATTTTCTTAGCTTCCTCCAGGTCACTATCTTCATCACTATTTGTGTCAAAATTAGTATGCACATCATTCCACAATTTATTGAATATTTCATCCATATCTACACTCTCATAAGGGTCATCAAGGCATTGGATTTCTTATTGGTAAATCCATAAATCCCTAATCTTTTCCTCGCTCTACTTGAAATTCCTTATCAAATTATTGTGAAGATTATTCTTGGTTTGATGCTTCTCATCATATTTTGTTGACTGAAAGTAGAACTTGAGCCATGGTGGCTGACTATCTTCGATTGAAATATGAACTATGTACACCAACACATCATTCACATCCTTCAGTGTATTCTTTCGCTTCTCCCATTAAGGTCGAGGGTTGTGTGTTACCTTCAAATGTTCATTTGGTAAGTCAGTGCTAGGGTTGTAATGCCATTTGTCACAAATCCATACTAGCCCTAGATAAGCTAGCTTTTCCTCTAGCAACTTATGTGTCTTCTTCTTAGCCATAACTATCATTTTAAAGCTAAGCGGGTAGGTGAAAAATTATTTCTTCTTGGTTGGTCCTCTACAAAAGGTGAAGTCAATAATTGATACTTTTCAGAACATTTTGAGGGCTAGCACCCGATTTGTCAGACATGTCAGAAGCCAGAATGGTTCCTTGATAAATCTACACATCCAAATGAATGTGAAATCTTCACCGAGAAACAAGTCACATTTTGGAGTGAAATTCTACATATACTCCGTCTAGTCTGAGTTGATCCGATAAATACCACCATCCTCACTCAAATCTTGCATAATCGGAGTCAAGAAATGATCCAAAAATGCATAATAATCATAAGTTGAGGAGAGGAGAGGATTCCATATAGAAATTGGCCTTCTTCTTCCCTTTTCATCAAATATAGCCAACCTCACATGTTTTTTGAAGAATTTAGGGTTCTGATCTAAAAACATATGGGTGAGAAAAGAAGAAAACCTAAACCTCTACTATGTTTTATATTCCCTTATCTAGCTCAACATCTCCTCGACAATGAATTCTACAAAGTCATACCAGAAAAGGGAATGTTTAATGTGCAACTGGAACCTTGGACCCAATTGAAACTCCTGAGCATACCTATCAATTTCTAGTTTATAAACAAATGCCATCATTGAGAAGGAATCCTACATGTTTGTGGGGAAAGCATTATGTTTCATCGGAATTGACAACTTTTTATGATCTTCCTTGGACCTTTTGGTTTCTTTGTTATAAAAATCTAGAGAAAAATCTTTGGTTTTTCATATTTTCTCCCCCTTTTCTAGATTTAATAAATCTATCTTGTCCACTTTGGAGCTTTGTTCAGGGATGCATAGCATGTTCTAGATATATTCTACATAGTTATTAACTCTCAGCTCCTGACCCTCGATGGTGTTGGTATCCGGGTTGAAATGGTTAATGGCCTTGTCGACTAGCTTTGGGAAGCAGTGCACAAACAAGACCATATACTATGGAAGCCCACTAAACCAACACTTCTATGCCAAAGAATCTGGGTTACTATTTTTCTTCATCATCTAATAGGAAGCCTCCTTAAGATCCTTAGGGTTCTCTTTGAGGATGGAATCATGAATGTTATCCCATATCTCCTTTATTTATCTCTAGTCTCTGTGGGTTTTTTCCTTTTCTATGAATTTTGTATTTACCCACTTTGGCTTCTCTGGTATCCAAAGTGAAGCGTAAGAGACATCTTCAAAGACATAGGTAGCTGGAACTTCACATATGGTGTTAATGAAACTTTGTGTTTCTTCTCCTTTTTCTATTTGAGAACTTTGGGCTGCTTCCATTCTTTGCAAGCTTCTCCTTAGAAAGCACACTATTTCAATATGAATGGAACCTTAAACATTATGCAAGGCTTCAGAATGAACTCAAACCCAGATGAATTATTTCCTTTCATTTTGGGTTCAACCCATGCCCAAGCAGTGAATCTCGTATAGCTATTTCATTGCACTAAGCTACTTTGTAAAATTACTTTTCTCTAAAATGCAGTAGGATTGGACGAATGGAACCAAAATAGAAAACACCAACACAAGGCTTGCACTGAACGCAATTTTTGATGGATCCTTGTTCTTTGTTTGGGTTCGACTCGCTCAAGCATAGTGCATCAATTATTTCTCCAAACCTGTCTGGTTTGATTTCTTCTGCATTCTTCAGCAATTCTGCACTTAGAATTCTTTTGCGTATGCAAGAAGCTTTCAACACCGTTTAGATTTTGTATGTAACACTTAGTTTTTCTCTTTCATTTTTTTCCTTAAAGTGGTAGAAAATGGTTTCCTTTTTGCATTAAATTCGGCATGTATTACCAGCTTTCTTGCCCATGTGAATTGAATTAATTTCCCTTTTGAAAAGATAATAATTTATAATCATTAGTAATCACATCCTTCAACACGATTTTCCTAGGAAATTGAGTTGGTGATTGAAAGAATATGAACCTTTCACATGCTTTGTAAATTAATATCCTAAAA
The DNA here is from genome assembly GCA_007115665.2 of Sequoiadendron giganteum. Lineage (NCBI taxonomy): Eukaryota > Viridiplantae > Streptophyta > Pinopsida > Cupressales > Cupressaceae > Sequoiadendron > Sequoiadendron giganteum. The sequence continues at coordinate 773,755,174 of CM021100.1, forward strand.
GGAATAATTAAGCCAAACACAATGAAAACTTGAAAAGTTTTGAGTTCCACCTTAGGGATTGGAAAATGCCTACATCATGACACCTCATCACCTAGTCGTATAAACGACCACATGGGACTGCCACCAACTTGTGCTAATTAATCACCACCCTTTAATCTTGCACGCAAAAATTTGTACCTACAAACACAATTGGGTGGGAATTTTGAGCTAGCCCTTGGTGGGATTTTTGAGTTAACACTCAATTAGCATCATGTTTATGGCACGTAGGTACCTAAAAAATCTCTATAAATAGACCCCTTAGCAACCAAAAATTCATACTTAGGAATTTGAAAGAATTAGCTCTTAGGTAGAATTAGCACTTAGATAACTGGGTAGTAATAGGAAAGATGAATACTCCTCTTAGATTCACCAATAATAAATCTCATTCAGCATTTTTGAGAGATATTTCTAATAGAAACCTCAAGCGCATGACTAAGAATGAGCACTCACTAGTGAGCATAGCCATTAATTGGGTTCTTGGAAGGGATTGGATTGAATATGAAGATAAATATAGGGTGAACACAAATATATGTTCTCACTTTATTGCTTCCCTTCTTGACAAAAAAATACCAAAGGATATGATTCTATGCTTGACACTTCAAATCTTTTCAAAGAGGTATCTTGGTGGCCTCAGAGAAGCTGTGACAAATATCATATATGGCCTAGGCCTCCCTATAGCAAGCAACCTTCATAAGAATATTGAAGAGGATGTCATGGTACCATGGGTCTCATTCCTGAGCAATTTTCGTGTTTAGTCACATGAAGAGAATCATCAGAGAGTTACATGCGCTTTCCATTTCCTGTTGTGTATCTATAACATGGTTCTTTTCTATGATGTCAACTGGTACACAAAATTTGGGAACCTTGTGTTCCCTCTACCACTCATCATTGGTGATGTTGACAATGTTGCTGCTAGTGAATTTGTTGCTATTTCTTTTGTTGATGAATTCATTTTGGTTGTTTCTACTGATAATACTTGTGCTTCTACCTAAACAGTCAATGCATTTCTCTGCTTTTGTAAATATGCCTAGAAAAAGGCCTTTACAGTATATATTAACTGCACATTATATAGTTATACTTTAGAAAGTATGGTCCCAGAGCCATTTTGAATGTGTAATCTTCAAATTATATAATACCGTAAACAAATATACAACTTATATTTTAAAACTCTTGTCTCCTTTGATTCTACAATTCTTCACTATGAGTTCATTTTTCTCTTCTTTTTGAATATCTTATCAATTTCGCATCTGGGTTGCTTTCATTTCTCATAAGTCACTTTTAAATTTCAATTCTCTACATAAAGATTGCTTTCAGATATTAAATGGATTTTTGGAAAGACCGACTGAACAAAAGAATGAAAAAGAAAAAAATATACAATAATTACATATTTTACATGGGTAGAACCATTAATAATCTTTAATTAAATAGTTTAAGGTGGGTTCCATTAATGGGAATCCACAGTGCTTATTTATCCATACTTTCAAGTTCAAACTAATTTTGCTACTTGCACTCAATAATACAGAAAGGGCCTTCCCATAGGCTATCAAATTTTCCATGTTGACCAGGCTTTGTAGACCTTTTGTTGAACTTAAGCACTAAGTCTCCACATTTAAGACCCTAATCAGAGGTCTTCTTATTGAACCATTTTTTAGCACCCATTGATGGTTGCACATGGTTGTTAGAGATTTTCCCCTTTTTTCCTAAACTTCCATCAGTTTTTCTAGGCACACCTCCATAGCTCCATTTTTCTCTATCTTTAAAGATTTGAGTAATTGTAACTCTGGAATTTTCATAGAGATGGGAAACAGTGCCTACTTCTCGTACACCAATTCATACGAAGAAGTCTTCAAAACCTACTTAGGGGTTATGTAGTATGCCCAAACAACTGGTCGAGGATTTTGATGCCATTCCTTCTAATGTTCTGATCCAATCCTTTTGATGAGTTGGACTAAGTTTTTATTAGTCGACTCAGCCAGTCCATTCCCCTCTAGGTAATAATTGGAAGAGGTCTTCAAAATATTCCATATTTAAATGTGAATTAACATACCTTAGGCCCTAGGAAATCTTTTTCATTGTGGGAGATGATATTCTTAGGCAGGTCGAACCTTGTAACTATTTCCTCAAGGAAATTTTCAATCTCTACTTTTATTGAATTCTTCAAAGGCATAGCCTCAGTCCACTAGGTGAAATAGTCAGTGGCTATGAGAATTTTCTTGTGGCTAGCACTTGAGATGGGGTTAATCATTCTAATGAAATCCAACCCTCATTATGCAAAAGGCTCATCTGCTACTATTGGGTTGAGTGGCATGGCCAAAACATTTCTTCTCCCTACAAAGAATTGGAATTCCTTGCACCTTTTGACCAAAGAATATGAGTCATTGAATAGCATGGGACAAAAATACCCCGTGCTCATAATTTAATGGTTATTTTCTTTATAGAGAAGTGCCCACCTACTAGGTTGCTATGGAATTCTTTCAATATTTTTTGTGATTGCTCTTGATTTACACACCACAAGAGTACACCTTTGAAATTACTCTTGAAGAGAACTCCCTCAATCAACACATTTTCATTGTTCTATAGTCTATAAAATCTTCTCTTCTAAGAGGGAAGGTTTACTAGATATTTCCCCATCTACATAAATATCATTCTATCTGCTAGGCAACAACTTTCAAACTCATGTTCATTGAGAAAGATTAGTTTAGGCTACTCTTCTTCCATTAGTGTTTCACTATCTGATGCTAGATATTCACATAGCCCTCTACTTCACACATTTTTAGTAGGCCTTATATCAATTTCATACTCTAGGATCTTTGTTATCTAGTTAGGCCTTTTCTCAGTGATTTCTCCTTTCACTATGTATTCATGCACACTATAATGTGCTACAAATACAACCACCTTGATATAAGAGATAAGATGTCAGAATTTATTGAGACCTTTGATAATAGAAAATGCTTGTCTTTCAAAAAAATTATACCTTGTCTCATATTCTTTCAAAGTGTGAGAGTGGAAGGCTTTCAAATGTTCCCCTTTTCCTTCATCATCCTTTTGGGTTAGAAAATTAGCTATGCTAGATCTACTACTGAACACATACATGATAAAATCCTTTGATAGGTCAGGATTTATTAGCACAAGGGCTGAAATAATGGCTTATTTGACCTTCTCAAAGGCTTCTCTGGCATCCTTTGTTCATTTGAATGGTTGATCTTTTTTAAGCATAAGGGTGATCAACCTTATCAAGCTTGCAAAATTAGAAATGAACTTGATCACAAAATTCATCTTCCCTAGGAAGGACCGAACTCCATCTTTATTAATTGGCAAGGGCAGCTCCTTGATTACTTTTAATCAATCCATATCAATGGAAATACCATCTTTGGACACTACATGCCCCAATAATTTTCTTTGAGGCACTCTAAAAACACATTTTTTTGAGTTCAGGGAAACACAAAACTCATGGAATTTTTTAAAATCCATCTCTAGATGATCAAAATGATCATCTTTTGATTTAGAGAGCACCATTAGATCATCCAAGTAGATTAATATAGTCTTGTCAATTAGCTCTCTAAAAGAAATATCCATTTCTCATTGGAAAGTGCCTCTCACATTTGAGAGGCCAAAAGGAATTTTAGCATATGTGAACATTCCCCACTTGGTAGTGAACATCATTTTGTGTTGGTCCTTTTCTTTGACTTGGATCTAGTTATAACCAAAGAAGTCATCCAGTAAAGAAAACATTTCCGATCCTACAACTGTTTGCGAGAATGACTCCATAGAAGGCAATAGGTAGTGGTCCTTTAGGGATGCTCTGTTGAGGTCCCAAAAATCAACACATATGCAGATATATCTATTCTTCTTTTAGAATAGAAACATGTTAGATACCCATGTGTTGTGTTTGATCGAGAAGATAACTTGGGACTGAATTAGCTTTGTTAGCTCTTACACCATTAAGGCTTCAATCTTCAAATTTACTAGCCTTTGTTTTTGGTGGACTAGTTTCACACCTCTCATCAGCTCTATTGTATGCTCGATGATGTTAGGATCATATCCCTTAAGGTCATCATATGACCAGGCCACTACTCCTTCATAATTCTTGTAGAAGTTGACGAGCCTTTCTTTATCATGATGTGAAACATCCTTCCCAACTTTGATCTTTCATCCATCTCTAACTTGAAGGTCTGCATAGTCGCTTTTGTCTACTATAAACTTCCTCTTATCATTTCTCACATCATCATAGCCAAACATATTTTCAAGAGTGAATAGGCCCTTCAGAAGCTTGTTAGATCTTAACTAAATGATTTTCCCTTCATATGCCTGTTAAATTTTTGGCTAAAGCTAATCGGAAAATTATAATGATTGTTGGATGAATGAGGTGATGTGATCATCACTTTCAAACACTTACCAACTCTGATCATTATCCAGAATGAGTTTTTAGACAATTAATCGTATAGAGTGTATATTCTTGATAAAGTTGGAGATAGGATCAAATTAAGATCATATTGTCACCATGCAATTTGTAATTGAATTATGCTCCCTAGGAACCACCTAAATATTGAAGGCTTCAAAGCTTTCAATCAGGTCCCAGAACTTGTGTCTATAAAAATTCATATAGACATTCTTTGCCGCAAATATTTTTTGGACTTGATTAATTATCAATTCAGAGTCTTAAAACACCATTATTTTCTTGACAACCATCCTTTCCATGAGCCTTAGAACTTACACAAAGCCTTCATATTCAGCTTCATTGTTCGAAAAAGCAAAATGGAAGTGGAAAGATCTAAGAATCTCTTCATTGGTTTGAGATGTCAAACATATCTCGGCACCAACACTAACCTTGCACCTTGCACCATCAAAGTGCAATTTACATAGCTCTAAGGCTTGATCAACCATGGGGTCCTTTACCACCTTTGGGATCTCTTGATCTTCATCATAGACGACATAGGTGCCCAATCCAGTTGCATGGTAGTTACTAAAGGGATCAATGTCTATGAATTCAATCATAAGGACCTCCTTCTGATCAATATGGTCTCTAGTTACCTTCTCATCCTCAAGTAGCTTGGTACCATATGTTTCCTCTTTTGTAAAAAGAGGTATGAGATGCCTCAAAGTTGATCATGGCTTCATACCCCACATGTTCTGCATGCAAAGATTTAGATACTATTTGCATTTTGGCTCCATGCTTGGTCCTTAGGATCAGGTGAGACCAATCCAAGGAAATATACCCACCTATTTTTTAAGTGAATTCCTAAGATAGCAGAGGCTGAGCATGCGAGGAACATCTATGATCATAGTATCTTATGGAATTTTGATGCTAGGCCATGAGAATAAGGTCAAGGGGAGGTCTTTGATGAAACTTATGGTTTTGACTTTGTTCCCATCAAGCTACATAACTCCCCTCTTTAAATGTTCATAGATAAGCCCTAAGGCCTTAGCTATCTACTTGGGCATGACTATGGTGCTAGTGCCATAGTCAATCATGGCATTATGCAATAATTTATTTCCCATAATAAGAGTTAAGAAAAAGGGCTTGGGTTTTGGCTTCTCTTTATCTTCAATAGAGGTCTCCTTTGCACTATTTGTGAGAGCTTTGGATAGAGGTTATGGGCCAATGGCCTTTTCTTTGAGAAATTTTTATGTTGATTTAATAACTGCATCTTCTCGGAGGGCCTTTTGCAGTAATTAATTTTTCTCTATAATAGCTAAGATATTCCAAAGGGATATGCTAGTAGAAGACTTTTTCAATTTTTCCACCACATTGAATGGTGACATATTTGAAGGCTTCTATTCTTTAGCCTTGGTTCTAACAATCTCCTTGCACAACTACAATTGTAGAGCAATTGTGGAAGGATCAAGGGATTGTTCAAGGATGCTTCTAGGCTATAGAGTGACTGATTAACCCATGCATATCATCTTTGAATGAGTGTTGTAATTGAGCTACACTTGTGGGGTCTCTAATGTAAATGCCTCATATGTGAGTACCACCTCTTCTCCTTCCCATGAGAGGAAGGCATGATCGAGAGCTATTTCATTTTCTTGTTCCAAGGACATTCCTTGTATTTGAGCAGTAAGTACCACATTTTCCATTTGTGGAGAGACATATATATAACTTGATGAACTTGATGCTACACCTTGGTTGAATTTTTCTGCCACCTTCTACTATAAATTCCCACGTCAACAATTTTGGGGCATATGCACATCATCGTAGGGGAAGCACCAGGGATTGATATCTTTGGTGAGGTTGTTCTTCCCTATAGTCAACTCTATGCTTGTACTTGGTTTAAAAGCTCCCAACGAGGTAGGCACTACCACGATTTGATGATTTGGTTGAGTTTGTACACTCATTTGTGTGCCTCCTTGATATTGGTTTTATTGGTAGGAGGTTCTTTCGCCATGATAGTTTTGGTAGGTTTCCCTTGGAGGCACAACCTAGTTGCACTTGATGGTAGTTACTTCATTTGATAGGTTCAGCAACAATTCTTTTATGTCACTCATCTCTTTTTTTGAAGAATTAGTTGTGGAAGCAACATTCTATGGCATGCTTAGATATGTATACATAGATTGGGAAGGAGCAAGCACACTGGTAGATGCTATTTCCTAGGACAAAAATGATATGTTTGGAAATATTGACATAATAGGCCAAGGTAGTAGCTTTTTGGCTTCGATCAAATTGTTCTCTACTTTGACCATGATGTTGTACGCATCCAATAAATTGGTTCCACCAAGGGACTGGATCATCATAGAGATGTCGACATTGATGGATTTTAGGTAGAACATGAATGGAAACTCAACTGACAATTGGATAGCACCCTGCATTCTCTGCCAAGTTGTGTGAAACTAGGCATTGAAGTCAGTCATGGCTTCATGAGGATCCCATGTTATGGTCGCCAACTAATGGTAGAGTGAAGACTGATCTCCATCATTTGAAAATCTTTTGTAGAACTGATCTCTGAGTTGATCCTATGTACTGATAGTGTTAGCTTGTAGAGTGTGGTACCAATCTAGCACCTTGCCCCTAAAAGAGGTTGCAAGCAACCTTAGCACTATATTTTGGTTAGTAAATCTATGCACCAAACACACATCTACCACATCTTGGAGATGTTCGGATTGTGTTCTTGAGCCATTCCCAATAAATTTAGGTATAACTTTTAAAGAAGAGATCGAGATAGGGGCCCAGATAGTGGGTTCTATTGGTGATATAAGGGGGATTTTGGCATCCCACGACACATAATTTCTATTAGAAATTGACAACATGGCTAGCAGAGGGGGTAGAACATTCACTATATGGGTTTTAGCTTGTACTATTCCTAGTGTCGGCACTAACAAACCAGGGTTATTCATTGTTTAGGATCTAGTAATAGGTCGATGGCTCATACACCCACCTTAGATTTAGGTACATTTAAATCCTCCCATTGGGCATGCCATAAAAATAAATTGTTGATGCCAAAAATTGATAAGGTAATAGCCTTATAGGAAACTCATTTAAAGGGGGGACCTATTGTGCTAAACTGAGTGACCTCTTGATTTTTAAAGAAGTCAACTTCTTCTGTAATTAGGAGGTTGAAAAGGGTAGAAGGAAAAAAATGTAAAATGAAATCTAATATAAGGTGGTATGCCAAGAAGTAGATATGGGAATGAAAAACCTATCTATTAGATATGATTTAAGGGCTATTCAACAATCTGCTATGTCCCATAATAACAAAAATTGAAGCAGAAACCTGAATAATTTACTCAATGACATAAAATAACTTTCATACATTTACTTAAAATAAGAGTCAAATACATGGTCCGAATCAGCAAGCTTATATTGAAATTATAGAAGTCCACGAACAAATTACTCAATACAATAATGACATAGTATAAAGCTTTATCAAATAGTTATGAAATAAAAAGGCCGAAGAATGGCATAGTCTACAAATCTTAAACAATAAGCTAAAAAAATACAAGAGGCCTAGTGTCTTTCCACAAATTTTCCTGTAAGTTCTGGACCCTTTATTCGAAAGAAGAAGTATTTATAGGTAAAAATCCCACTGCTTAGCAGGCCAATAACTAAAAAGATTTTGAATCATGAGTGATGATGCCTAGAGAAGTGATTGCCTTTTGTAATTACAATAGAAAAGAATCTGATCATGGAATGTGGTCATTTATGAACCATATGCATCCTCTATGAATAATGGAAGTGGTCCCAATAGAACATAGTTTTGACATGTGTTGCTCACCCACAAAGGCAGTTAGAACACATGGAAATCTTGGTGGAGCTCATTGCTTGCTCCTTCTTGTCAATGAAGTCCCAGAAGAGACACATGGAGATAGGTTAGATCTCATGGTTCATTCCTCCCTCCTTGAGATCAAAAACCTATGTGTTGAAGGCACATGGAGGTATCCCCACTAACGATGCTAACTATGGGGTTCGCCAAAAAGTGTGCATGGATAGATGTTATATGGAATGTGGATGGGGCCTGATAGGGAATCAAAGGGAAGAAGCCTTTAACTTATCATGGTGTTGACACATGGAAGCATAACAAGGCCATTAGAAGAGTGAAGGAAGAAATCCCTATGGAGAGTGCCTAGCGGACATGTGGCAACCACCGAACGAAGCTCTTTATAAAGAGGGTCAGAGAATGCAAAGTATGGGGTGTGGGTGTTAGCCAAGAAAAACATAAATAACCCAAAGGGTAGCTTGGGTGAATTCATATCCACACCTATGTTGTACATGTATATTCTCATAGTCTGCTTGTTTTTTTGTGAACATGTTTTTGATCTTTTCTCTTTTGCGATTTTTTTTGTATTTTGTATTTTGAAAGTTTTTTTGGATTTTGTATTTTTAAATGTTTTTGGATTTTTTATTTTGTGACTAAAGTTGAAAGAAATCATGATGAAAACCTATGGCTACTGACCTAGGTCCTTGAGGGATATTAATCCTTTCCTATGTTGTACACGTAGAGACCATGTACTTCGACCAGTTGAATCAAAGCATAACATGTTTTTTGGATTCAAACAACATTGCTAACTTGGATTGATATTTCTATTAATATATTTTTACCTATTTCAATATTTTCCATCTTGAATGCTAAAATATCATGCAAAGTTAGAAAGGGGTCAAAGCGAGGTTTTACATACATGTAAAAAGAAGAAAATCGGATATTTTTCCTCTTGTAAAATTTTATATTGCACACATTATTGGGAGATATCTAATAAGGAATTTGAGTTTTAGTAAAGCCCAGGTCTTTTATGAGTCTTTCTATGGTTTTCTTTTTTTTAGGCCTCTACCACTTGTTTTAAAGTTTCAAAAGGTGACCATCAAAAGTTCCAATATCCTTTGGAATTCTAATACAAAGTAGAGTGGATTTAAGTGTCTGTATTGAGAATGATTTTGGAGAGTTCAAGCTTTCACAATATCTCCACCCACTACATCTCCAAGTGGTGGGTAGATCAGTGCACATTGAAGTATTATCTTGCAAGAAACAATACACATGATGAACACTCAAAGCTGCACAAGGGGCATCTCAAAGAGATGATTTAAGACATTGGTTGGTCTTAGAACACCGGAAGAACATCCATCAAAGCACATAAATCAAGAGGTTCTTGGTGACATGCCAAAAGACTGGAAGAAGAGTATCTATACTGAAAAGTTGTAGACTTGGAAAATTTAATTCTTAAATGCATAAGGCTAGGGAGATTCAAAATGCAGCTAACACTTAAATCTTGAGATAAGGATAAATTTATTTGGTTGCAAGAGCTAAAAGGGTATTATGTTCCTTGAAGGAAAAGTTGCATGGGTAGGATGCAAGTTATCCATAAAGCATACCAGATGATATTCTATATGAGAATGCAAAAGATTTATGTGAGAAAATGAGTCAATATTTATAGCCAAGTCTGAAGAGGCATATCATAGAGGATCTAGAAAAGTAATAAAATCATGCATTCAATAACAAAGAATCGATGGAACTATTTCTATGATAGCAAGATATAAAGTTGTTAATGATTTCAAGACAACTCTTGAGGTAACTATAATGATAATTTCTCTAAAATATTCAAACCTTGGTATCAAAAAAAGTAAGTGGTTGGAAGAATTCAATGGAAATGAAGATGTTGACATTACCAAATTTAATCTCTTATGCAACAAAATTTAAAATCACGGGTTCATCTTCTAGGTAGAGGCATACCAAGGTAGATCTATAAAAGAGGCTATCAATGGCAATATGTAATACATCAATTAGTTTTGAGCATGATTCCATAGTGTATGGTAATGATACCAAAGGGACTTTATTGAAGTCATCTAACAAAATAGGAATGGATATTAACTAGAAAACCTATTTTCATGGTCACACATTACTAGCAATTCAAAATGGAAACTCCATGAGTCATCAATTGATTGAACCCCTTTTCAATTTATTTTGTACAAATATGTCTTGGTCTTGTTGGTTTGAGTTCAATTTTATGTTTTAGGTGTGCTCATGGTTGTTATGTGATATATGGATTAGAAGGGGGTTTTGGTGTGAAGGAGGAGAGGCTCAAATTATGAGAGGTAACGACATTGATTAGAATTGGACATCCTCTATAGAAGCTCCAATTGAGTGGGAAAGTGATTTTGAATCATGGATTATGCAAGCAAGGAATTCAACCAGATTGAGGCAGAAGATAAATTAAAATCAAAGTCAATTCAAACACATGCAGATTACAATGGTGGTGTTTTGTGAAACTTGAAAATCTGTAACTCATCACAAGCGTTAGCAAATCTTAGAATTGGAATTTATTCATTTTTTAAAAGATTGATCCATATATCCCATTCAAAAGGGTAGAATTTTAAAAGAGGATAGTATCTTGACAATAAAAAATCAGAAAAAGGAAAGTCTTCATACATTATTTAGGGGGTAGACTTATTTGAATGCACAACCATCAACCTCACAAAGAAGATGCATCACACAATATGGAACCACACAAATCTGGAAGAAACTTTAGTGACCTTGAATTGGCTGAGGCAAATTAATGTTTGGAGAACATAAAGGAGAACCCTACCAAGTTTGAAGTCTAAAATATCCAACAAAATAGTGCAAGCAGTTGATAGAAGACCTATGATAGTAAGGTGACAAATAAACCAAAGCAAATAAAGTACAGGTATGATAATTGTGGATATGCATCAAAGAGTGGTTTTGAGCTTTACAGAAGTATGGAAAGTGGCTTTTAAAGTCACTATCATAGAGTCAAGAATGAGACATAATAGTCAATAGCTCTTAAAAAGAGAAACCTACATAGCAATTGAAGGTAAAATGATATTATCATGGATAAAGACACAAAATATCTAGTTACTCAACCCTATTTGTGAACATCTAATGATGATACAAAGGTAACAATTTGAGAAAATGTAGAATGTTCACCCTTTTAAACATCATTTCATATCTTTTTCATGCTTGAACTACATAAAAAAATGGTGTTTAAACACAAAGGAGGAGAGAGAAACAAATCTATAGGCCTTTTTCAATCATTCTAGGGCTCTAATACTAACTCTAAGGCCTAATTTTGATCACCTTTTGATCAAGTATGGTCTAAGGATTTTTTTCAAGTAGATAACACTTAGTAAGGAGGTGTTCCACCCCATCAAAATTAGAGATTCTCAAGGAATGCACCTAGAAATTTCCAAATTCATGAAAATTATTTCAAACCACCATTTAAGGAGGATTTTAAGGCACAAAGGGTGGTCCTACATCAATTTTAAAGGCCCGCATGGGTTGAGCATCACTCAAGGGGAGTTTTTGACACTTAATCATTCAATTTTCTCTAGTTTTGAGGCCTTTTGCATGATTTTAAATCTTTCATGACCAAAGAAGAATTTGTCACATGCATAGATCAAGGAGATCATCTTCTTCAACAAATTCATGCAAGGGAGATGACTGAAGCATCCATTCCAGTCAACTGAAGATCATTCCAAGTTTCTTTTCAACATACAATGCAAACTCTAATCATTCTTTGAGGGGGTTATTGATTCTTCTTCTTATTCTAAGTTGAGATATATTATTGTAACACAATTTCTAAGTAATTCTAATTTTACTTTCATGTAACAACAATTTTTTTTTGAAATCAACAAAAAAAAAGAATTATTGGTCCTATTTGGAGCTTTTATTTTACATTGCAGATGTATGTTCTTGCAGATTATCATTGTGGCTCATGTGAATCCTTTGTTTTCTTCCTCATCTAAGCAATGTATTTTGAATATTTTTCATATTAAATCAAGTCATATGTTGTTTCAAACCAATTTTGAGAAAAACTAGATGTGTAAACTCATTTTACCTTCAAAACAAAACTAAAAATTGAAACCATCATGTGAAACACTTATGATTTAATGAAAAATATAAATTATGGAAATTATAACCAACAACTTTTGATTCAAATTTATAAGTCAAGCCTTTAGTTTTTTCATTCCAAATTGTTGATGTATCACCTCCTAGAATTAAATTTATATTCCCAGAGCATCTTTCTATCCATTAGTTTTTCTAAGAGATATAAAGGGGAACCAAACCATTATCTAGAGATTCATATTCATTATGAGCAACCCACAAGCTCAAAGATTTTTCCATGTTTCATGGGATTGTTGAGCCTCCAAGCTTAGCATCTGGGTGCAATCCTTCGTGACAATATTTTTTGGTATGCTCGATGAGATCAATTGGTTTGTTTCAATCCAAATTTTTCTCATATATCACTAATATTTGGTGTGTATTTTAGTGATCTTAGCCTTTGGAGACAAGAAAAAAATACATCTGGTGACTCCGAATGGCATTTCTACTACTTTTAGTATGATCAACTGCTAGTTTATTTCAGAAAAAATCTGATTTTTGTTTGTTTTCCAGCTTTTAAATGAATAAGCATGTCTATGTTTCATAGGAATATGTCATATCATCCACCATATCATGAAAATTTTGCTAATCCACCCTCTTATCGACCATATCAAATCAACCATGTTGCTAGTTTTGGTCCAAATTTCATGACCTTTCAAGAAAACCAACATATTTAAAATCAGCCTACATATGCTCAAAATGAGCCCCAAGAAGGCCATTTTATTTCTAACTAGCATGGCTATTTTCCCAATGAAACTCCAAACATTGAATACATGAGCTTTGGGGATATAAAGTTGCACTTTGAGAGGCAATTAAGTGAAGTTGGAGGAAATCAAGGGTATCAATGAGATCAAGAATATAATTTGTAGTAGGAAGAGTTAGCTTATTTAGATTATCAATACCAACAAGAATAGGAGGTACAAAGAAGGCAATATGAAGAGTATCTTGTAAGAGAGCTTGTTGAAAAAGAGGAATAGATAAATCTTTAATTTGCTCAAACACAAAGGCATGAGGTCCAATCAATTTCTTACATTCTAGATCAGTATGCAAAAGAGGATCTTCCCAAATATGAAATTTTGAGTTTCATGCAAGGTAAAACTCCTAGGTCTTCTAATCAATCTCCTAAAATTGAAATTCCAAGTTTTAGAACCCTTCACCCTTTGCAAGATCTAGAAGCTAATCAAGATCAGCCTAGTATACCTCAAGATCATCCATCTCCACAATTTATACAACCTCAGAAAGGTCAACAAGACTTCAATAATTAGTCGTCTTCTCCTGTTATAATTCACCTTTGCAAAGATGGACCCATTTTTTATCAAAGCAACTGGTTTAGTTAGTAGAAAAAATAGGTGTTTGAAGAGAAAAAGGCAGAATTTTTTTCCATTGATATGCTTTCATATGATGAACAAGAGAAAAAATCATACTTGCAACAGGAGGTGGATGAGTATTATCACTCAGGGAAATAGGTTAAAGAGCTTGAAAGAGGTAACAAAAATAATGAATTCATATTCTTATTTGATCAACTCTCTTCTTTCATGGAGCAAGATGAAGAAAGAATGCAAACTTCAATATCATTAAAGATTTTGGAGTAGCTAAAAGATGAGAATAAGCATGGAAAAGACCTTGATGTTTTGATTCCTCAAGAGAGCTTCCATGAGGTTAAAATTTGTATTCTACCATAAAAAAGAAATGAAGAAATTGAAGAGGACTTGTTTTGCGATGATCTTGAGGTTCTTGTTTCAAAATTAGATGATAAGCCAATATAATTGCAAGAGGAAATTCATGAACAATAGGAGTGACATGTGGAAGTGATTATGTTTCCAAATGAGTCATTGAAAATGGAGCAACCCTATCAAAAAAATGATGAGACAAGAGTGCATGAGCTAGAAACCAACAGTGAGAGATCCAAAATTGATCTTTCAAGAGGATGTCCTATCATAAATCTATCCAATATTGAGTCCAACAAAGCATCACAACTCATGGTTGTACCCAAGCATGAGGTTGTAGCTATAAAACAATAGATCCAACTTATCGATGTACCTCAAAATAGCAGCAACATGTATGGTCTATATGATGAGGTAGGTGGACTTGTTTTCATTCTCTAATATTTGTTGCAATAGTAGATTGAATTTTTGGCATTTCTCCATATCTTTTTAGCTATTCACAAGCATGTGAAAAATTTTAAAATGTGGATAAAAGGATCCTACTTTAAAGAACCAATAAATGCTTATTTCTAAACACTACCATTGTCGGTTAGTTTAGAGTAGGATATTTTTCCCTTTCAAATAAGTGTTGATTGCACATCTATTTCAGTTTAGTTTTCATTTTCCAAGAATTGTTGTTGCATAGTTTGTTGGCCCTATTTAGAGCCATTGTAGCTTTCTTTCAAGTTTTGTTTTTCTATTTTTCATATTCTAACAACTAAGTTACAAAGGTATTTCTAAGTTACAAAGGATAGGAATTGACTCCTATGCCCAATGGATGCTAAGGCTATTGGTCTAAGATTATTAGTAGGAAATAATATTTAATATAGATCACCAAAGATGTTAATATATTTCTACCTATTTTGATATTTTCCATCTTGAATGGTAAAATACCATGCAAAGTTAGAAAGGGGTAAAAGCAAGTTTTTACATACATGTAAAAAGAAGAAAATCATATATTTTTCCTCTTGTCAAATTTCATATTGTATGCATTGGCAGGAGATCTCTAATAAGGATTTCGAGTTTTAGTAAAGCTTGAGTCTTTCATGAGTCTTGCTAGGGTTTGTTTTTAGGTCTCTTCCACCTATATAAAAGTTTGAAAAGGAGATAATCAAAGTTTCCAATATCTTGTGGAGTTCTAATAAAAAGTAGACTGGAGTTAAGTATCTATATTGAGAAAGATTGTGGAGAGTTCAAGCTTTCACAATATCTCCACCCACTACATATCCAAGAGGTGGGTAGATTGGCACCCATTGAAGTATTATCTTGCAATAAAAATCGTACATGAAATATTTATAGATGTGGAGCATGAAAGGACTCTTCCTATACAAATCTACTTCATACTTCCCATACATGTTGATTGCATCAAAAATTAAAGTTGCACAAGGGGCATCTCAAAGAGATGATTTAATACAATGGTTGGTCTTGGAGCACTTGAATCAAATCCATCAAAGCACATAAATCAAGAGGTTTCTGGTGGCAAGACAAAATAGTGGAAGTAGAGTATATATATTGAAAATCTGTAGACTTGGAAAATTTGAGTCTCAAATCCATAAGGCCAGCGAGATTCAAAATGCAGCTAACACCTAAATATTGAGATAAAGATAAATTTATTTGGTTGCAAGAGCTAGAAGGGTATTATGTTCCTTAAAGGAAAAGTTGCATGGATACGATGTAGGTTATCCAGATAGCATACCAAATGATATTCTATATGAGAATGTAAAAGAGTTTTCTAGGAAAAGAGTCCAGATTTGCAACCATGTTTAAAGAGGCATATCATAGAGGATCCAGAAAAGTAATAGAATCATGCATTCAATATCAAAGACTCAATGAAATTATTTCTATGATAGAAAGATATAAAGTTGTGAATGATTTCAAGACATCTCCCGAGGTAACAATAATGATCTAATGTCTTTAAAAGTTGCAAACCTTGGTCTTAAACAAAGTAAGTGGTTGGAAGAATTTAATGGAAATGAAGACTTCAACATTAACAAATTCAATATCTTATGTAACAAAATTTAAAATCATGGGTTCATCTTCTAGGCAGAGGCGTACCAAGGTATATTTGAAAAATAGGCTATCAATGGCAATATATAATATGTTAGTTAGTTTCAAGCATGATGCCATAATGGAGGATAATGATACCAAAGATTCTTTATCAAAGAAATTTGAAAAAATAAGAATGGATATTAGTTATACAAAACCTATTTTCATTGTCACACATTACTAGCAATTCAAAATGGAAACTCCATGAGTCATTGAATAATCGAGCCCCTTTTCAATTTATTCTATAAAAAACTGCATTGGTCTCATTGGTCTAAGTTTTATTTGATGTTGTAGGTGCACTAGCCATGGTTCTTATGTGCTATATGGATCAGAATGGGTTTTTTGGCATGAAGGAGAAGAGGTTCAAAATATGGGAGGTAACAAGATTGATTAGAATGGGACATCCTCTATAGAATCTCCAACTAAGTGGGAAAGTTATTTTCAATAATGGATTATGCATGCAAGGAATTCAACCAAATTGAGGTAGAAGAGAAAGTTAAAATTAGAGTTGATTAAAATAAATGCAAATTGCAGTGGTGGTGTTTTGTGAAACTTGAAATCTATAACTCATCACAATATTTAGCAGATCTTAGAATTGGAATTTATGCATTTTTAAAAGATTGAACCATGTAGTCCATTGGAGACCTATGATAGTAAGGTGACAAGTAAATCAATGTAAAGAAAGTATAGCTATGATAACAATGGTTATGCATCAAAGAGAGGTTTTGAGCTTTGCAGAAGTATGGAAAGTAGTTGTTAAAGTCACTATCACAGAGTCAAGAATGAGACACCATAATCAATGGTTGTTAAAAAGATAAACCTGTATAGGAATTGAAAGGAAAATGACATTATCATTAATAAAGACAAAAAATATCTAGTTACTCAACCGTGTTTGTGAAAATTCAATGATGATACAAAGGTAAATATTATAAAAAATATAGAATGTTCACCCTTTTATACAACATTTCACATCTTTTTCATGCTTGACCTACATAAAAAAATGTTGTTTAAAAATAAAGGAGAGAGAATCAAATTTATAGGCCTTTTTTAGTCATTATAGGGCTCTAATACTAACTTTGAGGCCTGATTTTAATCACCTTTTGATTGAGTATCATCTACGGACTGTTTTCAAGTAGATAACACTCTATAAGGAGGTGGTCCACCCTCTCAAAATCAGAGATTCTCAAGGCATACCCCCAAAAACTTCCAAATTCATGAAAATTAGTTCAAACCACTATTTAAGGACTATTTTAAGGCACAAAGGGTAGTCCAACATTAGTTGTGATGTCCCACATGGGTTGACCATCACTCAAGGGGAGTTTTGGACACTTAATCACTCAATTTTCTCTAGTTTTGAGGTATCTTTTTCATGATTTTCAAGCTTGCATGACCAAAGAAGAGTGTCACATGCATAAATCAAGGATTTCATCTTCTTCAAAAAAATCATGCAAGGGAGATGATTGAAGCATCCATTTTAGTCAACTGAAGATAATTCCATGTTTCCTTTCAACATATAATAGAAACTCCAATCATTCTTTAAGGGGTTCTTGATTCTTCTTCTCATTCTAAGTTACGAGATATTATTGTAACACAATTTTCTAAGTAATTCTCACTTTATTTTCATGTAGCAGAAATTTCTTCTTTAAATTCAATAAAAAAAGAGTTATTGGTCCTATTTGGAGCTTTCATTTTGCATTGTGGATGTATGTTCTTGCAGATTTTTATTGTGGTTCATGTGAATCTTTGTTTTCTTCCTCATCTAAGCAATGTATTTTGAATTTTCATCATATTAAATCAGGTCATATGTTGTTTCAAACCAATTTTGAAAAAAACTTTGTGTAAACTCATTTTACCGTAAATTTTTTTTTAAAAATTGAAACCTTCATGTGAAACACTTATGATTTAATGAAAAATCTAAATTATGAATAACATATCCATCAATTTTTAATTCAAAGTTATAAGTCAAGGATTTAGTTTTTTAATTCCAAATTGTTGATGTATCACCTCCTATAATTAAATAAACATTTCTAGAGAATCTTTCTATCCCTTTTCCAATTAAATCCATTAGTTTTTTAGGAGATCTAAAGGGGAACTATCCCATAATCTAGAGATTCATCTTCATCATGAGAAACACACATGCTCACAAATGTTTCCATGTTTCACGAGATTATTGAGCCTCTAAGCTTAGCATCTAGGTGCAATCCTTCATGAGAACAATTCCACTTTTGTTTCTAGATGATATGTTGTAGGAAATTTACTTGAACTAGTTGTGAGGTTTAAGAAAATGTTGATATCTTAGATTTTTGAGTGAAGGAATAATCCAAAGTTGTTTTTCTTTATTTTATTGTTTGCTATCTTTTTTTTTTTGTTATTTTTGGCCATGATAGGCCACACAAAGATCTAATCCATGAAAAAATTGAGGAATTGTCCCCCATTTTGAGACAAAATTACTTTCTTAAATCAGTACCAAGCCATGGTTGGACACATGTCTTATTATAGAATGAATGGGTGGATGCTATGGATAGTAGCGATATATAACAATGAAATTCTTATTCAAACATAGCACCTATTTGTGAGGTTTTCACTATGGTACCTACTCTGGAAGCACCATAAAGTGGTTTTCACTTAAAGAATATTTAATTTCTCTTTACTAATTTTCTTGCTTTTTGATTTTTTTGATTTTTTATCTATTTAATTTTTTTTGGATTTTTACCTTTTTTCTTGGGGTATTCCAATGTGTTTTATGTGTAGAACCTCTTGAGGTGGTTGTTGCTCAATATTTTGGCCAATGGTCCTCCTTCAGGAGTAGCTAATTCGTAAGCTCCAAAATCATAGCTTGTTGTGATGAAAAATGGACCTACCCAATTGGGTTCAAATTTTCCTTTGCCATCTGTATTAAGTTGTACCTTCTGATTCTCTTTGAGGACCAAGTAACCAACCTAGAAGTTTCTATCCTTGATCTTCTTGTCATAGCTTCATTTGAACCAATTCTGGTAAACATAAAGATGCTTTAACATGCCCAGACATCTTTCGTCTAGGAGCTCTAACTCATTTAATCTGGATACCTGATACTCTTCATTTGTGACCATGCCTTTTAGTGAGATTTACAATGAGGGGATTTTCACCTCAATAGGTAAGACAAATTCTGATCCATAGACCAAGGAAAATGGTGTGGTACCTATAGGTGTTTGGATGCTAGTTCGGTAAACCCATAGAGTTGGCTTCAATTGCAAGTACCAATCACAATCAAATTCATTAACAATTTTCTTTAGTATCTTCAGTATGGTTTTGTTAGATGCTTCAACTTGACCATTTCCTTGGGGGTAGTAGGTTGTGAATAATCTATGCTAGATAGAGAATTTAGAACAAATCTCTTGGACATCTTGATTCTTAAATGGGGTTCCATTATCTATTATAATTGTTTGGGTAATTCCATGCCTACAAATCAAATAGTTCAAAATGAATTTTGATATCTATTTATCGATGATATAGGTCAATGGAATTGCTTCTATCCATTTGGTGAAGTACTTCATTGTAGTAATAATAAACTTGTTCCTGTTAGAGGAAGCACGAGAAATCTTACCTACTAGGTCTAGTCCCCATTGTAAAAAGGGCCATGATGTTATGATAGGTATCAACTCCTGTGCTGGTACGTGAACAAGGTCACTATGTTGTTGGTATTTTCGGTACTTTTGGGAATATTGAATACAATCCTATTCCATGGAGGGCCAATAATACCCCATTCTCAACAATTTTTGGACTAGGTTAGGTCTACTAGAGTGGGACCCAAAAATACCTTTGTGTACCTCTTGTAAGGTCATTTGCATTTCTTCGATGTTAAGACATCAGAGTAACATATCCAAATTTCGATGATATAGAGTCTCTCCTAGGATCATGAATCGAGAAGTCCTATAGGTAAAGGTATTATTTTGGGTGGGTGTTAAGTCAAGTGGAATAATACCATGCTAGATGTAATCAAATGTGTCTTGGTACCATGGGGAATTGGGACCAACAACAAAAAAATACTATCTCATATTTTGGGATGTTGAATGCAAGTACAAGAAATTGCTCCACCAAGAATTCATACTTTGGAATGTTCTATGGGATGTCAAGAAGAAAGCCTATTGTTGTCATGGCATTGACTGCTTTGTTGAACTTATTTGAGGAATTTAATCAAAATTTAATGTGAAAAAATATTCCTTGAAGCTATCCACCCTCCTTTTATATTTCATTAGATTTTTGTCTTTTGTTTGGTATTTGTCATTCACTTGCTTGATCACTATCTAAGAGTCTCTAAAGACCTGCAATTCCTTTATCCTTCATTCAATAGCCATCTTGAGCCTTATTCTTAGAGCTTCATACTCTAATATATTTTTTGTGTAGGGGAAAGCTATTCTCTATACCTTGGGTATACTATCTCCCTATGGTGTGAGAAATAGAATACCTACTTCAGAGCCATGTTGAGTGTGGGACCCATCAAAATACAAGGTCCAATGGCCAATTGGTTTTGTTAGCAACATATTCTCATTTGGGAAGTCTACTATGAGAGGCTTATGATCCTCCATTGGTGCATCAGCTAACTAGTTTGCTACTATTTGTCCCTTGATGGATCTTATATCTACAGACTCTATGTCAAACTCACTTATAATCATTAACCATTTATCAATTATTCCTGTTAAGGCTTCTTTTTCTAGTAGGTAGTTTAGTGGGTCTACCTTGGAAATCAACTTTACTTTTCTATTTAAGATATAGTTTCTTAGGTTTTGTGTCACAAATACAACTGAGAGACATGCCCATTTTATAGATGAGTAGCTCAACTCATAACCCACCAGTGTTCAGTTGATGTAGTAGACTACTCATTCTTTATTATTATCATCATGTTGTGCTAGGAGAGCTCCTAATTTTGCTTGTGTTGTAGAAACATAGAGTATCATTTCTTTGTCTTGAATAGGCGGCATCAAGACTAGAGGAGTAATTAGATATTCTTTGAATTGCTAGAATGCTTGGTCACATCTCCCATACCATTTGAATTTGATGTCTTTATGGAGGAGTTGAGTGAAGGGGTTACATTTTTCTACTAGTTGTGTGATGAATTGCTTGATAGATTGTAGTTTGCCTTGGAGACTTCTCAATTGTTTTAAAGTATTAGGTAGAGGGATTTCTAGTATGGATTTTACTTTTGTAGCATTTTCCTCAATACCCCTTCTTGAAACTATATACCCTAGTAGTTTTTTAGATGTTACTCTGAACACACACATTTTTGGGTTAAGTATCAATTTATATTGTTCAAGCCTATCAAACACCTTTGCTAGATTAGTTAAGTGATCTTCCCATTTGATGGATTTTACCAAAATATCATCCACATGGTCCTCCATGATTGTGTGTAGCATGTCAAGGGAGATCTTTTCCATTGATATTTAATAGGTCGCTCTTGGGTTCTTAAGACCAAATGACATTACATTTTATTAGAAGGCTCCCCAAGCACAAGTGAATTCCACTTTATTTAAATCGTTAGGGGATATTTTTATCTAGTTATACTTGGAGAAACCATCCATTAATGATATCATCTCATGTCCTATTGTTAGATCCACTATCTTGTCAATACTTGGAAGTGGGAAGTCATCCTTTGGGCAAGCTTTGTTCAGGTCTCAAAAATCCATGCAAATTCTTACACCCCTAGTGGGCTTTGACATTGATACTAGATTTGATATCCATTCTATATAATCGACAGGTCTAATGAAACCCACATCTAGTAACTTTTTTAGTTCTACCCTTACCAACAACACTATTTGAGGATGCATTTTCCTTAGTTTCTATTTGATAGAATTTTCTCTAGGGACTATGGGAAAATGATGTACAACTAGTGTTGGGTCTAGTCTAGGAATATCTGGATAAGTTCACGCAAATTTTATCTTTCTGTCACTAATGAATGTTGTTAAGTTTTCTTTCTCTTCAAGATTAAGTGATGTTGCATGATATGTGATCTTTGGGTTATTTGTTGTGCCAACATTAATGGATTCTTCTTCTTCTACTAGGAGTGTTGACTTTTCTTGATACTCAATTATGGGGAGTGTAGTGCCCTTTAATTAGGTTGATAACTAGGAACATAAATTCCTTTACTCATGGATTAGGCATCACAACTATCAATCATAATATACTAAAGGAAATCATTTGATTGTCAACCTAGGGACATTAGACTTGAAATGGGTCTGCAAAGTATATGCACTAACCACCTATTTCAGACATGTGTTATTTCCTAAAAATACTATGCTATAGAAATGTGTTATTTCCTACCCGGCTTCTTTAAACATGCTTCTTTAATAGCCTTGCTATAGATAGGTACTTATTTAATTTCTTGGAACAAGGGGATTTTTACACATATGTGCTTTAGCTATTCAAGAGTGTCAAAGGTACACTGTTCTTGCTTTTGAACAACTTCACCTTCCAACCTTTGTGGAAAAGAAGGTGAATTTTTATTGGACACTTTAGGAAATGGTGGATTTTGCATGGGCTCTTTGGATGGAACTTGGTCATTAGTATCTTCTTGCTCATTTTCCTCAGGTGGCAATTTTGCAATGATGGGAGGAGAAGGTGTAGGTAGCATTGTCCCTGATCACAAGTTAATATTACTCAAGTTGAGAGCATAAGCAGGTTGTTGATTGGGATCGGTGAAATAAACTTGATGCGATTGCTGAGGTTGGTTATTTGGATTAGGTGCAGCTTGAGAAAGTAGTTGAGTTGGCTTTGGATTTTGGCTTTGGTTAGCTATAGAAGGTGGCATGATTGATTGCTATTACTGTTGCTGAAGGAAACCAACTAGCTGATTTGACCATTTTTGGCCTCCTCTCCACTAGGTAAACTACTACCAATTTCCTTGGGGAGGTTTCCACTAATTTTGCTGAGGTGACTGGCAATTTCCTTGCGAAGGCTGCCACCGATTTTGCTAAGAATTTGGCCAAGGATTATTCCAACTAGGTTGGGAATATGGGCCATAATTTGGAGGGTACTGGTTCTTCCATTGATTATTATATGAACCAAAATTTTGCAAAGGGTCCTGAGGCATACCTTGTCTTGGGGCCCAAGGCCTACATTGAACAACAAAGAACACTTCTTCATCCCCTTCTATTTTTTTGAACTCAGTGGGAAGATGTTGCACCTCCACATTAGCCACTGCCTTGCATCTACAATCCTTCTTCCTTTGTCTGCAGTGAGGGAAATATTCAACTAGCATTGCCTCAACTTCATCTTTCTTCCTCCTAGCTTGCATAGTGTCGAGTTGTGTAGAAACTTCATTGATGATATCTTTCTTGAAGTTGGACAAGAGATTAGAAATCCCCCTTAGACACTCTTGAGCCATTTCCTTTTGAAATAGAGGGTCTAAACCCTCTACCTTTCTTCATAGTTGCTTTGGAGTAGTTGAGACAAATCTTCTTGATATCATCCCAATTGCTTTGGGTGATAAATCCTTTGGCCATGAGGTCTAGTGCCTCAATACAAGCATCATTAACTCCTCTTAGAAAGAGAAGTTTTTTAGACTCCTCATTCAGCCGATGCTGAGTGTTTTTCTGCACACTGAACAAAAACCTTGACACATAGTCTTCTAGGGTCTCCTCCTCTTTCTATGACATCTTGAATATTTCATCCCCTCTCATATCATTCCCCCTAAAATATTCTTTATAATTTCCTAAGAATAGATCCTTCATTTCATCCCAATTGGTCATTACATTTCCACCTAATCTCATGAACCACCTCAAGGTTGCTTCCTTTAGAGTGGAGGGAAACAACTTCAGCTTGTGTGCATCTGTTGTATAGTCATAACTCCTACAAAGGATGTCAAACTAGAACAAGAAGGTATGAGGGGATTCTGTAATAAGTGCATAGAAATTGGGAAGTAATGAGGTAGGGATGTTCTTGAGGTCATTATTATCATGTAGGTTAGGAATTGGAAATAGAAAATTAGGCCTTCCCATCCTTGGTGGTCTTACTAGGTTAGCTCCTGGCTGATAAACTACAAGGGCAAGTGGATTATTATGTGGATCATGGTTGTTGGAAGTTTGCAGATTATTCAGATGCTGAATGAGTGGGTTAAGGTCATCTCGCTCATCAAATAGGTTCAACCTTAACTCCGAGGAAGAAGATGAGGTAATTAGGTCCTGGCCAGCATCCAAATATGGTTCTTCTTGGAAAAGCTCTGGGTCAATTTCTTGGGTATCTATTCTTCCAAGAAGGAATCTTCCAAATTGGTCTATTCTTCTATGCATACAACAAAAAGTAAGTCTAAACTATAGAAAATGTTGGAATCCTAAATTCTAAACTAAATACTTGGAATGAAATTCAAACTCTCTACTAACATGCCTACTACAGGTTCTTAGTTTGACACCATCCCTGACAATGGCACCAAAAATGTAGTGCCCTTTAATTAGGTTGATAACTAGGAACATAAATTCCTCTACTCAGGGATTATGCATCACAACTGGCACTCATAATATACCAAAGGACATCATTTGATTGTCAACCCAGGGACGTTAGACTTGAAATGGGTCTGCAACGTATATGCACTAACCACCTATTTCAGACATGTGTTATTTATTGAAAATACTATGCTAGAATTGGAATTGCTGGAAACAAATTCTAACTAAATAAATCTGCTCAAAATGAAAACTAAATCCAATTTTAAAGATAAGAACTACTCTATCCCTAGTGGTTGTAGGAACAGTTGATAGCTTTGTAGTTTTGTCAAGTGTAGGAATAGTCACTTTGAAGTTATATGAAAGAGAAATACAACTATTATAATTGCAGAAATGGAAAGATAGACAACGTCCCTAAGTGGGCCCCCTTAGGTAGTGTCAGAGATACACAAAAGATTAAAATTTAATTTCCATGAACACTTTTATTGAACTAAAACTGATAATTACATTGCTCAGAACTTTCAACTGTATTTCTGGAAAACTAAAGCTATTACACAGTAAACTTCCAGCCCTTTCTCTGAAGGAGAATGGGCTATTTATTCAAAACTTAATCCTAACGACTAACTAACCTTTCCCTCATAAGATGGGAAATATTTATTACATCATGACCAACCTAATGAAGAAGTGGACACAAGAGGGAGAACTGAGTCAAATAAGTTTCAAGAATTAAAGGACCACTATCCTAGATTTATGTGTCATCAAGATGCCTCTGTTGGATTCCTGGAATTCTTTCCTTACATGGCAGATGCCTTATCAACTGTCTCCTCATTTCTTGTTGTTGAATCAGTCCTCTTTGAATAAGCTCTTGAACAATCTAGTTGAGGTTAAATCTTCTCCTTGAGACTTGGTACCTGCAACAACTAACAGTTACTCCTATGGCAGAGGGTCAACTCAACACATTTAACTCATTAAGACGGTCCATTATTCCATTCATACATTCATTAGGTATTGATTTGGAGCAACAAGATTTTGGATATGGCTGTATGAAGGTTCACACTAGTGGCTACAGGAAAGGCATGTCATCATAAAAAGTCACAAGGCACACATCTTCTATCAAACTAATAAAACATTTAAGAAATAATCATGGAAAGACTTATCATAATAAACTTGTTATATTAAGCATAAAGTCTATGTATCACTTCCATAATTACTACTAAATGTCTTCTCAACATAATAAAAGATATAAAAATGTTTAAAAACATAGTATAAAATATGCCAAAAACTGGGCTCATCAGGGAGATTGAACCTTCCATCCTCCAGTGCCTTTGGGAGGTTTTCACCTTTAGATTCATCCTTTATTTTCTTCTTTTTATGATCTGATAGAGACACATTGTGGTTTTCTCTAGGGGATCTCATTTTGATCTTCATATTATCTTTTTAACTTTTGCAAATAGAGGATACAATCTCCCCATTGAAGTATGTATCTTGTTTGAGTTCCATGATGAACCCTACTTTTAGATCTCCTGCTAGTATGTCAGCTCAAAGTCCCATAAACTTTGAAATTGCTTCATCATTCTATAATTGATCTAGAACAGGTGTATGTTGTTGTTGGTCCCAATCTATCAATTGAGGGTAGTAGAGGGGGTAGGATATCATCATTATCCATAAATATTATAGAGCTTGTTGAGATGGTTAATATGGCTTTGGCATCATTCTCCCATTGGGTTTCTAGGTCATCATCACTTGAAATATGGGAACCATATATAGTGATAAAGGAAGGATAATCCCATTTGTATTCATTATAATTCATTTTGGAATAATAATAGATATTGGGAATGCTCGTGAGGGATTGGAGAGGGAACTTATCAATGGTAAAGTTTTCAAGTAAGTATTTGGTGGTTAAATCATTGTCCATAATGTGGTAGATATCTAATGCCTTAACACTAGAAGAAGTCATGTGTTTCTATTTTGAATCACAACCTAGTCCCATGTTTTTATTTTGTTTTTCTACTATGATAGGCTCCCATTAGCCTTGATTGTGTAGCCCAAGACCACCTATTCTGGTCTATCCCATTTGTTTGGCTAGTTGGCAGCCTTTACTATTAGGATTGATTAGGAGGGGTTTGGTTGTTTTGGTTCCTTTTGGTCCTCTTTGTATATCATAGATGAAAAATATTCTTTGAATACCTCCTCACCCTTCATGTCTCCCCATTTGTTGAAAATGGTGTGTTTAGCTACCATTGTCATTTCTTGGGAATATTTTATCTCCTTTAGGCCTCCATAAACTTTGGTTATCGATGGGAGCATACCAATACAAAATGTTTGGTTAAAATGATAATTTTGGTTACACATGTCAAGTACTTGAACCTTGGTTTCAATTTTTTGTTGGTCACTTGATGTTGGCTTACTTGAGATTGATGGTAGTGTGGAAGGCTCAATATATGAGAATAAATGAAGAGCTATGTAATTGTTGGGTATACATTAGATCTTGTTATAATTCTCCAATTTTGTACCAAAGTGGAAGGGTTCTAGATCAGAATATAATGTTACATCCTTTCCTTCACGGGGAACATTAAACATTGATGAAAGGTGGAAGGAATTGCTTATAATGCGTGAATCCAAGGCCATCCCAAGAGGAGGTTATAAGGTAATTCAAGGTCAAGTAATTGACATGTGGTTTCCATGGTGGTTGGTCCTATCTATATTGGTAGCCTGACTATCCCCACTTAATTCCTTTCTAGGTCATTATAGGCCCTTATAGTAATGATCTTTTCCTTGTCTATCACATCATCAAAATACCCTAATTGTTTCATGAATTTCAAGGTACAAATGTTTAAATCTACACTGATATCTATCAACACCCATTTGACCATTATTTTATGGACACCAACTTCTTTGTAGAGAGCTTCATTGTGGAATGACTTTTGTGGAAGGTCTTTCTCATAAAAGACTAAATGGTGATTGGCTATAATTTTTCCAACCATGGCTTGGAATTTATTAGGAATGAGGTCATTAGCGACTGATGCTTACAATTATTTTTCCAATATTTCCCTATGTGTTGGTGATAGTTTTAGCAATTCTAGGATAAAGATCAAGGAAAGAGTTTTCTTCAGCTATTCCACAATATTGTAGTCATTGGATGGCTTAGCCATGGGTTTAGGTTGTGCTCCCTATATTGTAACTCTCCCTCAATAGGCAGTTATGTTACAATCATTTTCTCCATCTTGTATAGTCACTACATCTACCCTAGTGTAATTTTCTTGAGATATAAGGGTACCTAGAATTGTGTCACCATATGTGTAGTTAGCATTGTAGTAGTCTTGGTCCATTCCTTTGTCATTCCTTTTAGTCTGGTTTTGGATTGGGTTTGTGTATATCTAGAGGTCTTTGTTCTCAGGATGATGTTCAACATCTACTTCTCCTTTGTCTATTAAGTCTTGTATAACGTGTGAGTCTCATGCAGTTGTTTGTAGTATTTACTTTGATTTTATGGACCTCACATAAATATTTCTCATTGTACCATGGTATTTTGAAGCTAGGTTCCTCATATTTTGGGTGATCGTTGACCTTGATGAGATGTTTTTGCACAATTTTATGCATGATTATCTCAAGTGATTCTCTTAATGTAGTGAACTTCCTTCTTGGTATATCATATTTCCTCTATTTCCCTCCTTGATTTGTGTGTTGGTTCACTACTTGATTGTTCTGGGGATAGGTAAGTTGGTTGTTTTGTGTACTATTTGGAACATAGATTTTTTGTGCCACTTGTGGTTTGTTTTGAGGTGTGTTTTGTGCATTCCATAGTGCTCTAGCATCAACTACTCCATCATTTGTAACATTCTTGTTCTTGGACCAAATCTTAGTTTTATCATTTGAATTAAAGAGATTGTCTTTCGAGTTGTTTAGTTTAAAGATTCCCCTTGCTATGAGGGCTCTCTTAATATGTAACCCATTTTCAATAGTTTCTTCAATGTTTACGAGACATAACATACTAATTTGGTAGTTCATCTTGGGTAGGAAATTTGAGACAAAGATATCTATTAATTCCTTGTCGGGAAGGGCCATTTGCATTGACTAGCTTTATGCCTCCATCTCTATAGGTAGGAGGTAAAATAATCTCCTTGAATTTGTTTAATTTTGGATAAATTTTTGATGGTGATGTCTTGCTCTATATTTAATGAGAAGTGGATAATGAATTTGCTAGATAGTTCATCGAGGGTTTTAATTCTTAGTGACAAATAAGAAAACCACTCCATAGCATGACTTGTAAGGCTACGTGGAAAGGGCCTCATGAGGTAAGAGTCATTGTTTTATACTTCCATATATGATATTGAAAAATATCATATGTGCTCTACTGGATCTCCTCTTCCCTTGTACTTTTCAAACTTTAGTATTTCAATTTTTTTTGGAAAAGGTAACATAGTGATGGAACGATCAACTGAGAATGGACATATTTCTCGAATGGTATAGGTCTTCTTGTTTTCCCTACCTACATGCTTTATATTCTTTGATTCATCACCTCTAGTTGTAGTTCCATCTCAAGTTCTAGTACATTTGTTTGCAAGTCTTGCATATAATATCCTTGTTGTCCCATGAATTTTTTTGGTCATAAGTTGGATAGAATGGGGTATTGAACCTTGGAAGTCATTTTGAATGTAGGGAAAGTTAGGTACTTGCTGAATTTAAGGAGGCTTATCTCCTTGTGGAACGTAAGGAGGGTTATCTCCTTATTGTTGGGGAAAACTATACTAAAGGTTTCCCTGTTGATGCATTAGCGAGACACCTTGTTGGTAGGAAAAATTGGGAAGGGTACCATGTGGCACACCTTGTTGTTGGGACACAATGTTTTGAAGGTTTTATGAATGGTGTGTTAACAAGACACCTTTTTGATAGGACAAATTGGGAAGGGTACCATGTGACACACCTTATTTTTGGGATGCAAAGTTTTGAAGGTTCCCTTGATGATATGTTAACAAGACACCTTGTTGGTAGGATGAATTGGGAAGGGTACCATGTGGCACACCTTGTTTTTTGGACTATTGATAAGGAAGGGGACTCTGTGGTCCACCTTGTTGATAGTACTGCTAATTGGGAAGGGGACTCTATGATCCACCCTATTGATGGTACCACTAATTGGGAAGGGGACTCTATGGTCCACCTTTTTTATGGTATTATTGACTGGGAAGGGAACCCTATGGTCAACCTTGTTTATGGTACTACTGATTGGGAAGGGGAACTTGTGTTTCACCTTATTGATGGTACTAGTGATTGGGAAGGGGATCCTATGGTCCACCTTGTTGATGGTAATAATAATTGGGAAGGGGATCTTGTGGTCGACCTTGTTGATGGTACTGCTAATTGGAAAGGGGACCCTATGGTCCACCTTTTTGATGGTATTGTTGATTAGGAAAGGGGCCATGTGGTCCATCTATTGATGGTATTGTTGATTGGGAAGAGGGCCCTATGGTCCATCTTATTAATGGTACTGTTGATTGGGAAGGGGATCCGGTGGTCCACCATGTTGATGGTATTGTTGATTGGGAAGGGGAACCTATGGTCCACCTTGTTGATGATATTGTTGATTTGGAAGGGGACCATGTGGTCCACCTTGTTGATGGTACTGCAATGGAAATTTCCCTTGTGGATTAGATAAATTTTGGGAAGGGTCAATATATGAAATTTTTTGAGGTGTGTATTGTCCTGGTGGAGGATTGTTTCTTTGTGATACATATTGGGATGGACCTCCTTGATATTGTTGGACCACTATCGCTTGTTCAATTTGAGTTGGTTTTTTGTACAATAGGTTTTTCATTAGTTGGCCATTATTTTGTGTGAATATGGGTGGCATGTTTGGAATTTTTGTGGGTTTGGATATTTATCTCACAACTAAGTTATCCCCTAAGGGAATAATATTAGGATCTTTGAGAGCCTCCATGTTAAATTCTACTATAAATTTTGCGCCACTTTGTGCTAACTTGAATAAGTAAGAACTTGGGTCCTTTTTCAACAATTTTTCCATTAGTTTGAGCACCTTGGGGTTGTTGGAATGTTGAAATAGCTCTTCATAATTTATCTCATCTTCATTATCCACTTTCTCTATAACCACATATTTTGGGTTCTAGTTTGATTTCTCCATCACTTCTTGTCATTTGTGGTTTACCTCTTACTCACTAAATTTTCCTTTGTGCATTGGTCTCTTTTGAGGTGTTTTAAGGTCACTTGGATTATAACCCCATGGGTCACTCTCACTTTTTATGGCGTTTTTTAGTGGTATAGTATCATTTCCCATATTTTCTTCCATTTTATTTCTATGTTGTGACTTGGTAGTTGTCAAAAACTATTTCCAAGCTTTTGTAAACATTTTATGACTCTTAACTATGATGGTGTCTATTGTAATGCAGGCGGTAGAAATACATGCCCAAATTAGATATACCAATCTGGTTTTCTCCATGAAGAGCAATTGTAATGATTTCTTACCAAGGTGTCTTGGCTGTGGTAAATCTTCAAGGTGCATCTCTTGATATACCTTTAGTTGTGGTGCCTCTTTAAAAGGAAAAATATGGAATTTAGTTTAACGATTTTTCTCTTTCCAAAGATCATGAAGGATAGATACTTATTTCCATGTAGGAGGTGGTAACACAAGTCTTCTAGCTATGAGATCTAATTTCTCTTCCTCTTTATCTAGAATGTTTGTTGTGTTTCTCCACTGATTGGGTGTTTCTTTTTTCATGAATATAAAGCTCCTCAAACTATTGATTATATCTATTTGTTCTCCTTCGATCAGTTTAAACTTTGGTTGTATGATAGTTGGTGTAAGGTTTGATTATTGAACTAGAGCAACTGGTCGCCAAATGGTCATAAGGTGAAAGTGTTGATTTTTTGATATGGTTTTTGTGAAGCTAAAAATCTTAATGTTTGATTGTTATTTTGGGGTGACACTATTCTTGGAACTCAAAATGTCGAAAGGCCTGGATTGATATCTCACTTCTTCTTCTAGAGGATATGTTGTGAAAATGCTTACATGAACTAGTTATGAGGTTCAAGTAACTCTTGATATCTTAGAAGTGCGAGTGAGGGAATAATTCAAGTTTGTTTGTTTTGATTTTGATTTCCAAAAGTAGGATGGAGTTTGAAGATGGATGGACTATGTGACTTGCCTTGGGTTTCCAATTTTTTTGTTTCAACAAGGATCTTATAACCAGCTTCGGTTCATTTCTCTGACTTTTAGTAGGATAGAGAAAAAGTGATGGTTTCTAAGAAAAAGCAACCAATGTGGTCAACTACAAGTAGATTGTTGTCAAGGGCATTGAATTTCAAAAAGCAAGTGTGCATAGAAATGTCAAGTGAAGCTTCTATGGGTATTTTCAAATCTGGTGTTTCACACAGTCAAAAGAAAGTTGTTTGGGAAAGTGTGGTCAATTTTTGGCAAGTGTGGCCAACTTTGAAACAAGTGCACTAGTTTTATAACAAGTGCATTTGTTTTGTCAAATGCAACATACTTTCATTAGTAGCAACTATGGTAAAGAGAGTAAAAGTGAGCTTTTTCTAGCAAGTGTGACCAATTTTTGGTCAAATACACTAGAAATAGTAGTAGAAGCAACCTCTATGTAAAATGTTTTTCTAGTTTTAGCGTTTTTTGTAGTAGCTTGGATAATTCATAGATTTGGGGTGATTTTGTTGGATCTAGTTCTCCAAGTGCTCTATTTTTGGGATATGGCAAGCGATACCAATGAAAAAGTATGGACTCACATGAATCTTCTTATAACAAACACTTTTTTAGGCTCTAAATGTCTATAACTTTTAAAGGTATATTTCTTTTCACCAAATGAAAATTAAGATACTAGTAAAGGCTAGATTTTTCCAATGTTAACCTCAGATTTGGTGTGACTTGAAATCTAATCCTAAATGTTTGGAAACCTTTCAAAGATATTTTTTCAGGATATATTTTAGGGAGTGCAAACATAGGGCTCATTTCAAAGTATTCACACTAACCTTAAAGTGTTTTATATTTTGATAAATATGTTGATGTTTGTTTGAGTTGTTTTGGAGTCACACACTATGTTTGGACTGACTCATAAGCATTTATAATCCTATCTCAAGTGGGTATGTGTTTCTTGGTAGGCCTACCAATCATCCCCTAAGAGATGATTAATCCATGAAGATGGAAAGGACAAATAGGCTATGTCAAGGAAATGTACCATCTTGACATTCTAAACAAAAGAGTCCCTTCCCTATTTTATTTATTGCCTCAACCAAAAATTGAACATGGTAAATAAATTCTTGGAATGGTACTATTCCAATTCATTACTTTAAAATATGCTTCAGATTTGGACTTGGATGGCCACTATTTAAAAAAGGATCTTAATGACTATTTCAAGAAACTGGTGTCTATACATGCAAAAAAATTCTCAATTAAGAGGCCTCCCAACAATTATAGGTTTTTACGTATCACACAAATACTAGGGAGACTGATGTCAGCATAGAACATTCATACCATGTGGATGATGAACTTTCCTCACACCCAAAATAATTTATATAATGGACTAAAATGAAGGTCTTGCTTAGGTCAATTATGAGTTCTCTAACACGGGATGCTTCTCAATAGGCATGACCCCTAAAGGTATGCTTTGGAAATACGAAAAGTATGAAACTCAAGATGTTTTCACTCACCCAAGATCACCAAAAGGTGTGAAGGGAGAATAAAAATACCTAGCTTTCCAAACATGAAATATACAGAATACACTTCATTGCAATTTAATTCTTTTTAAGCCCCTTGAGTGGTGCTATCCCCAAAAAGTGTGAATAAGATAAAAGTGGTTATTTCTAAAGCACCCAATAGAAGTTTCCTAGATATCAATCAATGAGATTGCAAAGGTGCAAGACAAACATTGATTTGTTCATTTTAATCCGAAAACTGAGTGTTTTCTAAACCTTGTCTTAGTGGTCAACAAAGTAAATCAAACATTTGTCAACAAATTGAAATTGTTTGGTTAACAAAAAAGTAAAACATTCATATCAAACCCAATCAAAAACTTCAAAACATCCATTTTAGAGCACCAATTTGAAAATGTTTTACTTGTGGGGTTCATTTTAAGCACCAAACGAAAATTCTATAACTATGAAAGCTTGGAAATGGTTCGTTTTAGAGAACTTAAATAGAAATGTGTCATTTGTAGGGTTATTTTTAAGCACCAAATGAAAATTCTCTAACTTAGAAAGCTTGAAAATTATTCATTTTAAAGCACTTAAATTGAAATGTGTTGTTTGTAGGGTTCTTTTCAAGCACCAAATGGGATCATTTTCTAACTTTAAAAATCTTTGAAAGTTGAAAACGTATTTGACTATTTGTCTTCCCTGTAACAAATGTGTTAGTTGTTTTTGGGATAACCATCAATTATACTTATGTGAACCTTGCAAAAATGGCATTAGTACATGTCACACATCCAAATCAAGCACTTGTTAGCATTAGAAATCAAATTTTAACTTGTAGATATTAGACATAGATTACTAGATCAAAAGTGTAGGAAAAAGAGCAATAGCAACCTCTATCAGAGAGACACGACACCAAACAAAGTCAAAAGTGCCTCTATCAAAAGACAAAAGCATTGGAAATAGTCAATAGCACCAAAATCTAGGTCAAGTGTGCTAAAAAATAAGACAAAAGCATTGGAACAAAGCAAGTGCTAAAATCAAATGCACAACACTAGGTCAAAGGAAATAGAAAATGTCAAAAGTGTCCTCTATTAGAGAGAAAAGGTGCCAAAATATGTCAAAAGTGCCCTCTATCAAAGAGAAAAGGTCAAAAGCGCCAAAAACTAGGTCAAAAGTGCCAGAATCAGAGTCAAAGGCACCAAAATCATGAAAGCAAATGCGAAATCATTTTGGAACCTATGCGTGAAGATTTTTCAGAGTGCTTTTGAAACCTGCAACTTGGGTTTTTTCTCAAAAAAAGGTTAATGTTAAGGATTGGGGTCCCACTAGGCATGCTAGAATATGTGAGGGGGAAATGAACAAGTGTAAACAAGATCAAATCAAGGAATAGAAGCTAATATAATCCAAAATAATGATCAAGATTCATTCCTTCACTCATGAAATTAAGCTAAACTATTAAAGAAATCAAGAATGTAATTGACTAAAAGCAATGACTATGAAATCCAAAACAAATAGCATTACCCATCCCGTGTTGGAGTGTGTTCACAAAGATGTGGTTTCTCGTATCAATGTGAAGCCTCTATTGTTGTGTATGAGATATTTGAAGAGTGTGTGTGTGTTGTTGATCAAATATGTTGGTTGAAGCTTTGTCAATGTTGATTTGGATTCCTGCATTACTTCAATGCAAAATAGGTTGGTTATTCAATCCTTTTTTGTGAGGAAAGAGGTTTTTTATATTGAATTTATGATTTGAAATGGATGATCAAGATCACATAGTACACTATCTTGATCGAAGGTCAAAATATGTTGAAAGTGTTTAGATGGGCATAATCTGTGCAAAATAGATTACGTGATCAGTGTGATTGATGAATAGATTGATTTGTCAAGAATATAGATTAATCAGTGAGGAATTAGATTGAATAATCTATGGGATTGAAGAATAGGTTGATCTATTAGGAATGTAGATTTATCAGTTGGGAAATATATTGAGCAATCAGTGATTCGTAATTTTCTCAATTAGGAAAGTAGTTGAGAATGATTAATTAATTCCTTTTGGAGTTGAATGTGCAAATCAAGTTTGACTTTTGAAAACAAATTTGCATTAGTTTGATTTGATTTTTGATGATTTTTTGAATAGTTTATTCAAATTTGGAGGGAAAGTGTCATAATTAAATTATTATGATTTAATAATTCAATTAACTTAGGGGAATAAAGTGAATTAGTGAAATAATTAAATAATTAGAATTTATTTAATTAATCAGGAGGAATAATGTTAGATTAGGACTTTATTCAATAAATGAAGTTTATTTAACTGGTAAAATTTGATAAAAAGGTGAATTAATTAAATAATGTCGTATTATTCAATTAATAAAAAATTTTAGGGTTTTAAGACTTTATTAAATAAATGAAATTTATTTAATTCATCAAAAATGATGAAAAAGTGAATCAAATAATGTCATTTTATTCAATTAATAGAGGAATTTAGGTTTTCAATTCTTTTGATGTGAAATGTAGTGATATTCAATAATAATGATGTCAATGATGTGAGAGTGTCATTTAGGGTGTGTGATAAGTGTTAGGTTAATTTTACATGTCTATAGAATGTTATATCTAACTGCTACTAGACCAGATATCATGCATGTAGTTTGTCTTATGGCTAGATTTCAAGAAGATTCTAAAGAGTCACATGTTACAATAGTGAAGAGGATATTCAAATATTTAAAGGATACTCCAAATTATGGCTTATGGTATCCAAAGGATACCAATTTCACTTTGAGTGCTTACACAGATGTAGATTGGGATGGTTGTGTTGATGATAGGAAAAGTAAAAGTTGTGGTACATTCTTTCCTAGATGTAGATTGGTATCATGGATAGTAAGAAACAAGATTCAGTTTCTTTATCTATTGTAGAGGTTGAGTACATTGCAATAAAATTTTGTTGCACATAGATGTTATGGACGAGGAAAACATTGAAGGATATCAAAGTAGTGTATGATGATTCTATCTCTATCTCCTGTGACAACACACATGAAATCGATATTTTAAAGAACTTGGTAATGCATTCAAGGACAAACCATATTTCAATTAGATATCACTTTATGAGAGAGAAGGTTGTGGATAATGAAGTGAAGTTTGAATATGTGCCTATAAAGGATCAAATTGTTGATATATTCAATAAGGCTCTTCCTAAGGATACTTTTTAGTATCT
The DNA here is from genome assembly GCA_007115665.2 of Sequoiadendron giganteum. Lineage (NCBI taxonomy): Eukaryota > Viridiplantae > Streptophyta > Pinopsida > Cupressales > Cupressaceae > Sequoiadendron > Sequoiadendron giganteum. Next base: position 773,791,553 of record CM021100.1, read on the forward strand.
CGAGGAGATGTTGGGGTTCATTGCACCTCCTTTGAACTAGATGCATAAGGAGATTCATTAGTCTAATGGATTTCAAGATTCATTATTTTTTCTAGATTGATGTTGGTGGCTACCTCTCAAGGGGAACAAGTAGTAGAATTTTTGGTTGTCGAAGTCAAAAGAGTGTATGCTGTCATTATGTAGTAGTTGCTGGCTTGGTACAGTTTGGTGTGTGCTCCTAAGGGGGAGTATAAAGAGTATTAAAGGAGAGATATTGTAGAGAAGCAGTAAGACTAGGTTGATTGATGACAAGGGGAGAGAATAAATAGTGCAATTTTTTTCTCTTTTTCCCTTGATGTCAAAGTGGGGGAGAGAAACATGTGAAAAATAATAAGTAATAAGGGAGAGAGTCATGTGAAAAATAAAAATTTATCGAGGGGATAAAAAGAGTCACTCATGAGTATGTCATCAAAGAGGGAGAAAAGAGAAAGGGAAATAGGTATGGAGAAGATATGTTGTGTCTTTGATGGTTTTTGATCATGTGTTGTCCTCAATGATGAAGGGGGAGATCATTACAAGTATGAGTAGTTAGTGTTGTCATCGATGTCTATTGTTGGATGATATTGTTGTGTGAGAAGTTGATGGTATCCATGCTTTGATTAGTTGCAATATGTTATCATTATTAAAGCTATTGATTTCAACCTCTAGTTTTTCTTTGATAATTTTTTGTATATGGTTGAGGAAGTACTAAAGATGGTGAAAATGTATCTTTGGTGCTTGGTTTCTACATGCTTTTGAGAAAATTTGAGAAAATTTGAGAAAAAAGAGGAAACAGTATGTTGTAGTGGTGTTTTGGGTTACAAAGTTGTGTTCTTGTCTTGCTCTAAATTTTTTCTAGGCTGAATATTTTCCTGTGCTATTCAGATATGTTGGCAAAAGATGTTCAAAGGTGTTGTATTCAAGATTCAACATGTTGGATCATTGTATACAAGAAGTTTTCTTCACCAGTGTGTGAATTTTGCATTGTAGAGGTGTCTAGGAGAAATGTCTTTTCTCTATGTTTCTATGTAGAGTGGTTTCAAGTCTTAATATTTGAAGAAATGTTTATGATTTTTGTATATTTTTTTAGTCAAGATGATTCATGGTTTTGTTATTTGAAAGTTTGTTTCTTGAGGAACAATGTATGGTAGATTTGTTTGACTATACTAGGTGTGTACATTCTTCAAGTGGAATTTGTTGTGAAGGAGTTTTTTGGATTTTAGGGTGTTTGAGTAATATTCTAGATCATGTTCAAGCATGGTGTGTGGTTTTGAATTCATCCTTAGGTTTGAGGAAGCATTTATTTAAAATTGTAATGGTTTTTGCATGGGTAACAATCAACCTAGTGTTTACACTATATATGCAATGGATAATTATTGTTTACAAAAGTGTGTGGTTGCATAGTGTTTTTGATTTGGGTCCTAGTTAAGGTTTGATGTGGTAGACTTTCACTTCTATCTATGATGTAAATGTTTTGGCACCGACCTCATTTGAATTTGCATGTTTGAGGTGCATAGTTGACCTTGGAGAAAGTTTCAAGGTTGATGATGATATGAGTATGAGTTGTGTTGTTGAGATATGTTGAGATAGATATGAGAGATGTGAATTATGTGAATTTTAGTGGGTTAGAGTGTGAAATTGAGTAATGCAATGCAAGCTTTTATGAGCTAGTTTACTAGATGAAGTGAATAGAAAGTGGATACAATTCTTTAATCATACCGTGAAGGTGTTGGTAACATTGTGGTGGATTATTTGTAGCATTGAGATGCTTTTCTCTATGTAACATTCCTTATCTATCTTATTCTCTATTCTAGTAGTGAGACTTTTGACAATGAGCGTTTATTGTTTGGGAAGTGATCCCTCTAGTAGTGAGCCCTATTGTATTCAGTTTTGATATTACTTATATTGTGAGCTAATCCTCACTATGGTTTTTCCCTTCTTGGGTTTTCCACATAAATCTTGTGTTCTCTTGTGTATGATGTTTATTTTTTTCAATTTTTTCTATTTTCTTTTCATGATAATTCACCATAATATTTTTAATTCAACAAATAGGTACAAATGTAGTTTGACATGTTCAAACTAATGGATAAAATATCGGTGAAAAATATCTTGATGCAAAAATTTACAGAGTGATTGGAGGTGACTATGTCAACATAGTTAGGGTTTGTAAGCTTTTGAACTATTTTTGAAAATTGCATTTAATTTTTTTAGGTCATTCAAAAGGTTTTATATGATATTTTTCATATGAAAGGGTCATTTTCAATTGAGAATTTGAAGAGAAAAGAGAAAAGTAGAAGCAACTTGAAGAGATTTGAAGCTGTGTAAAACCCTACCAGTAGAAGAAATCAAGGTATTTATCATTTCCTGCTAAAACCCTAGTCTCAAAAGTGGTTCACAATGTATACTCCTCAAGTAATTGATTTCTTGGAATGGCCATGACCAAGTTCAAGAAATACCCTTTTAAATCCATGGAAACAGATCTGAAAGGTGCATTTTTTAGAGTTCCTTATGGTGTAATACATCTAAGGATGTGTGAATGTGCATTCATGTAAAAATGGAAGAATATGATCATGGAAAGTTGGAAGAATTTTGGGTTAATGAGCTCATCAAAGATGTTTTTGAGATGAAACCAGAATTTGGAAGTTTGAGAGAGAAAAAGTTGGATGTATGGAACAATGTTTTGAACTTTTTCTATGAGAATTCATGAGTTAAGTATGCATTAAGAAGAATTCATGATAAATTTACATGGTTGGATATGCCACATTTAATCAAAAATAAATATATCAAGGTGGTTATAGGTTTATGTTCTAAAGGACTCATTCTAGTGATGAAGGATGTGAAAAATGAGATGGTGATGAAGCTCACCAAAGAGAAATTTGACAAACATTCCTTTGACAAACGTTCCTTCATGGTGAAAGACATAGATGACCCAACAATTAAATATGCATCCATGATGATAGGTTACAAAATTTACTACACCAATAGATAAAATTGAGTATTGACAATTTTTATACATACTACTCACCAGATGGTGAAAAAATGTTTGGACATAGATCTATGTGAGCTCCTAAGGTAGTAGTTGATGGAGAATCTTTAAAAGAAAAAGAGTCTTGGTACCCATTCTGGTATGTTATTCTTATCATATATTTTTTATTTTACTTTCTAAAAAAATTTCCTAGTGCAAAGAATGTTGTATGGTTGGATGGTATTCCTATTGTAATTCAGATTAAGGATCACTTAGAAGGTTTGGAAGCATAGAAAATCAAAATAGTATGCTATGGTATTTATTTAAGACCTTTCAAGAGAAGATGCAAGAAAGATAAAGGATTCCTACAAGTGTTGAAAAGTAGAAGGATATAACCTTTATGGTTACTAAAGATGAATGCATTATGAAAGCAGTGGAACCCAGAATAGTCTAGATTCTTGAAATGGGTTATGAAGTGGTAGAAGATGTAATCACATGTCTTGAAGATCTTATGTTGAGAAAACTAAGAGACCCTACTATAGATGGGTTTTTAACCTATGAGGATATATCTAGTTAAGTACATTTGAAGCACAAAGAAAATGAAATAAAGAAAAATGTAGAGAAAATGAACACATAATTGGAAGAGATTGTTGGTTCTTCCAAGAGGACTACAAATAAAATCAAAGCCCCATTTTTGGATTTGTAGGGGACACCAAGCATAAGAAGGTCCACCAAGACTTCTACTCCCTCACCATTTTTTTTGAAAGCCTTTGGAACTAAGTCTACAGTTTATGTGAAGAAGAAAGATACAACCAATAAACCTAAAATACAACAAAAGACTTCATAGAAGAGAAGAAAAAAGAGATCCACAAGGGAAAGCTATATTAGTTGTGAGGATAAAGAGGACATTGAAGAGGAAAAACCTCAATTGGTCCAAAACAAGAGAATTTCACAAGTCTCTAGAGAATAAACTAGTACAAAGAAAGCTATAATTGATATTGTGGACACAAAAAGTGAGGAAGAAGTATAGAAGCAAAAGAAGGAATTTTTCATTCAGAAGAGAGAAAAGACACCCAATAAAGGAGAAAACTATCCTAATGGAAAGAGCAAGAATAACAATAAATCCCCTCTAGTAAGGGAACACAAACCTTTGAAATTAGATGCTTTGTTTAATGAAATTAAAAAAATTGCTCTATTGAAAGAAACTACACAGGTGTATACAAATGAAAACAATAAGAATAAGGCCACAATTGAAGAGGCCATTGTAAAATATATGGTTTCTTTTAATACCAATTTGAGTTAAATTGAAAGTCATCTTTTGGATGAGTTAAAAGGAGTTATAGGAACAATAAGACACAAAGAATTCAATGAAGATGCAAAGATCAAGACTTATTCCTTAGAGAAGATTCTAGATCTTCTCTCATGGATGAGGATAGGAAAAGATTGGCTGAAGTTTACAATAGGGAATTTAGAACAAAGAAAAGAGTTAGCACCCTGATGAACATGGATCAAGAAGACATAGAGATATTGAGGGATGAAACACTGTAAAATTTTGTAGATCTGGCAAAGGAGTTAGGTATGTCTCTAGATGATGAAACTAAAATGAAACATGATGTATATTCTTTAAGGATCAATGAACCTATTGGTGAACCTAAGAATGCTAAAAAAGAACATGTGTGTGGACATGAGAGTGATCAGAAAGCCATGATAATAGATAATTCCCCTTCAGTTGCATAGAGTATTTTTGAGGAAGATAAGAATGATGATTCCCTGAAGAAGAAAGAAGCTCAAGAAGAACAAGAATTACCTCTCCCAAATGTCCAAAACAATGATGATAAAAAGAATGAAGAAAAACAGGAAATCCCAAAGAACTTTGGGGAATTGAAGAATGAAATATTTCATCCTTTGGAGGGTGAGAAATTTGTAGAGGAAGAGAAGAGTGAATTAGACTGCTCCAACAGTGGAGAATAGGAGAAGGATAAAATAAGGGGAAGAGGGAAGCACTTAAATGGTTTTGAATCCTCTAGAGCTTCTAGAGATTCCTTGAAGAGTTTATTAGATATGTAGCTTTTTTTCCAACCGATAGTGTTAGCATAGTTGCTATAAATTCCTATCATAGCAAGGATGGGTTGACATGGAAAAAATGTCTCCCTTGCATAATCTAAAAATTGGTGATGTATTTCATACATCCGCAAGAAAGGAGATTTTATAGACTCACTAGAAGAGTTTTGAGATAATAGACGAGGTTGTGAAAGTGTTACAAGATATCTTCCCTGGTTCACCAATTGACAACTCTTTATCCAATGTGTAGCAATTCAAGCTCCTCCTTGATTCCTTTAAAGAATATTCTATCGGTCTAAGGGAGAAGTTAGAAAAGGAAGTGAATAAGAAGATAAATAATAAGATATTGGTAGAGTATTTTGATAAATGTGTTATCTCAGATAGTAAGTTATAGAGAAAATTGAAGGATATTCTGAATTGTGTAGAAGAAAAATTTTTGTTCTATTTTTCTTGAAATATCCCATTTCTACCAAGAGCATAAAAGACTAGATGGACTCAATTGAGTCTTAAATTTCTCAAGCCTTTAGAGTTTATGATCCAATGAAAGATGCATATGGAACAATAAGGATAGAAATTAAAAATCTACATGAATAGTTTTTCTAGCTACAATAGTAGGAAGAAAATATAATAATGTAATATTGTTAGCTCAGAGACCTAGTAAGTGAAAGTCTTACTTATCTAACTAGAAATTTGGTTGATATAGAGAAGATGCTACAAAAAAATCCAAGACCCAACTCTTTGAAAGAAGGTGAAGATATCCATCTGAAGTTTGAAAATTAGTTTGGAATATTTTCCTTTGCTATGAAAGAATGAGAGACAACAAAGAAGGATCTAGAGAAACACCTTACAAAATTGAAGGTGTCTAATCGGGGAAATTTTCCCTCCACAATCTAAAATGTAAATTTTTTTGTATAGATAGCTTTCCAAATTGCAATGTACATATGTAGATATATTAGAGTTTTACAATATGATTTTTGTTTAGAAGATATGAGTATAGGAGTGAAGCAATAAGGGGGAGTTATTCCTATGTACATACAAATATATATCTTCAAAGGGGGGAATAGTAGAAAGTCAAAAATTTTGATATATATTTTCGTATTGGGAGAATTTTCTCTCATGTACTAGGTGTGTTGTAGATTTTTGTGTTGTGGAGAATGGAGCTTTGTGACCTAATATACAACTGCTAAATACATGGTTAAAAGGACTCTTGGATATTCAAAAATGAAATCTAGGTAGGTCGATATTTGCTAAACACAATCTTCTACATCTTCTAAGTTAGTTCCATCTAAATACATGAACATGGTTTTGTTCATGTGTGTCCTTCTTGGAAATGTGAGTGTGATACCTGACATAACATTCACCTCCCAATGTGAGCCTCTTAATAAAGAGTCTTCCCTACTATACATTCCCACCCAAATTAACAAAAAAATTGTAACTGTTGAGAATACATGACTCAAAATCACTTGTTGAAGCCTTGATATTGTCACCGAGCAGAAAATTTCTTAAATATTTTGTTTAAGTCTTTTTCCATTGTACCATGGGTGACCTTTTACTGAGGTGTGGTATCAAGGTTACCGCCATATCGTAGATCCTCTCATCAATAAAAGTGGTAAAGCGGTGGAACCGCTATACCATGAAGGTGTTCAACATATGGCATGGTAGAGTGGTTACCGCCATACCACGTAAGCTCTTAACTTGGGCTGTAGTGGTGCAGTTACTGCCATACTGCAGGTGATCATTGATTAAGAAGCAGTTGTGTGGTGAACCTTTGCAGTCTATTTGGTAGTTTACCACCATACCACTAGTGACTTAAAACAATGAAGCGGTACAAAAGTGGACATTGCCATACCATTGGTAACTTTGAATAGTGCAGTGGTAGTGTGGGGTGTTACCACCATACCACGGGTACCTTCAACCTATCCAACAGTAGCGAGGTAAACCACCACAGTGTGGGAGTGTGTTGAATGTGTAGCGGTAGTGTGGTATGATGAGGAAAAGAGTTGACTTGTTGACTACTGATGTGTACATCATTCAGTGGAAGTTGAATGTTGACTTGGATAAAGGTCCTTTAAATACCTGGGAAGTTCAATGGCTGGTCTGTGGAGGAAGTTGAACCAAACCGATTGTACAAAGAATGAGTTGGTCATGGTAGTTATTATACATTGCAATGAATAGGAACTATGAAAGGTTGGGTGATTGAGTAGTTCGATGGTTGGATGGTCAATGAGTGATCAGTTTTGTGAGTTTTATTGTATGTTGTAAGGAAGCATTGTAACATTGTTATTATGTATAAGGTTGATCAAATAAATGTTGTTGCTATAAAATTGTCATCTAAAAGGAGAGTCTGAGACTTGTATGTAAATCCATTTA
>CM021100.1:773799066-773820402 GCA_007115665.2 Sequoiadendron giganteum
TTTTTCAATCTAGAAAGTAAAAGTTACATTTATTCTCATCATTTTCCACATATATAATTTCAAATATCTATACATCATGAAAAAAAAGGAACAAGGGTCATAGTTCCATATTTAGATACTTTCTTTCTTTCTTTCCATCTCCCAAGACTCCACAAGTCATCTACAAGAGGGAGAGCATCACCCAAGTGCTTTACCTCTAACCAAAGACTTAAGCAGTCACCCACACACCTTTCTAACAAGAACTTTCCCTACCCTTCAATGAATGGAATGGTTAAGAACCCCTAGTAATATCCATTTGAGATCTGGTGTTGTTCCCTACTTAATCAATACCGTCTATCAACTATGGAGGCCTTCCAACTACGAAAGAAAAATCTTATTGTGTTAAGCATCAGAAACACAATGAGCTGAAAAGTGCATGCGGAGGCTAATGGACCCACTTTGGCCAAAGTATTTGTAACATGTATGTATATATACAAATGATTCATACTTTGAGTGAAGTCATTCATTCACCCATGCTACTCAACTTTCAAAAACCTAATCTGACCTTGTAATACTTCAAAATTACTATTTGATTATTGGTTAACACTTCATACAAAGTTTCATCTAAAAAGTGATGACTTCATTTAATTCATACTCCTAGAAACATGTCAGTCTCGAGCATGGTGTTGTTCCTTGTTAAGTCATAATTCATTTAGGTTGGTTAAGTCTTCCTGAATTTAGAACACCCATGTTACATCCACGTAACAAATTGGGCCTTGGCAACTGCCATATGTTCTAGTTCTTACTTACTACATCAATTAATGACATGATTGGTTATAATTTACTAACCTAGAATACCCAAGTTACATTCCCATAAATTTTTGAGACTTAGCAACTTCCACTTATTCTAGTCCTTCATATTAACCATGGGAGTATCTGCTCTCTCATTCTAAGAATAAGTAGTTGATACTGATGACCCACTATCTTTGACTATACTCTCTTGGTCACAACAAATAGTATTGATAAAATTTACATCATATATAAATAATAAATATATATTCTTGAACTAAAGATTCCTTCCTCATATTATAATCTTGGATGTCCACTGTTTAGTTCCACTATAGAATCCTTTCTTAGAATGTGAAGACTAACTAAGTAAATAACTCATTTAAGGTGTTAGTGATTTTTGACTTGAACACCCAAGTTACTTTCGTGTAAATAACTAGGTCTTAGCTACAAACACTTGTTTAAATGTTTACCATAAACCTTGTGTAATACCCCTCTGTTTTGCTTCTCATTTCATGTTGTTTTATGCTTTGCTTGGGTTGCAACTACTTTGATACTAGACACATTTTGTTATGATGTTTTGATCGCTACTCTTGAGCGATAACTATTATTGTGTGATGTGATTATCTGATTTTGTTTCACATGCTTTAATGGATTACTGATGTTAGTAGAGTTATCATGAGATTATTTATGTGAGTATTGATTATGACGTTAGTGTCAGTCTTTGATGAGTGTATTGGTGAAGAAGATGGGTTCACATCACTTGCTTGCGATTGCCCTACGAATCCGTGATTTCTTCTTCACGGTGTGTATTATATGTTGGATATATTATGTTGCTTACTTGGTTGCAGGTTGCAGGTACATGACATCGACTCCACCTGGTTTCACAGGTTTGAGCATGTCGATCCAATGGTTAAGTTGAATGGGAGATAGTAGCTAGGTAACATGTGTCAGGTCTACACCCTAACCTTAGTGTGTCGTCAGTCCTGATTATTGAGTCATGTTGTACCTTATTTTATGTTATGTATTTTTTTTTGAAAAGTGCTTACTTATTAAATGGTTTTTAGAAAATTACACAGGTTGAAAGTGATGATTATTTTATATTGTTTTAAAGTTATGCTTATATGTTATTTAAAATTATTAATGTAAATTAATTAATGTGAAATTATTTAATTAATTAAATTTAATCTCAAGGGATTAGATTTAGTTATTAAATAATTGAAAGTAAATTAATTAAAGTTAAATTATTTAATTAATTATATTTAATCTCAAGGGATTAGATTTAGTTATTAAATAATTGAAAGTAAATTAATTAAAGTTAAATTATTTAATTAATTAAATTTAACCTCGAGGGATTGGATTTAGTTATTAAACAATTTAAAATAATTAAGTAAGTTTATTGGATTGTTTTAAATTAAATTAAATCAAAAGGAATTTATTGGAAATTGAAATTTTATTTCAAAGTCAAAATTAGGGTTTTCCAAAATGGGAAATGAAATTAATATCTAAATTTAAGTTTTGCATTGAATGTGAATTAGGGTTGCATTAGGTTATTTTTGGTGTTTTAAGGAAATGATGTTTTTAAAAGATTAGGGCAGAAAAGTTTGGGCATTCTTTTCTTTTCTTCTTTTCACAGGCATGAAATTTTTGGGAGAAAGTTTGCACATGAAAGGATTTGAAGTATTTTCTGTTGGAGAATTGAATTGAAAGGAGAGAAATTTTGTTGAAGAAGGTGGAGCTATTGGATCAAGGCTAGCTGGAATTCATTGCATTGTTGAAGAGGAGTTGTGAGGACCTTAAGGGAGGCTCTACATCAAGAATCTTTGTTACTTCCTATGGCTTCAAATACCAGGTTTTTCTCTTATTCTATGATTGATTGTTCTTAGCTTATCTATTTTTCTAATTGATTGAAATTGCAAAATTGTGATATATTTAAAACCCTAGGCTGAACTTCAACATTTAGGATTCAGATTTGTATTTTCAAACACAAACCCTCTTTAGAAAATTCTATTGAAAAGCTCAAGAACAATTTATTTATTTTCTTTTTTTTAAATTGTTTGAAACATGATAGAATGGTTTCTTTTGAATTCAGATTTTAATCTCTTGATCATAAGATGTTCTATTATTGTAAAAATTTTATTACTGGTTTTTAAATTTATTTCTTTCTATTTTACCAGTAATAGTGTTCAAAAGAAAAAAATATAAATGTAAATATACATTACATGTATCATATTTTCAAATATGATACACACAATATATATTTACAAACATATGATCTTTTAAATTAACCTTTTGCTTTTTGAATTTTTTAGAAATGTTGCCCTACGACGAATGCCTGAATATCGTACCTGCGCATAAGAAACTATTGCATTTTTTATTTTTTTGATAAAAAAAATATATATGTAAGTGTGGGGGAGGTTCGGCCCCCCCACTGTCCTTTTGGTGTGAGGACACAGTAGCCACTGGGCAGTGTGCCCACCACTTGGGGGGACGCACTGTCCCATGGGGACTGTGGCCTCCCCTTTTCTTTGTAGTCGGCCGCTATACATAGTACAAGCAACGCAGGCTAAGCGCAGGGGTATGGGGTACCGTCCGTCAGACGGGTACCGTCTGGCCCTATCGCAACTATGTTTTTTGTTTCCTTTTATGTTTTTTTTCTTTTTTTTGGTTTTAGTTTATTTTATTTCATTTTTATTTTTATTTTTATTTTATTTCATTTTTTTTTAATTTAATTTTCTTATTTAATTTTATTTAATTTTATATTTTTGTAATTATTTTGTTTACATATATATTTAACTTTATTTAAAGTTTCTTTGTATAGTTTATTGTGTTGGACTAAAATGAGTATATTGGTTCTTTTTAATATTGAATTTTTAATATTTAATATAAGGTGTTTTCATTTGTAAAGTTTCATATATAATACCATTTTTAAACATAGGAGTATGCAACGACTTTGACAAGTAATTTTAGTTGAATTTAGTATTGCACTTGACTAGATTAAGTTGTGAAAATTATTTATTTAATGGAAAATTTATTGTTCAATGTAAATTTTAGAATGATGTTGTTCTAATTCATGTGAGAAGCATTAGTTAGGAATATGGATTTAGGATATCCAAAAATAGTAGTTTTTTTTCATTGACAGTGCATGGTATTATTGTCTTCTCTTTTTATTGAATGCTTTGGGAATGGGTATTTGAGTTTTAGATTGTAAAGTCTTCCAGAGGGTGTGGGTCATTCCCTTGATTAATTGTTGTTCATCTTTCCCTTGGGTAATGTTACTAGTGTTTTGCTTCCTCCCTGTGTTGGGAGTGGATTTCTTTATTGTTGCCTCCTAGAATAGGAGAGATTGCATTGTTCAGTTCTATAGCACCTGAGTTACCCTTGGAGTCTAGATTTGAGTAGCATGTTATCCATTAGAAGAGTGGCTTTTGTTAGGGGACAAAGCCCAAAGAGGTAAACCGGGTAACCTTTAGAAGTGATTTTAACAGCTGAAAACTAAAGTAAATGTACTTAGATGACTAGGATGTAGTTCACATTAACCAAGATAAATTAACCTCACTCATTGACACAAGGGTTTGTTTAGACTTGGGGTGAGTGAGAAGGCCTTGAATGGCAAGATCAACTATCTTGTCCTTATGAGAGGTAGTTGATTCTGCTTGAGTGAGTATGAGTGTCGGGATTCGGTTGAGGCCACTAGGATTACCAGAGCCTATGAAGAATGCCCAGAGGAGACCTCATGACAAACCTTGCAATGACACTCTGTCTAGAATAACACTGTGTTATGTTGTGCGTATGGTTTCTTTAGCACACTTGATAATAATATGTCTGGAAGCAATGTAACCATGATTAGTGTTAGACTTATATTGTGCATATGTGTGGTTGAGTTAGTTTGTGTCAATATGAGTCTGCCTTTGGTTAGAGGTGGTAGATTTCTCATCCATGTTACTTTGTTACTATCTCCGAGCATGGGGGGTGGGCCTCCGGGTACCACTAGGTTGGGTGGAACATGCACCAAAACTGTTGGGTCGCCCTTGATCATCAGTGCTTAGTGGCGAGACATCCAGATGGATAGCTCGTAGATCTTACTTTTATTTCTTGTACTTTGTATTTCATTTTGTAATGATATTGATTTACCCCTCTTGTGTTATGAGGTGGACCTTGTAATTATCATGCTTATGTATTTTGACTCATTCTGGAAATGAGGATTGTAATCTAGAAATGGTTTATGTAATAGATTTATGTAATGGATGCTTTATTCATATCTTGTATCTTCTTATGTTAGTTGAATGTTATTACTTGAGTTATTTAATTGCATTGTAATTTAGATGATGTATGTTAATGGGGATTTAAGTAATCTCAGTTATGTAACCCTAGGGGATGTTGTCAATTATTGTTGAACATGTATGTTTAGTTCTCCTTTAAAAAAAAAAATTAGTACACTTTTATAGTGAATTGAAACTTCCTCTAGGGTTGCATGGCGGGGCATTACACATGGTATCCAAGCCAAGGTTTAAACACTGGGCACTATGGGATTATGTTGTACCCATTAAGCTTAGTTGTGTAGGTTTTCAAGTGTACCTTGTCTAATATCCCTTTTGTGTCTGTGTAGGAGTATGCCTCCTAGACGTAGACGAGGGAGATGACATGGATGTGGTCGGGTAGGTGTACCTGAGGGGAGTCAACATGACTCTCCGCCGCATGTTTAGAGGCTGAGACTTGGTTGATAGGCCTTGATCGATGCTTCTCTATGCAGCCCTTTGAGAGTAATACTAAAGCGCGGTGCGCTATTATTCAACTTTGAGGTTTTGCAGCCACTTGGTGGAAGCTAGAGGAGCAGAAGCTCCATATCGACATGAGTACGGTGTCTTGGGAGATTTTCCTTGAGTGGTTCAAAGCCTGCTTTCTCTCTGATCATTGGCGTCAGCGTAGAGGCGATGAGTTCCATGCCTTACGACAGTTGGCCTTGACTGTGGATCAATATGAGAGGTGATTCTACGAACTTAAACAGTTCGCTGGGATAGGAGATGATGAGGGGATGCTAGTGTAGCATTTCATCAGGGGCTTAAATGCCCGTACCAGTGGAGGAGTGCAGGTTTTCGAACCCAAGTCTATGGAGGTAGCTCTGGAGAAGGCACGGCTTGTGGAGGAGAACCTAACTATGGCATTGGGAGGTCAGGCAGGTGTTATTATTGGTAGTGGTACAGGAGCAGGGACTAGTGTTCGAGGTGGTCAGTCATAGGGAGTGGTACCTCCTAAGACTCAGCAGGTATCAGCACAGGGTAGTCATCAGCAATCTTTCCAAGGAAAATAGAAGGGTTTTCAACAGGGACAGGGTAATAGGAACTAGAGGTGCATGAAGCATTTCATTTCTGAGCAACATGCTCAGAGCTTTCAGTCTATCTTTAGAGGCAGTGCACAGCAGTCTAGTGCACCAGTAGGAGGCAGAGGTCATGGTAGAGGAACAGGTTGTTTCTCTTGTGGTTAGCAGGGCCATATTGCTAGGATGTGTCCTAATAAGGGCACATCGAGATTCACTCAAAGACCAACAACGTTAGAGCTGACAGTGGGAGATGCAGGTAGAGGTCACCGTGTATTCGCAGTGATTGATAACCGCCAGGCAGAGCACTAGGGTACCGTAGTTAAGACTCATGGTATGATATTTGGTAACCCGATTACTATTCTATTTGATTCAGGAGCATCTGACTCCTTTATTTTTTCATCTATTGTGTCACGTTGCAGACTGGGAGCCGTAAGGCAAGATGATAGGTGGCAGGTTGAGTTAGCATTAGGTGCAAAAGTCAGATCACATTCTATATTACCTGGTTGTAGGTTGGAGAGTGGACCACTTCTTACTACCTTAGATCTTCGGGTTATACCATTGGGTTCCTATGATGTTGTCATAGGTATGGATTGGCTAGAGGCTCACCGACTAGTTATTGATTGTTGATGGAAGTTGATTTAGTGCATTAATGCATCTAGAGGTGAGGTTGAGGTTATAGGAGTTCAGAGACCGATATCCTTGAGGATTATCTCAACTATGCAGTTGAGGAGATGTGTTTGAGAGGGATGCCAGTTGTTTGCTGTTTCAGTTGATGATTTGGGATTAGGAGACGTAGAGGAGAAGGTATCTCTGAGTAGTCATCCCATACTTTAGGAGTTCTCAGATGACATTCCAAGTATGCCACCGAGGAGAGATATAGATTTTAAAATTGACTTAGTACCTGGATTGGAGCCTATTTCATGAGCTCCCTACCATATGACTACTCAGGAGCTGAAAGAGCTTCGCTTGCAGTTGGAGGATTTGTTAGAGAAGGTATTCATTCATCCTAGTGTTTCTCCATGGGGAGCACCTGTCATCTTCATGAAGAAGAAGGACGGTTCACTTCGGTTGTGCATTGATTAACGACAACTGAACAAAATAATGATCAAGAATCATTATCCACTTCCCAGAATTGATGACTTGTTTGACCAAGTCAAGGGTGATACCATCTTTTCGAAGATAGATCTTAAGTTTGGATACCATCAGCTCCTTATTTTTGACGCAGATATCCATAAGACGGTGTTTCGGATGCGGTATGGTCACTACAAGTTTACGGTGGTACCGTTCGGGTTGACGAATGCACCATCTGTGTTCATGAGTTTGATGAATGGAGTATTTTGCACATACCTTGATAGGTTTGTTCTGGTGTTTCTTGATGATATATTGATATATTCCAGGATAGTAGAGGAACATGAGGAGCATTTGCGATAGGTACTTCTGTGTTTACGGGAGAACCAACTTTATGCCAACTTGTCAAAATGCTAGTTCTTCAAGTCTAAGATCATGTATCTTGGTCATGTGATCTCAGGAGAGGGAGTGTCTATGGATCCTTCAAAGATCCAAGCTATTCTGGATTGGCCTGCGCCCACGAATGTGGCAGAGATTCATAGTTTTATGGGGCTTGCAGGATACTACAAGAGGTTTGTTCAGAATTTCTCTAGAGTAGGTCATCCTATTACTTCTCTTCAGAGGAAAGGGAAGAGGTTTGATTGGTCAGAGAAGTGTGATTCAACTTTTCAAGTTCTTAAGGATAAGTTGACCAGTGCACCGATTTTAGCAATACCTAATCCTACAAGAGATTTTATGGTTTGTACTGATGCATCCTTAGAGGGCTTCGGAGCATTCCTGATGCAGGAGGGTCAAGTGATAGCATATGAGTCGCGAAAGCTTAAAGATCATGAACTGAATTATCCCACACATGATCTTGAGTTAGCGGCAGTAGTCCATGCATTGACCAGATGGAGACACTTTTTACTCGGGCAGAGATTTGAGCTTCATAGTGATCACAGGAGTCTCCCGTACATTTTCACTCAGCCGAACCTTAACACTACATAGAGGCGTTGGATGGAGTTCCTTTGTGAGTATGACTTCGAGGTGAAGTATATTCAAGGGAAAGAGAATGTCGTAGCTAATGCACTCAGTAGGCGTAGACATGTGATATCCGAGATGACTCTTATGGTAGATTTACGGAGTCAGATTCTTGCTACTCTTCCAGCAAATAGTTGGTATCAGGATGTGAGCAGAGATTGAGGTAGGTAGACCTCTTAAGGGTAGGTTTACAGGTTACTCACTTGAGTCAGATGGGTTACTTGGGCATTCTGAGCATATCTACGTTCCTTCAGCAAGTGGCCTTCGCACTTTGGTTTTGACAGAGGCACATCGTGCACCGTATTCAGCCCATCCTGGGGTGAAGAAGATGTACGCAGATTTGTGCCAGTTGTATTTCTGGCCAGGGATGAAACGTGATATTGTAGATTTTGTAGCTAGATGTTTGGAGTGTCAGTGAGTGAAGGCTGAACACTAGCACCTAGCAGGTCTTCTTCAACCACACCTTGTACCTAAGTGGAAGTGGGATATTATCTCATTGGATTTCATTATTGGTTTACCCAACTCCTCGCGATGACATGATGCTATTATGGTGACGGTCGATAGGTTGATGAAGGTAGCACACTTCTCACCTATGCGCTCTACCTATAATGCATCATCAATTGCTAGAGTGTTCATGGAGGATATTGTGAGGTTGCATGCTAGTCCACGTCAGATTATTTTTGATAGGGATCCAGTGTTTACTTCAGCTCTTTAGATGTCATTATAGCATGCTATGGGGACACAGTTGAACTTTAGTTCAACGTATCACCTAGAGATAGATGGACAGACTAAGAGGGTTAATCAAATCCTCAAAGATATGTTACACACGTATGTCATGGACCAGTAGACACGATGGAAGGATTACCTTTTTCTAGTGGATTTTGCTTATAACAATAGTTACCAGAGTTCTATTGGCATGGCACCTTTTCAGGCCTTGTATGGGCATCCTTGTCATACACCTCTGAGTTGGGATCGATTAGAGGACAGAGTGTTATTGGGGCCAGAGATGTTGCAGGATATGGAGCAGTAGGTGGATTGGATTAGAGAGCACCTAGTAGCAACATAGGATAGGCAAAAGAAGTATGCTGATGCGCATAGAGTGGACCGTCAATTTTCTGTAGGCAACAAAGTGTTCTTGAGGGTGCGTCCGCGAAAGAGTCCAATCCGTTATGGAAAGGGTTCTAAGTTGGCGCCTCACTTTGTCGGACCCTTCGAGATACTTGAAAAGATTGGTCCAGTTGCTTATCGTCTTGCTTTGCCACCCAGTCTTGCATGTATTCATGATGTTTTCCATGTTTCAGTTCTTCGGCCATATCATCTAGATGTTACTCATGTCCTTGATTGGAATTCTTTATAGGTAGAGGACGAGCAGCTGGCTTTGGAGCCCGTGGCCGTAATGGAGTGCAGAACGCTCGCTCTTCGAGGGCGAGATATTGATCAGGTTCGAGTATAGTGGGATCCCAGGGATGATGCTTCATCCACCTAGGAGGATGCAGTTAGGATGAGGGAGTTATATCCCTACTTGTTTGCAGGCTTCTAGGAGTAAGCCTGGTCTTTGGGGGGGAGAATGTAATACCCCTCCATTTTGCTTCTCGTTTCATGTTGTTTTATGCTTTGCTTGGGTTGCAACTACTTTGATACTAGACACATTTTGTTATGATGTTTTGATCGCTACTCTTGAGCGATAACTATTATTGTGTGATGTGATTATCTGATTTTGTTTCACATGCTTTAATGGATTACTGATGTTAGTAGAGTTATCATGAGATTATTTATGTGAGTATTGATTATGACGTTAGTGTCAGTCTTTGATGAGTGTATTGGTGAAGAAGATGGGTTCACATCACTTGCTTGCGATTGCCCTACGAATCCGTGATTTCTTCTTCACGGTGTGTATTATATGTTGGATATATTATGTTGCTTACTTGGTTGCAGGTTGCAGGTACATGACATCGACTCCACCTGGTTTCACAGGTTTGAGCATGTCGATCCAATGGTTAAGTTGAATGGGAGATAGTAGCTAGGTAACATGTGTCAGGTCTACACCCTAGCCTTAGTGTGTCGTCAGTCCTGATTATTGAGTCATGTTGTACCTTATTTTATGTTATGTATTTTTTTTTGAAAAGTGCTTACTTATTAAATGGTTTTTAGAAAATTACACAGGTTGAAAGTGATGATTATTTTATATTGTTTTAAAGTTATGCTTATATGTTATTTAAAATTATTAATGTAAATTAATTAATGTGAAATTATTTAATTAATTAAATTTAATCTCAAGGGATTAGATTTAGTTATTAAATAATTGAAAGTAAATTAATTAAAGTTAAATTATTTAATTAATTATATTTAATCTCAAGGGATTAGATTTAGTTATTAAATAATTGAAAGTAAATTAATTAAAGTTAAATTATTTAATTAATTAAATTTAACCTCAAGGGATTGGATTTAGTTATTAAACAATTTAAAATAATTAAGTAAGTTTATTGGATTGTTTTAAATTAAATTAAATCAAAAGGAATTTATTGGAAATTGAAATTTTATTTCAAAGTCAAAATTAGGGTTTTCCAAAATGGGAAATAAAATTAATATCTAAATTTAAGTTTTGCATTGAATGTGAATTAGGGTTGCATTAGGTTATTTTTGGTGTTTTGAGGAAATGGTGTTTTTAAAAGATTAGGGCAAAAAAGTTTGTGCATTCTTTTCTTTTCTTTTTTTCACAGGCATGAAATTTTTGGGAGAAAGTTTGCACATGAAAGGATTTGAAGTATTTTCTGTTGGAGAATTGAATTGAAAGGAGAGAAATTTTGTTGAAGAAAGTGGAGCTATTGGATCAAGGCTAGCTGGAATTCATTGCATTGTTGAAGAGGAGTTGTGAGGACCTTAAGGGAAGCTCTACATCAAGAATCTTTGTTATTTCCTATGGCTTCAAATACCAGGTTTTTCTCTTATTCTATGATTGATTGTTCTTAGCTTATATATTTTTCTAATTGATTGAAATTGCAAAATTGTGATATATTTAAAACCCTAGGTTGAACTTCAACATTTAGGATTCAGAATTGTATTTTCAAACACAAACCCTCTTTAGAAAATTCTGTTGAAAAGCTCAAGAACAATTTATTTATTTTCTTTTGTTTAAATTGTTTGAAACATGATAGAATGGTTTCTTTTGAATTCAGATTTTAATATCTTGATCATAAGATGTTCTATTATTGTCAAATTTTTATTACTGGTTTTTAAATTTATTTCTTTCAATTTTACCAGTAATAGTGTTCAAAACAAAAAAATATAAATGTAAATATACATTACATGTATCATATTTTCAAATATGATACACACAATATATATTTACAAATATATGATCTTTTAAATTAAGCTTTTGCTTTTTGAATTCTTTAGAAATGTTGTCATATGGCGAATGCCTGAATATCGTACCTGCGCATACGAAACTGTTGCATTTTTTATTTTTTTGATTAAAAAAAATATATATGTAAGTGTGGGGGAGGTTCGGCCCCCCCACTGTCCTTTTGGTGTGAGGACGTAGTGCCCACTGGGCAGTGCACCCACCACTTGGGGGGACGCACTGTCCCGTGGGGACTGTGGCCTCCCCTTTTCTTTGTAGTCGGCTGTTGTACATAGTACAGGCGGCGTAGGCTAAGCGCAGGGGTACGGGGTACCGTCCGTCGGATGGGTATCGTCCAGCCCTGTCGCGACTGTGTTTTTTTTCTTTTTTTTGGTTTTCGTTTATTTTATTTCATTTTTTATTTTATTTTTATTTTTATTTTTATTTTATTTTATTTTATTTTCTTATTTAATTTAATTTAATTTTATATTTTTGTAATTATTTTGTTTACATATATATTTAACTTTATTTAAAGTTTCTTTTTATAGTTTATTGTGTTGGATTAAAACGAGTATATTGGTTCTTTTTAATATTGAATTTTTAATATTTAATATAAGGTGGTTTCATTTGTAAAGTTTCATATATAATACCATTTTTTGAACATAGGAGTATGCAACGACTTTGACAAGTAATTTTAGTTGATTTTAGTATTGCAGTTGACTAGATTAAGTTGCGGAAATTATTTATTTAATGAAAAATTTATTGTTCAATGTAAATTTTAGAATGATGTTGTTCTAATTCCTATGAGAAGCATTAGTTAGGAATATGGATTTAAGATATCCAAAAATAGTACTTTTTTTCATTGATAGTGCATGGTATTATTGTCTTCTCTTTTTATTGATTGCTTTGGGAATGGGTATTTGAGTTTTAGATTGTAAAGTCTTCCAGAGGGTGTGGGTCATTCCCTTGATTAATTGTTGTTCATCTTTCCCTTGGGTAATGTTACTAGTGTTTTGCTTCCTCCATGTGTTGGGAGTGGATTTCTTTATTGTTGCCTCCTAGAATAGGAGAGATTGCATTGTTCAGTTCTATAGCACCCGAGTTACCCTTGGCGTCTAGATTTGAGTAGCGTGTTATCCATTAGAAGAGTGGCTTTTGTTAGGGGCCGGAGCCCAAAGAGGTAAATCGGGTAACCTTCAGAAGTGATTTTAACAACTGAAAACTAAAGTAAATGTACTTAGATGACTAGGATGTAGTTTACATTAACCAAGATAAATTAACCTCTCATTGACACAAGGGTTTGTTTAGACTTGGGGTGAGTGAGAAGGCCTGGAATGGCAGGATCAACTATCTTGTCCTTATGAGAGGTAGTTGATTCCGCTTGAGTGAGTATGAGTGCCAAGATTCGGTTGAGGCCACCAGGGTTACCAGAGCCTATGAAGAATGCCCAGAGGAGACCTCATGACAAACCTTGCGATGATACTCTGTCTAGGATAACACTGTGTTATGTTGTGTGTATGTTTTCTTTAGCACACTTGATTATAATATGTCTGGAAGCAACGTAACCATGATTAGTGTTAGACTTATATTGTGCATATGTGTGGTTGAGTTAGTTTGTGTTAGTATGAGTCTACCTTTGGTTAGAGGTGGTAGATTTCTCATCCATGTTACTTTGTTACTATCTCCTAGCATGCGGGGTGGGCCTTCGGGTACCACTAGGTTGGGTGGAACATGCACCAAAACCGTTGGGTCCCCCTTGATCATCAGTGCTTAGTGGCGAGACATCCAGATGGACAACTCGCAGATCTTACTTTTATTTCTTGTACTTTGTATTTCATTTTGTAATGATATTGATTTACCCCTCTTGTGTTATGAGGTGGACCTTGTAATTATCATTCTTATGTATTTTGACTCATTCTGGAAATGAGGATTGTAATCTGGAAATGGTTTATCTAATAGATTTATGTAATGGATGCTTTATTCATATCTTGTATCTTCTTATGTTAGTTGAATGTTATTACTTGAGTTATTTAATTGTATTGTAATTTAGATGATGTATGTTAATGGGGATTTAAGTAATCTTAGTTATGTAACCCTAGGGGATGTTGTCAATTATTGTTGAACATGTATGTTTAATTCACCTTTTAAAAGAAAAAAATTAGTAGGCTTTTATAGTGAATTGAAACTTCCTCTAGGGTTGCGCAGCGGGGCATTACAATTTTAGCGCATAGACTTCAGTTTTGCACTTTTACAATCAGTTTTTAAAATAGCAATATCTTGGTCATACGGAGGTCCTTTTTGACAGTTTTTTTTTTTGAAATGGGGTAGAATTTTATAAGCTATCCTATGATGTAGGTGTTTATGAGTTTTATTTGGGTTAAAATTATAAATTTCAAATCTAAAGTCAAATCACACTATAACTTGGTCTAATTTTTAGGATTTTTATGCTGAATGATTCATGTAACCCTTATACCTTCTTGTTTCTTGGTTTAATCTAACATTTGGAGAATTTTTCGAGGTTAGAGATTCAAAAAGGGAAGAGGAAACAAAGGAAAAGCTTCTTATGAAATCATATTTCTATTGTATCAAGTTCTTTTAAACACTTTGGGAGCAATTATAATCTCATTCTTAAATTGTTGTCTGGATCTGACGCGACCGCGACCAGAGGTTTTATTGATGTATGGGGAATAAAATGAAGCAAACCTATAATAAACATTTAAATCTAAATTAACCAATATTAAGATAGTCACCAAACATAAATTTTCTTTTGGTTAAAATGAATCCCATGTTTTTGGTGAAGCAACATCTTCACTTAGTGTAGAGAATTGTCAATTTGGGATTTAAAATTGAACCATTATTGTTTGTTGTGATTATGGGTAATAGGTTTATGCTCTCCCCTTAACTGGGTGATCAGAACACCAGACTTACCTTTTATTTTCTATGCAATTTAATGCTTTATTACATCCTTTAGAAGGCCTGCTCTTGTGGGAAAAAGTACTCACCCAAGAGGAACGACCTAAGTGGGAACACCTAAAGCCAAGGTTTCCAACCCACTTTAATCAAAAGCAAGTTGTTGATGAAAATCCAACTTGACAGTAGTGCACAGGATAACCATCCCCAAAACCTTTGTTCTAAAGGTTGGGAGGTCTCTTGAGGGAGTATATCTATTTGCCACACTGAACGGATACCCTTACTACAAACCATAGTGTAGAAATCCAGCCGTGTCAGTATCCAAACATCATCTTAATCATAGTGCAAGGGGAGGGAAGAATCATCCCCCAAGACACTCACCATATAGTCACCACAAATTGTTTGCTCAAGGGATTCAGTATCCACTTCCGTCACTTTGAGTACGCACCTAGAAAAGAAAAAAACACGGGCGCCCTCTAGGGGGTGACATGGCTATGTGAGTCGACGTGATTTTAAGTTGTGGGCTGTGATTACTATGATGAACTATTTGACAAATTAAGAGTGAGTCTGACTGATATGCTTATCTTGTTCCAAACCTGTGGAAATCTCAAAGAACATACACTCTTTGTTTAGATTCTAGGAGTAACAAAACAACTGTCTGCTTCTCTATGCTGTGTTTTTCACATTTAAATCAGATTAAGATCATCCATAAACTTTAAAACATGGTTCATAGGGAATAAAATCTTATTCATAGGCTTTATGGAAATAGTTCAAATCAAGAGATAACAGAAGAAATGCTTCAAGAAGTTGAACAAGATCCACAGTTTCTCTTAGCTATGGAAAAGATCTTAGAGCAAAATAAAGAAGGATATTTTCTTTTATTGGCAAAGCAAGGTGCCAAATTGCCCTCTGACTACAATATGGCGAAAATTAAAGAGATTCCTGAAAAGAAGGAAACTCCCTTAAACGATCTTAGTACTCTTACCCAACAAGTAAGAGCACTCCAAAGGCAAATCAAGGAAATAAAAGGGGGCACAACTAAGAATTCCTTTGACAGGAATATGAACGTGACCTTTTCTCCTCCAAAAACAACATCAACCAAATTCATGTTTCTGAATTTTTGCAAAGGTTAAAGGGGAAGCCCAAATCTAAGCCATCAAATAACATTGACCAATCCTATCATGCCATGCATTTATCTTCATCCCCCATAATTCAAAATGAACCTCATGGTTCTTCCACCCAATTGAATGATCCCATTCAATTTCCTTCTTCTATCATATCCTCTACATCCAATGATTCATTTCAATCTACACATCTTGATCAAAACATTCTTTCCACTCCATCCCATGATACCAAAATTCTACAAACCCTTCCAATCTTTGATCAAGATCCCATATCTCAAGAATCATATGATGATCCCCTCCTTTCATTATTCGCCCATGATAATCCTTTTCCATCCCAAGAACAAAATATTCTTCCAAGTCCTCCCTCCAACCCATCTTATGAATTCATACCCTCTCATGAATCATTCACATCCCAGGAGCATGACAATTCTTCCATCCTATCCAAAGCTTCGCTTCCATCTAATGATCAAGCTACTCCATCTCCTTCATCTAATGATTCTTTTCCAAGTCAAGATCAAAGTATCCCATCATCCTCATGTCAAGGGCTCATCACACCTCTTCAATAAATTCCAACATCATTTGATCATATGGTTGAAAACATTGACAATTTCTCCACCATAACTGTTGAAGACAATGATCAAAATCAATCCATCAATGAGAACTGTGAAGATATGTCTACCCCATCTAGTGATCAAATCAATTCGTCAAGAGCCATTTTTTAGTTTTGATCAAGACCCCTCCTACAAAGATCTATTTCAAGGAGTGTTGATGATATTTGATCCTATTGACATAATCCAAAATCCTTCCACCAATGATCATGTTGACAATGTCTCTACATCAGCTAATGAGTTAGAGGACATATCTCAAGAATTTATTCCAAAGCATGATCAATATCTTTCACCAATGTCTAGCAATGATCCTTTCCAAAATATATGGACATCCTTTGACCTCATGACATTTGAGAAACTTCCTATGCCTAATGAAGATATCCAAGAAAGGAATCCATTCTTTGAAATTAACCCATGTCAAGAACTTGATCCAAAGCATGTTGAAAGAAATTCTGAAATCATTCGATATCAAGAATTTGTATCTCCAAGCTACTACAATGATATAATGGACACTCTCCTATCCATACAAGATGACCATGTCCGTATAGCACATACTCGTCCATCTACCCATGAGATGCTTTCTTTGGATGGACACATGGATGATCTTCATTCAAAACAAGAGTCTCATACTCTTACTGAGGAACAAGAGTCCCCTACTCTTAACATTTGTATACATGATCAAGAAATAGAGAAATCCAGAGACATTTCAGAAATGGGTCATGAAGAATTCTACAGAAATGGTGAATTAGAAACATCATGTGAAAGCATATCAAGAATCAATCATGAAGAAGAATTTTATGTGGACAATGAATCATCAACACTTCTTGAAGAAACAGTACAATATGATATTTCACAAGATCAAGCTAAGGATATCGATCAAGCATTTATCCCACAGATAAAGGATCCTATCACTTATAAAGTTGGATCACTCACCTTTGTAAGGGAAAATCATCTTATCAATAAAGGAGCTATCACCTTTGAAGATCCACCACAGAGCAGAGAAGGAGCAACACCTTGTTTCCAAGGGAAATCATATCCTTTTGCAAATAAAATGTTTCAACAAATGAATTATCAAGGCAAAGGATTAGGCCTACATGAACAGGGTATCCTAGAACAAGTACACATTATTGAAAATCCTAAGAATCAAGGCCTTAGTTACTCAACAATCAAGGGATATGAACATATCAGTAATACCTCCACAAAATTGGGGGCAACTTCGTCTCAAGGAAACATCAACATAGGGAGCACGAAGAATCCTTATGATGAAACCGATGTCAATACTACAACCCATGACATCATGAATCTTCATCCACCCATCACCCCATCCACGAACTGGGACCAACATCAAAACAAAGACTTGAATCAAAGCATGAAGAATGTTATCAAGTAAAAAGAAGCTAAAGAGCATATAGGACAAATCAAATACATATGGATACCAAAGAATACAAAGAAAAATTATCCCTATCAAACTCCATTAGTCAAAGAAACTATGGGGAAAAATCAAAAAGGGAAAAGTATCTATCAAAGATGTCCACAAAGGAAAAAACAAGCTTCTCAAGCAACGTACAAAGTGTATCAAGTAGTTGGTCCAAATTCCATGCACACTTCCATATCCACCCATTATTGCTCATCTTCCCAAGTTTGGAGAGTCAAAGGTTCCAAACTATCGATCAATCCATCTTTAACTCCTAAACGCACTCCATCCATGCCTCCACGCATTATATCCAATTCTTTCATTGACCATGTGTTGGAAAAAACCATTCATCATAAGGATTTAGAAGGCACTCTATCGCGATGTGCGCACAAAGATGAAGTTAACTCCAATATCAAGAAAGCAGATCAGGGATCTCAAAAGTTGCATTGAAGTGCATGTATCTTGGCAAAGCAACTTCTTCAAGCAGAATATCGATGGCACATTATGATAGAAGCATCAACATCAACACCACTAGGTGGTTCAGCATCAAATTAAAATCTCTCCAGAAATACAAAAAAATCAAAATAAGAGAAAAATCGTTGCCTTGATGAAAACCTGGCAAACAGGCGTCTTGGCGACAACAAAAAAAAAACAAAAATACAAAAATCCAAAAAAATCAGAAAAAGTATTGAAAACAGTAAAGAAAAAAAATCGTCCTCTAGTGAAAACCACTTTGGTGGCGCTTTGGACAGGTACCATGATGAAAACTTGGAAAAAAGGCGTCATGTGTAGAATCGAGCATCTACGTGCACCACTTCAAGAGAAAGCATCTTATCATAAAGCCAACATTCCAGCCATATCATCCGTTCATCCATGAACCGTTTATCTAGCCCATTACCATCTATTTATATTATCTTGATCTCGACAAATTTTGGTAAACACTTTACACTTGTTTATGGTAAACATCTTGACATGGTTCATTTTCATTGATCCTATCCAATCCAAACGTTATCTGAGCCTTGAAGCACTATCCAAGTGATCATTCCTATGTTTGAACACCTTATCTTGTCACAAGATAATCCTTGGCATCCTTTGCATGCTTACAGTATCTATTCATACACCTATTCAACAATCCACCCATGGCCATTCCATACATTGCTAGACATTGGGGGAAAATGTTTACATCTTGCTTAAGGAATGAATCTTGATATATATCCTTCAACTTATGTGGTGATTTGAACATTGGAAGACGTAAAATCGAATTGGTCAAGCATTTGCAAGCCAAAAGATCCAAATCACTAGCCCATGGCATATTTTGACAGGAAGACACTCCCTATCAAGCTTTTCATATCAGTCACATCTAACTTGCGTGTTAGTGTCACATCAAATCATCAAAATAATTTTGTTCCAAATCAAGCTTAATTAATCTTGATCAATTGAATCCAATCAATTATCACCTTGTTTGACTTAACACACTTAGTCAAACTATCATTTTGTGAATGAGTTTACTCTAGGATAACACAACTTCCTTGGGTTTACAAATTCATTATCATCTTTGTTTGGCTTAACACACTTAGCCAAATTTACAAATCCATTATCACCTCGTTTGACTTAACACACTTAGTCAAACTATCAATCCATCAATCTAATCAATCAACCTTAGCTTGGTTTTCATCAAAATCTCAAAACAAAGCACTGATATCATCATGCATGTCCATATCCAAATCATCAAAATCCAAAAAAATCAAAAACATCAAAATTCAAAAAAATCAAAATATTCCTAAAATCCAAAGAAAAATCAATAAATCATATCCTTTCATCAATAAAATGGTCATGTCTTAGCCTAGACTAGGGGAAAAATCCTGAACTCATTGGGGGAAATCAACTTTTTTTTGAGCAAACAAGCAACATGTGTCAATTATCAAGTATCAGATCAACAATTGAATATCCAATCAAACCTAGTCAAAACAGCTTTGAGACATGTCATACTTTGAAACTGAAACAAATTGGATGATCTTAGTCTGAATTCAATGAATGATGAACTTAAAGCAATAAGTTACAATTGTTGTTTTGATATTTGGTGACATCATATCTTTGGAGTGGTTCAATGATGTATTGAACTAGAATCACAAGGAAGAAGTATGATTTTTCTTTGATTGTTGTCTATAAGTTAATCATTAGTATTGTGCAAATTGGTCATGGGACATGCTCTACAATGGATCATTGATGACATTTCAGAATTTGCATAAGAAAACGGTTAACTTTTGTCTATTTATGCAAGCAATACTCAGGTCATCTTGGTTCAATTATACCTTGATGCTTGTATTAACTTGCTACATCAAACATTATGAAAGCAGTATTCAGGTCATCATTGGTGCTAACATACCCTCTGATGCTTGTACTAACTTTCAACATATCAAAAGGCTCAATGATGACAACTAAACACAGCAGGAAATGGCAACAAGGAGAATGATTCATTATTTCATTTAGGATTGCATAATTCATTATTAGGACTGCATAATGCATTTGCATTTCGAGGTTCTTTTTAAATAGATTTTTGAGGGTGGATCACATTCTTAAGTATCTTTTTTAGACAATGGTTGAGTTTGACTGGACATTTGGTACATCTCATTTTCATTATCATCTCAATCAATTAATCCAATCATTTCTTCCAATCTCATCCTATCAAATCATTTAATCATACCTTTGGTCTTGTTCGTAGCCTTACTGCAAACCTCGATCATCATCATAATCATCAAGATGTATCTTTCCCTATCCTTGTGTTGTTCTGGGATGTATCCTTCCCTAATCGACAACACTATCAATATCATCAAGCAATCATGCAAATCAATCAGCAATGGATATCATCAATCAATCAATACATCAAGCAAGTTCAAATCAATTACTATTTGTTTTTCATATCACATGGAAACAAATTTAACAGTCATCATGACTCAAATTTGACTTTCAATCAGGGAAGCAAATTTATCAATCATTTCTATTTGTTTTTCATATTGCATGGAAACAAATTTAACAGTCATCATGACTCAAATTTGACTTTCAATCAGGGAAGCAAATTTATCAATCATTTCTATTTGTTTTTCATATCGCATGGAAACAAATTGAACAGTCATCATGACTCAAATTTGACTTTCAATCAGGGAAGCAAATTTATCAATCAAATCTACTATTGGTTTTTCATATCACATGGAAACAAATTTAACAGTCACCGCGACTCAATCTATTTGACTTTCAATCAGGAAAGCAAATCTATCATTTCTATTTGTTTTTCATATCGCATGGAAGCAAATTTATCAATCAAAAAGCATCATCAATCGGGGCAAAATCAAAGTTCTTCATCTTCATATCAATCTTTAAATAGGGGTTTTTTCATCAAATCATCTTTATCGGTCAATGAATCATATAGAAAATCAGTAAAAAATTCAAAAATCATATTTATCTGGTTCATCACCCGAGGGGGCATATAGCATCATCAGTAAAATTTTCAAAGTCAGGAGCAATTTCTTTGAAGCAATGCGTGAAACACATCACTTCAAAGAGGGGCAAAATGTACACATCTAAAAATAGTCACGGTCGATCGAACCTGTTAATTAATTAAATATGAATTATTTAATTAATGTTCTTAAGTCTTCTACATATAAATAAATTTAATTATTTATTTATATTGTTCATTTTTCTAATTCTTCTAATTTAATTAAATAAATTCATTTATTTAATTAATGCTACCTTCTTCTTAATTAATTAAA